>JAINUW010000471.1:0-62500 GCA_020205615.1 Panax quinquefolius | reverse complement strand
CAATCAAGCACCGCTTACTAAGACTCCATCTGGTCGGCAACCATCCAACACCGTGTCAACAAATTGTATTTAACGCACACCCAACCGAGGGCCATCTTTCCATTGAGCGACACATCAGCATAGGCCACCAACGCTCAGACCTTTCAGCATCACCAAAGCACCACCCATCGAGAACTACTTGTCACTAACCATTTTGGCGCCATATCATGTCAACAAAATGTCAAGAAGGGCCCTCAACTGGGTGCTCGCATTTCCATCGTCAACACGATGACGAAAGCCATCGTCTTTCGACCTTCGACCAAGACCAAGCACCGCTTACTAAGACTCTCACCGGTCGGCAACCATCCAACACCGTGTCAACAAATTGTACGAACGTGCACCCAACCGAGGGCCAATGGCATGAGAGACCCCGACCACAGGCCCGTTCAGCAGAAATCATGTCATGCGTTCCCCGGCGGTCCTGCCATATGCCCTCAGCACAAATGCATCATTGGGCATGCAAGAAAATCGGGGGAGCTTAACACAGCCCCCTACTCATGCGCCTAGGCGTTGGGCACCTGTGCTGGGCGAGTGACCCAAGGCTGTCGTCGGGACGGGACACCCGGCCTGAGGCCGGTTTGGCGGAAGAAGCGCCCTCAGGCACTTTCCGACGCTCTGGCAAGCAAAACGTCGGGGCCCCGGCCAAGAACCCCCCTAGGGGAGGGCGACAGCACTGGCTGCTGGGCACTACGGGCGTCGCCAACGCCTGACGACAGGCGCCAGGGGTTGAGTGAGGTACCCCTCCTATAGTAGCACTTATGAAAAAACCAAAGTGACAAAGACTAGACATCACCCCGCTGAGGAGTCATAATGTACTTTTTATAAGAAGTACACACTATTTTTTGAGTGCTATCACCCACGTGTTCAAGCTAATACAAAATAGTACCCCGTAAAAAAGTTTCAATATAATTAAAAGACAAAATTAATTATTATTATATTTTAATTAAATAAATTATTAAAAAAATATTAAAAAATATAAATAAATTGTAAAATTAAAATTCATAACATGAAAACTACAAAATGCTTGTAAATTGTAGGGTGATGATTATTGTTTCCAAACAACATACGAAGACTAAAACAAATTAATATCGAAAGGCCCCAACCCGACGCTCGGGCGCTACTGGCGACGGGCAAGGCACGCAGTGGCCGCATGCGGGCCATCTCGCAGACAAATTCTTTTTTTCCCGGACGCCGAGGTCACCGTTAGAAAATAGTTCAAAATGCTTCAAAATATCACATGAGCTTCATACATGATGGTAATCACAATTTTGATTGAACACCGCTTGTTTACATTATTATTTTTTTCTTGTTCACGCTGGGGTTCGCTTGCATAGGCTTTCGCTAATATGAACATGGATATGAAACAAAAATGTGTCGAGAAGTGTCATTGATTATCATCAAAGTCCCGCCAAGTCGACCACAAACGGCTTCCAAGTTTTATGCTGGTCGGATAGGAAGAAAGGATCAAGGCAACACGATGGCGACGCCTAATGCTAGCCGATGCTACACAACGCGCGCATGACGCGAGGCGAGAGGCAAACAGATTCAACTCAAGGCGATGGGAGGCGAGCTCGTAAGGGGTTTTCAATGGCTTGGTGTGCTCTGAGACCTCTTCGCCCACGCAGCAGAGAATAAGGTCGTGGTTAACCTCGACGACGGGTTTCTATCATGAATCTGGTTAGCTCGAGGAAATGGTGTGTAGCAGCAAGCTTTTTTCATGTTTGCGCCATTTCATTCGATGGTCCCGTCATGCTAGCTGCTCGCTTATGCGCGGTGGCCGCCTGGCGCAGTTGGCCCCGCCACTGCGTAAGCACGGGTCGTGGACCTCTTCGCCTCACACATGAAACAAAAAGGTCGTGTTAACCTCGACTCAAGATTTATCTCCTCGCTGGATTTTGCTGCTCAACACGATGGGGCTTAGCTCACGCGATGGTACCTTTTCTAGATTTTCATGCATGCCATGCACCCTTTTTACCGTGGGCGGATGGGCCATGCGCGCTTACCTATGCGCTGGGCGCTTCCACACTACGGTAGGCACTTTGTCTTGGACGCCCACACTCGCGTAACCTCAACTTAAGATTTATATCCTCTCGTTAGAATTAGGTAGGTTTGGTCAACAATACGGGGAGGGGTGCGCGCTTTTGCGGGCGATCGCGGACGCACGCGCTGCCTTCCCCGGGCGCGCTGCCTGGGCGTTGCTCGCCGGCGGGCGCCGCCGCAGATTTGCTCTGGCGCTGCGCTGGTCGCTGGGCGCGCGCGCGCTTCTGGCGGGCGCGCGCTGCGAGCGTTGCGGGCGCTGGTTAAGGGCCGCTCGATGCGTTGTATTCGGGGAGGGTATGCCGCTTTGCGGGCGACTGTTGGGCGACGCGCGCCACTGATGACTTCGCGCTGCTTGGCGTTGCTTCGCTTGCCGGGCGGCGCTGCCTGCAGATTTGGTTTGGCGCTGCGCTGGCGCCTGGCGCCTTCTGGCGATGCTTGGGCGGCTCTGGCGGCGCTGGCGCTGGCGGCGCTGGCGCTTTCAGGCGCCATGAGCGCTGCTTGGCGCTGGTTTGGCGCTGCTTCGATGCGTTGTATTCCGAGGTAATGGTCGCTTAATTGCCTTCCTATTAGGTACCGCTTACTTTGATTTAACTAGGCGCCAATTCTACCAACATTTGGGACAATTTAATTGCAAGATCGCCAAGGAATCCTCGAGACACCTTCATTGGGCAACAAGTAAGGCATTCAATGGGCATGTTAGTGGCAATCATTACGCAGACTACTTGGGGCCAATCAAGGCATTATAAAACTTTTATTGGGTACCGACAACTCATTGCTTATGCAATCGGCATGGCATTACTTTACTTGGGTCGCAAGTCATCGCTTTGCTTGCGCCATAACCCTTTACGCTGCTAATCACTTCTACGATTTTGTCACTTTCACTTGGGCATTAGTATCGGCGAACCTCGATTTACAGTTCGGCAAAAGGAGATGAGTTGTTTTGAGGAATGGAGGGGGGGACGAATCTGAGCGACGTAGGTCGAATCTCGAGGATCGTGGCGTTAAGGCCACTCGCCTCTTTACAATACCCCGTCACAGATTTTAAGTCGCCTCAAGAAGGATTCTCTACCCACCGCTTCGGTGGGAATTGTATTTCATGGCGCTGCGGCGGCTTTCGTCCGCCGCGACGGGTTCGCCAACTATTATCGCGCTTTCAGGGCGTAAGGCCCCTATCGCTGGTCGGCAAATCAAGCGGCGGCGATGTTGTCGCTTTCTAGCCCGGATTCGACTTAGAGGCGCTTCACCATAATCCAACAAGACGCAGAGCTTCGCACATCGGGTTTTTCAACCAAGCGCTGGCGACCAATCATATGCGTAATCAACTGCCTCTCTCGTATTAGGTTGAATTACTATCGCGACACCGCTATCAAGAGGGTAAAACTAACCTGCTTCACGCACTTCGCCTAAACCCAAATTTCACGCTCCCTATTGGTGGGTGAACAATCCAACACTTGGTGAATTTCGCTTCACAATGATAGGAAGAGCCGACATCGGCGATCAAAAGCAACGTCGCTTATGGACGCTGTCGCCATGCCGCTTATCCTCGTGGTAACTTTTTCCGACACCTCTAGCTTCAAATTCAAGGTCTAAAGGATCGTTAGGCCACGCTTTCACGGTTCGATTCGCATCGAAATCGTAATCAAACGAAGCTTTACCTTCTGCTCCACACGAGATTTCGCTCGCTGAGCTCATCTTAGACACCAAGTATCTTTAACAGATGTGCCGCCTCAAACCAAACTCCCCACCGACAATGTCTTTTCCGCTTTTCGATCGCCTCAAGCGTAGCCTTTGTCTAAAAAAGAGGGCAAAGGCCCGCCTCCGATTCACTAATAAGTAAAATAACGTTAAAAGTAGTGGTATTTCACTTTCGCCGCTTCCGCCCCACTTATCCTACACCTCTCAAGTCATTTCACAAAGCTCTGGACTAGAGTCAAGCTCAACAGGTCTTCTTTTCCTCACGATTCTCGCCAAGCCCGCTCTCGGGCCGTGGTTTCACTGGATAGTAGATGTGACAAGGGGAATCTCGTTAATCCATTCATGCGCCACTACCATTAGATGACGAGGCATTTGGCTACCTTAAGAGAGTCATAGTTACTCCCGCCAAGGCATCCGCCGCTTGGTTGAATTTCTTCACTTTGACATTCTGTGAGACCGGCGTAAATCACATCATGTTAGCATCCGCAGGACCATCGCAATGCTTTGTTTTAATTAAACAAATGATTCCCTTGTCCGCATTCTAGCCTCGAGTCGACTGCTCGACGCCCGGAAGGCTCCCCCGAAGAGGCCGCTCCCACCGTCTCTCGCCGGGCGACGCAATGGACTCGCCGCCATGGAAGCAACTCGAGCAGCCCACCGACAATGACGAAGTTCAGATCGGGACCCCGCGCTCAGCCCTCGTGAGCTAATCCTTTTCCCGAGGTTACGGATCCATTTTGCCGACTTCCCTGCTTACATTGTTCCATCGACTCGTAGGTCGCTCACCTTGGAGACCTGATGCGTTATGAGTAAGACCGGCGTGGAGGCACTCGTCCTCCGGATTTTCAAGGGTCATGCCGGGGCGCACTGGACACCACGCGACGCAGGTGGCTTTTCCACCGCTTGATTCCTACCTCCTACCGAGCTGCTTCTGTGGTGGGCAGTCGTTAAATGTAAAAGATAACTCTTTCCGGCCCCCGCCGACGCCTCCGGACTTCCTAACGCTGCTGCCACCGCCACGTCCTTGCCTCGTGAATTTAACCCGATTCCTTTCGGCTCGAGGCAAACGCGCTTATCTGACGCAAGCTTCCCCTGCCTCTTAGGATCGACTTCAACCCATGTGCAAGTGCCGCTCACATGGAACCTTTCCCTCTTCGCCTTCAAAGTTCCTTATTTTGAATATTTGCTACTACCACCAAGATCCGCAGACCGACGGCCGCCTCCGCCTGGCTCACGCCTGTTGTTTTGCAGCCACTGGCTGCGCCCTCCCACTCATCGGGGCTCGCACTTGCCCCGACGACGGGCCGGTATAGTCGCGCTGCTTAAGCGCCCATCCATTTTCGGGCTAGTTGATTCGGCAGGTGAGTGAGTTACACACCTTTAGCGGATTTCGACTTCCATGACCACCGCCCCGCTGTCTTAATTCGACCAACACCCTTTGTGGTTCTAGGTTAGCGCCATTGGGCAATCAGAACTCGGCTTCCTGCTCATCCTGTGATCGCCAGCCTGCTTACTCAAAATGGCCCACTTGGAGCTCTCGATTCCATGACGCTGCTCAACAAAGCAGCCACGCCTGGGGTCTCTACCCATTTAAAGTTTGAGAATAGGTCGAGGCCGCCATACCTCGATGCCTCTAATCATCGGGTTTTACCCTGATAGAACTCGCAGACCCGGCCCAATTTATCCCGAGGAAACTTCGGAGGAACCAGCTACTAGACGGTTCCCGATTAGTCTTTCGCTTCTATACCCAAGTCGCATTTAACGATTTGCACGTCAGATCGCCATGGCCTCCACCAGAAGTTTCCTCCGGCTTCGCCCCGCTTCAGCATAGTTCACCATCTTTCGGTCCCGGCAGCATGCTCACACTCGAACCCTTCTCGAAAGATCAAGGTCGGTCGGCACGCGCACCCTCAGGGGGATCCCACCAATCAGCTTCCTTTACGCCTTTACGGGTTTACTCGCCGACTCGCACACATGTCGAGACTCTTTGGTCCGTTTTCAAGACGGGCCGAATGGGGTACCCGCGAGCCAGTGCCAGGAGCACGCAGATGTCAAGGCACGCCGCGGAGCGCGTGCGTTGCCAACCACGATCGGCGCTGACGGCGTCTCCACGGGCATATCAACAGCCCGGGCTTTGGCCGCCGCACCAATCCGCACAGGTCCACACCCCGAGTCGATCGGCAGACCGGCTCATCACCGTTCCACATCCGACCGGGGCGCATCGCCGGCCCCCATCCGCTTCCCTCCCCGATAATTTCAAGCACTTTTGACTCTCTTTCAAAGTCCTTTTCATCTTTCCTCGCAGACTTGTTTGCTATCGGCCTCTCGCCAAAGATTTAGCCTTGACGGAATTTACCGCTCATTGGGGCTGCATTCCCAAACAACCTGACCAGAGATGGCGCCTCGTGCGAGCGACAGGTCCGCACGACGGGCTTCACCTTCTCGGGCGCCCTTCCAGTGGACTTGGGTCTTCAGGCCGACCGCCGAGGACGCTTCTCAGACTACACCTGGACTGACAGGGGTCGCCTGATTTTCAAGCTCGGGCTATTCCCTGCTTGCCGCCGCTACTAGGGAATCTTTGTAAGTTTTTTTCCTCCGCTTTATCGATATGCTTAAACCAACGGGTAGTCCCCGCCTGACCTGGGTCGCGGGTCGGAGCGCACGCCGAGGATTTGCGCAACAGGGTCATGAGAGCTTTGTCAATGGCGACGGTCACCGCACGATACGAGAAGAGGGCTTTTTACAACCACCACTTGTCGTGGACGCCCATCGCCATGGACTCGTGATTTAGCCAACCGCCAGTGAGACACGGAGGCCATTATCCGCCCCTCCGCCGATTCCCAAGAAGGAGTGATGGGTTGGGGGCGACACGATGCGTGACGCCAGTGGCAGACGTGTTTCTACTTAATGGCTTTAGCGCAACTTAGTTCAAAGACTCGATGGTTCACGGATTCTGCACCACACCAAGTATCGCGATTTCGCCACGCTCTTCATCGGCGCGAGAGCCGAGATATCCGCTGTTAGAGTCGCTTTGTGTTTAGAAAGATCGCTCCGCTCCCGCAAACCGGGGACGCGGCGGTTCGGGCTTTGATTTCCTTGGCGATTCCGCCGGGGTCGTTGTTCGAGACGAGCCACCTCAAGGGTGGTCCTCGACCATCACGGTTTGCAACTTGGGGAGCTTATGCACTTCTCGTCCCCTCACCCGGTATTGTAACGTGTTCATGGGTCGTCGCTACGCTACGGCGGTTTCGACAACGATCCTTCCGCAGTTCACCTACTTAAACCTTGTTACGACTTCTCCTTCCTCTAAATGATAAGGTTCAAAGGATTTCTTTCGACGTCATGCGGCAGGCTTAACCGCCCACGCCGCCGCAAATCCCAACACTTCACCGGACCATTCAATCGGTAGGAGCCGACGCTGCGGTACAAGCAAAGGCAGGGATCGTAGTCAACGCGAAATAGATGACTCAAGCGCTTATTAGGAATTCCTCGTTGAAGACCAACAATTGCAATGATCTATCTCATCACGATGAAATTTCAAAGATTACCCGGCCTCATCTTACCAAGGTTATAGACTCGCTGAATACATCGCCAGAATATGCGGCATGTGCCCGGTTGTAACATCTAAGGGCATCACAGAATCATTATTGCCTTCAAACTTCCGTGGCAGATAGATCCAGATCTAAATTTCAAACTCCGACGACTTCTATTGCTTGTCAAGAAATTTCTAACTCATAGATCTTATAACTGAACCCAAATAGAGGGTTCAGGAAACAAAAAACATAAATTTTCTTGACAAACTAGACAGCTGGATTTAGGTAAACAAATATTTAGAGAATTATGAGAGGGCCTTTAGTGGATTTGAAGTAGCTGCATTAAAGGATCCTAGTCTCAAGGCTACTGAGGAGGTTAAAAGATGATCAATCTTCTCGATAAACTAGACAGCTTCTTAAGGGTGAGTTATATGTATATATATGTGGCAAATATTTTGTGGAAACAAGCACTTATTGATATGGTGTTAGATCTTTATGTATTTTGGTGATCTGCTCTTACTTTTATTAGTGTGCGGTTGTTTTTGTTTCCTAAAATATATCTTGATGCGCCACCGTCTTCTGTTGCGATTTGTGTATTATTTTGACTCTGTAGCTGCTGATTGTGTTGAGAAGAAGACAAAGACGACGTCTTCGAGAGGAGAGAGAGAGAGGAGAGAGAGAGGAACACCACCACCACCAGCAGTCCACGACCACCACCACCACCACCACCACCACCACAACTTGTAATTTGAGACGATTTCAAGAGGAGAGAGGAAGGAGGAACAAATTGGGGTAGGGAGGATGTAGCTGTAAATATGTAAATATGTAAATATTTTTTAATTAGTATTTTAGTATTTGATGTAAATATGTAATTAGTATGTAAAAAGTATATAATACTAATATTTAGTAAAATAATTTTAGTATTTTAGTATTTTTTTAATTAACAAAATAATTTGAATTTTAGTATTTTAATATTTTTAATTTGATTTTTTTTAGTATTTTAGTATTTTAATTAGTATTTTAATATTTTTAATTATTTTTATTATTTTTTAATATTTTTTAATTAGTATTTAGTATTTTTAATTAGTATTTTAATATTTTTTAGTTAGTATTTAGTATTTTTTTAATTAGTATTTTTAGTACATGTGGACTCACGTAAGTAATTTGGGCAAATGTTAGTCTATTTGGCATATCTGTCAATATGAATGACAATCGACCCAAAATTGTAAAGTTAGGGTACTTTTGGACAAAAAAAAGTATAAGTGTCTTTTGGTGAGACATCGCAGAAAAAAAATCGAGGCGTTTTTGGATTTATCCTATTTGTTTAAGTGGAAAATTTATTTAAAATATAAATACGTGTAATTAATTTATTTGATTAATATTGGATATGGAAATATTTATTAAAATAAATTCAATGAGTTTAATTTAGTTTTTGTCAAACAAAGCTTAAAATATTAAGTCTTTATTTTAAAGACTTTTTGCCAAACAAAGCCTTATAGCTTTTGGATTTTTAATTTTGAATTATAATAATATAAATAAAATAAAAATAAATAATATATATTAAATATGTTATAACCCATATGTAATTATTATTCTATTAAGTATATGGTAGTTTAAATGCGTTTGGATTGTAGGCGGCGTCAGTGTATTTGGTTATACGCTGAAAAATAATTGGCTTAAGCCTAATAAAGAAAGAAAAGGAAAAAGGGTTTTCAGAGAGGAATTTGAGAGAGAATTGAGAGAGAAGTGAGGATTTTCAAAGCAATTTCAATGGTTTTAGCAAGGATTGCAAGCAATTTGAAGGTATTTCTTTAACACCTTGATATTATATATATATATATATATATATGAGTTTTATGGCAAACTTTTCTTATGTTACGTGAATTCAATTTGTTGAATTATTTATATATATATATATATATATATATATATATATATATATATATATATATATATATAACCTGGTAATTGTGATTATACATGTTTATGATGTTAGAGTTTGCATTCGGATAGGAATTTGTATGCTAAATTCGTTTAAAAGGATGAAAAATAAATTAAAGTATATATATTTTACATATGGCTCATGAAAAGTACAAAATTTGGTGGTTACTTTGTATATTAATCAGTAAATTGAGTCTTGATTATGCTAGTCCATTAAGAAACGAAGAGAACGTAATTGGAATGAAGTAATTTGGACAAGAATAGTGATCAAAGTGATGATTTTTGTAAAGGATGTCAAAAATGGTGTTTTTGTATTAAAACACGGAATTTAAGAAATTAAATTAGTTAAAATGGTTGTTTAATTGTTCTAAGTTGATGAATATGTGAGGAAACATGTTTGTGATAGTTTTATACCAATTGTATGTGTTAATTTCACTGCTTTTGTGGGTGAAATTCTTGTTAGTTAGGCTAAAAGCTACTATTGTTCATTGTTGTCTAGTTCTATCTCATGCACCAAATAGCAATTGCTGCCATACCCCGTCCTAAGACAAGGGGTTTGTCTTCTTCTTTGCACCTTTGGATACCATTATAACTTAGTCTAATGATGTGTTAATGTAATAAACATGTAATATGGAGGTTCAAATGTAATCGTGTCATGTCATTGATAATTTTAAAGTTGTAAATAGATTAGTAGATTAGGAAAGCGATGTGTTATGATTTAAGGTACAATGAATAGTGAATGGGTGTTATGAAGCTAACACTTGTTGTTTCCGAGATGAACATTATAGGATATGGAAGGTGAATAATATAAAACCAATGAGTCCTCTAAGACATAAACACTTGATTGAACTTCAAGTTTGATTAAAAGAAATATGGTATTAATTAATATGTTATATTAAATTAAAACTTAACGTGGTAAGAGTTGAGAATGTGATTTGGATGCTAAAAGTCTTGTGCTATGTATTAGTGAGTTTTCCGATTTGTGTTTTGTGGTTTATTATCATGGTTAGACCTTAAACTAAAGGTTTTAACTTAACTTAGAGGAGAAGTGAATCTATGAGGTTAATGTATGTAGCTAATTGATATGTTAATCCTAATGGTATGTGTAGGACGTGGAGTACGTGAGTTGTAATTGTATAGCTTATATGAAGAGGCAAGTTCCCTAACCTTTGCTACTTTATTATTCAAGAAGGTTACTTTTTAATGTCATGTTATACTTATCTGAGTTTCGCTATCTCTAATCTCTTGTTGAAAGCAATTTATTGTTATGCAAATTCTTTAACCCTCATTTATTGTTGAGCAAGTTAACTAATCTTTGTTTCTTTATTCCAAATGAGATTACTTTGGTTATTAAAAGTTTGTAATTTTATTGTAAGAAATGTATTTATTCACTACTACTAACTTGCTTTCGATCTTCGTTCTCCAATGTCATTGTTGAAAGTAGTATGCACACAAGCCAATCATGTTTAATGATAAAGCATATACTTTGTAACAATCTTATTCATTTATTAATAAAAAGTATTAATTTATTAAACGCTTTTAATTATCTACATGATGTCTTTTTTTTATAATATGCGATAAACCCATAGTTTTAAGCAATGCTTTAGAATAATGATGATGATCATTCTAATGAGATCTAAATTCTTAGAAAGCTTAAAACTAAAATAGTTCCCAATCATTGGATTACTAAATTTGGGATTAGTGAATCCGGATAGATTGGGTACATACGCGTTCTTGCTTTCATTGGATGAGGAAGATTGATCTCACGATCATTTGTGTGGAGACACTAAAGCAAGTATGTAGGTGCTTATTGGAGAATAAGTTCATCGAACGTGGCTCGCTAAGGAATACCTAATGGAGTTTTACTTATGCATCGAATAGGAATTCTGTAGTGATAGTAATACAAGTAATCCTTGGACTTGAGATCATCATAGTATCTTGTGTATGATGAGTTATACTTTGACTTATTCCTTAAGACCCTTAGGGTATATCAAAGGGTATGCTTGGGTATAACAAGTTGTACATGGAGATAATATATGATCAATAAAGAATCTACCACTTCTATTAAAAGAAGAGAAATGTCCTATGTGATTCGATAAATGACAACCCAAAGAGTCCTCTTTAAAGGCGAGAATGAAATTAGAAAGGAGTTTCTAATTTGCATTATTTGAGTTGTGCATTTAAGAGTCGAAATACATATAATTAAATAAAATAAGACTTGACAAAGAATTCCATGTCTTATATTTAATTGGGACATCAGATGGTGGAAGGATTGAATTGTCATTTTAACTATTTACTCAAAGGTTCTTTTATGATTAATGTTGAAATCTATATTATCCTGGAAAGTCGCTGATGATCGCTAGGAGGCTTATCCCTATCAGTAGAATAAATATTATTTATTTAAATAAATTAATTGTTTAATTTATTTATTTAAATAAGATTAGAATTGTTCTAATTGATTTAATCACAACCTAGCTTAATATGGAGAACCTAAATGGTTACACCATAAAAGGAAGAATAATTATTTAAGAAGTTAATGGCATAATCGTAATAATATATGTTATGTATATTTAATTTAATCTATGGTGATAGAATAAATTAAATAGCTTAATATTTATTATTTAATATTTTAGAAATATTAAATATAAATTAATAAGAGGAGTCATATTAATATTATTACAATTATTATTATTATTTTAATTTCTAAAGAGTTTAGGAATTAATTTAATATAAGTATTCTCATTTATTCCTAATTGGATTAGGAAGAAAAAATTAGTTAAAGGAGTTTAATTAATTATCCCTAATAAGATTAGGGGAGCCCTTTAATTAAAAAGGGTTTAATTAAATAATACTTTATTTTAATAGGTTACTTGATATCTTTATAAGAGGAGTCTTATATCGATATTAAGACTACGTTATAATTCGAATGGTTGGAGAGTACTCCTTTTCTATGTAGAGATAGAAAAACTAGGGTTTAGCCAACCACCCATCTTCTTGAATCCTTCTTCTTCCTTCGGTGGATCACCTCTGAGGCCAAACACTTGGGTGGCTAACGTTGATCAAAGGAAGGAACCAAACTGGTGGATTCAAGTTGAGCGCGAAAAAGGATTGGAGGTGAACTTGTACTTGAGAAGCTTCGGATCTTCAAGGGTATGTTTTTATTCATCTTTTCATTTAATTAATAATTGTGCATAAAGGGTGATCCGTATATGGTTTGTAAAAATTTTAAACTCGATTTTTACATTTACGCTTATTTGTGCAATTTGATTGCGTTCATGAATATTACAAACCTAACAATTGTACTATCTTACTTTATCAGAACAAACTCTAAGTTGTCTAGCAATTCTTTACCAATTCAACTAATCATTAGTTGATGAATGTTTTAAAATCTAAATTTCCCTTGAAGTCAACCCAAACCAAACTTCATTTGGTTTGCTTATGTATCTATACAATTTTGAAAGCATGTTGTCGATGATAACATTTGTTCAATTTAGAAATCGTTAATACTCTAGCTCTTATCGAATCATCAATATACCTTGTTCATGAAGATATTATAAACAAACTCTTGAATAGTCATTGATCCTATTTGATTCAACCAAGATTGGTTGATGAGCGTTCTAAATATCTAGAACTCCTTTGAAGTTAATTCCCAATCAAACTTCCTTTGATACGGAACCCGATAATCTAAGTTTGATGAACAACCCTATATGAGGGGATTATTTTAGAGCTACGTGATAAATAAG
Source organism: Panax quinquefolius (assembly GCA_020205615.1). Lineage (NCBI taxonomy): Eukaryota > Viridiplantae > Streptophyta > Magnoliopsida > Apiales > Araliaceae > Panax > Panax quinquefolius. The sequence continues at coordinate 49,509 of JAINUW010000471.1, read as the reverse complement.
TAAAATATTTTTTGCAATACATAAGACAAAGGGTTGATCACCGAGTACGGATGATGGTCCATATAATCGTTTAGATCGTTAAAGATTACAGATGAAACACACGTTAACCTAGGACATAGATGATGATTATAGTCTTTTAGATCGTTAAAGGTTAAAGTAGAAATACTTGAATACCTAGAGTATAGTTCGTGGTCTTGTGACCCTCGGTTTATTCTTTGATGTTGATATCTATTGTTAACTTAAACGCTCATTAGTCCTTTGAACTCGTAGCTTTTGAATTAAAGTTTATTGTTCCAATAAGAGAATTTTACCATTGCAAGTTCGCTTAATTGTCATTCATAAAATGTTATTGTATATTATTCTTCTTGTGGGCAATTGTTTGCTCACTCTTGCACAAAACAATGCGAGATAAAGCTAAGAAGTTTGAAGAGTTTTCTACCAAAGAAGGGCAAGGCACGCGATGTTTAATTAAAGCGACGTTTAATTTACCTTTTATTTATGAAGCTTATATAATAGTTTTGATTATGGCTATATTTTAATATTCACGATGATTGTAATAAAGGTTAGATGGCCCGAGATTTATTTTAGTTTATGTAACCCTTTAATAGAGATTGATTGTTTAAACTATTGAGTTTAATTATATCCTTTGTTTATGGGTAGTTAGTTATGATTTAATTGGATAGTGAACACCAAATTTGTGGAATTGAAGTGCCCTGATTTGGGGTGTCTCACAATTACGACTCCGAATTAGGACCTTCCATCCAAAATGATGTGTGATGCAAGTGACTTTGTTGTGGGAGTCAGATTAGGCCAAGTACTGGACATGGTCTTTCATGTTATCTATTATGCTAGCAAGACCTTTCTCGATGCCCAAATGAACTACACTACTACAAAAAAGAGTTGTTAGCGGTGGTGTATGCATTCGACAAGTTTTGTGGCTTATTTGATTGGGATAAAAGTAATTATGTACAACGACCATGCAATGATTCGATACTTGATAGCCAAGAAAGACACCAAACCACGTCCCGATCGTGTGGATACTTCTTCTACGAGAATTGACTTAGAGATCAAAGACAAAAAGGATAGAGAACCAAGTGGTCAACCACTTATCTCGATTGGAGAATTTGGGAAGGGATGCGAATGACAAGGTTATGATCAATGAGTCCTTCCCGGATGAACAATTGTTTGTGGTGAAAGGTTCAAAGCATGGTTCGTAGATTATGCAAACTTTCTAGTGTGTAATATCATTCCTCCGATTCGAGTGGACAACAAAAGAAGAAGTTTCTCCACGATGTGTGTGACACCGCCAAAATGTGTATACATCACCCATCTTGAGTCGCCAAATACATGGTACAAAATTTAAATACAACTTAATTATACAATAGTCGTATGTAAAATACGACAAAAACATAAATGAGAGTTTAAACAAGAATAATGTCATCTAGTCAATATCCACACTCAATGGTGTCCTCGTTATAATTATTATCACATTATTCCGTAGAATAAGGTGAGGACTACTAAAGCCATTTATCCCGGACCATCACTCCATTCCCCGACTCGTCCCAAATTATATTCTCATTTCTTGAAGAGAACAATGAATGAAAGGGCAAGCTCAACTAACCTAGTAAGAAATATTATGACTAAGACAATGCGTAATAAATTATCCTTAGCCTTCAACAAGATAACAACTAATAGAATACAATAGACAACAAGTTTTAGATCAAAAATCATGCGTGAAATAAGCAATCCATTAGAAGAGTCAAGTAGAGGATAAAATCTACTATCTTCTATGATTTAAAAGTTTTTCATCAACTTTATCATCGAGACTCGACTTTTAATAAATAAAATTGAATCATCCCCGCACTACTACGGCCCAAGGATATTCATGTAATCATCAATGGTCATGATTATACCGAATAATCCGTGGTCATAATCATACCAACAAGTGTCCATCAATGAACTACAAAGCCAACGAGGACTTTCACCACATCATTCGTTACATTACGGTTACCACGATTATACCGAATAATCCTCGGTCATAATCATGCCAAGTCCATCTATGAATGTAAGCCAAAGATGACTTTAATCACAATATATGCAATGAGGATGATGACAATGACATAATAATTCAATAAAACAAGTTCAAGGATAAATTTTAAAGATTTATAGTTTAATTTATCCAAAATCAATAACGTCCAAATTGTCAACATGATATCGCTTTGTAGAGTAAAATTCAAGAATAATATTCATGTACCAAAAATAATTTGGACAGTAAAAAGAAATATATTTTTGGGTGAATAGTATCCCGTGAATAGTACTTCAAGAATAGTACCCCATTAATAGTACTTCTCACATGAAAAGTGTCCCGAATACCCAAGTGAATAATACCTAACCTAATAGTAACCAGTGAATAGTAACTCGTAAAAAAATACCAAAGAAAATGATATTCCATTATTTAGTACAAAAGAAATGATATATCTTGACGAGTATAATAGAATATACTGAAGCTCCAAAATGAATTTTCACCCGCCATGCGAATCCACATAGACAAATCATTTCCACAATTTAATAAGGAATGAATACGCAAGATCTTTCACCTTCATGTGGTAGTCCACACGCATGCATGTTATTCTAACGTAATAATAAATAATGGAAAAACAAAAGAATTCACCGAGCATGCGATAGATCGCATGCATGCATGTGTTATTCCAATGTAATAATAAAGAATGGAACCAGTCATGCGTAATCCACACGCATAAGATATTCCAATGTAATAATAAAGAATGAAACCAGTCAAATGCGTAATCCGCATGCATGTGATATTCCAATGTAATAATAATGAATGTAACCAGTCACGCCAGAATCCGCATGCATGTGATTTTCAATAGAATAATAAAGAATAGAATAACAACAGAATTCACCTAGCATGCGATAGATCGCATGCACGTGTTATTCCAATGTAATAATAAAGAAATGGAATAATGTAAGAATTTCACCACGTATGCGGTATTTGCATGATGTAAAGTTATTCCAACATAATAATAAAGAATGGAATAACAACCCTTATGAGTATTGAAAGAAAATAACTCTCTTCATAAATACAAAAGAATAATAACCCTTACCTCAAAAGAAGACCGGATTCTAAAATAGTGATGTAGCGTACTTTTTTTTCTTTCTCTCTATAATTTCTCTCTATAATAATTTCTATATAGCTTTAGTGAATTAGTGAAAAATGAAGGAAGAATGAGCTTCTATTTATAGGAAAATATAGTTTCGATAATCGCACGTTTTGGGGCTCAAAATATTACAAATATAATACCTTCCTCTTTTTTTTCATTTTTTTAATTTAGTCTCAAGTATTATCAAACTTGCACCATCTCCCCCTAATAGTAAATCATGTGAATCAATAGTAAATCATGTGAATCAATAGTTTTAGACATGTTAAAATACAAATTACGATATAGTACTCCATCTATACCTCCATTTTAACTTAGTCACGTAAGTATTATCAATCTTGCACCAACTCCCCTAATAGTAAATGAATGAGAATCAATAGTACACACATGTGAACAAATAGTTATAATCATGTGAATCAATAGCAATTAATTGCTCATTTATCCGATTAAATACCCGATAACTTCCAGACATCAATTATTATCGAAGTAAATATCGATTTTCACTAACACTAATAATTCCAACACAATGGAACTATCAATTTCATCTTTAATCAACACGAACGCTTTTCATCATTAATGTTATAATTCACAATATTTAACAACTAGGTCATTCCTGTGAAAGAGGGGCTTTCCGATAAAGATTTCTCCTTATCATGCCAAGATTAGGTGACCAAACCTCTCCTCGATGTAACTTCTAGACATTATAAATATTTTAAATAATAATATGAATAACTTTGTCATCTCTCAATTATTGATTTAATAATATAACATATTATACGATGATATTGTGACAATAATTGAATCAATAATATGAGAGATATGATGCAAAGAATTATCAGTAGCAATAATTGAGTATAACCGAGTGACTTCTTACGTAAGCATCAATAATCAATACCGCGTGCTACTACGCAACCACGCCAGACATCGTACTTTTACTACCGAGAAGTTCAACAATTTTAATTAAGAACACTTTCGTAGAGTTATTTTTATAAAATGATAATTCTTTCATTTTCTAACTACGACAATACTTCCATTGTGGGGTCCACCAATGTTTGTTCCGTCGTGAATATATTCCCAAAAAAAATATTCCCACCAAACGAATATTTTATAACAACTTGTATACTTTGCAAAAAATTTCACATAACACCCTTTACCTTTAACTTTTGATCAATTTAACCATTTACTGAAATAAAATTATAAGAAAATTGAATACTTTCATTTCATAAAATTCGGTCTTACAATCTCCCTCCTTATGAAATTTCACCCTCAAAATTTATGTACGCACTTAGTATAAATAATAGATGAGAATACCTTGACTTCATTTTAGATTCTAACTCTTGAGGTATAACCTTTGAGTGTTGAATACGATCCTTCTTATCCAAGATTTTAACACGTATCTCCTCATACGCTAAATCTTCCGCTATCTCGCTTAGTTTTAATTCAATAATGTGGTTCGGTCATCCACATATTTACGTAACATCGATACGTAAAAAAATGTTATGAACACGCAACATACTTGGCAGTAAAACAAGTCTATAGGTCACGCTTCCTACTCAATCGAGGATTTCAAAAAGACCAATAAAATCAAGGGTTGATATTTCCTCTCTTCATTGAGTCTTACTTCTAAAATAACGCCTCTTGAACCTTCTTCTTCACATTCATCACCTCCGGCAAAATTGAGCGGCTTTTACTTTTATCGATTAAAGTCGATTCTACTCAGATATTTGTTATCTTCACTTGGGTCCCTGTAGTCTTTAACCCTATCTTCATCATTTGTAAGTTATACAAAATGGGTTTTGTTTTTAACAACATCACACTCAGAATCGCATACGATCTTCTACTCAACGCGTCGCTTATCACGCTCGCTCTTCCACGATGATATCAATGGTATGGTCGTAATCTTCAATAACTTGAGCCAACGTCTTTGGCACATAATACGCTCGCTTCTAGGTGAAAAAATATTTAAGGGTTTTAGAAATGTGTTTTGTATTGGGGTCAATACAAAAAATTCAATTTCACGCTTCTAGGTTAGGCTAAGAAGTCTTCAAGAATACACCAGAAATTTATTAACAATAGAAATATCATTCAAAATTGTAACTCTCATCCCAAGACTTGGATAACATATGAAATGTAGGTTTCTCCTAACGGAGTTTCAACCGATAAGTCAAAGTCTAACTTCTCTAGAGCTAAATTTAAACGTTGAGCGCAAAGCAAAGAGAGATAAAAGAATGGGTAGAACCCAGATCTAATAAGGTATAGACTTCACAAGAATTTATAATTAACTAACCCGTGCTAACTTCGTTCGGTCACTCGCTTTTTGAAGTCAGTCACGAAAACGCTCTTCCTAAAACTACCGACTTTTTGTTTTGTCAGATCAGCTCTTTGGTGCCACCATCCCCCACTGGACTTGACTTTGGTGCATGACAAAAAATCCCAAGCTAGGTGACCTTCGTTTCCACAATTGTAACATGCTTTGGATCGTATCACGCAGCTTTGAACGATATGTCCCTCCCTCCGCATTTGAAGCATACAATTGGTGGTCGCTTCTCCTTCATTGAAAATGGGTGTTGGTGTTCGTTCTTTCCATCGTTGTGGAACCTTCTCTTCTTAAAATTTCCACTCCTATTATCTTGCCATGATTACTACCGGGTGGTTACCTTTTTTTAGTAGCATGATAATTTCCCCACGATGATTATCTTTGTTCGATGGCCGTTGCCACCGATGACGATTATTATCGTGTTGTTGGTCGTTGCCTTTTTGGTTGTCGACTCATTATCGCACTCCAATAATCGAGCCCTATTCACAACATCCGAATATAAACAAAGTTTGTGAGAAATGAGGTATAGATGTATATCGGGTTTCAAACCTCTTAGAAACATTTGCGTCATTCGGTCCTCATTATCAACCAAGTGGGACACAAATAGGACAACTCGGTAAACTTAGCTTCGTCTCGCGACACGGCCATATTGTTTTGCTCCAACTTGATAAACTCAACCTCCTTCATGTAATGAATACTTTCGGAAAGTACTTGTCGTTGAAACGACTCTTGGATCTTCTCCCAAGATATCTTGAAAAGTCCAGTCGGCGTACGCTTTACGTATTCCCACCAAGAATCGCCTTTCACGCAACATAAAGGTGGAAAAGGTAACCTTTTGCTCCTCGAGCATCCCAAGACATCAAATATCTTGGTGATCTATTTAACCACGTCTTTGCCTTAAGTGGTTCTCGCTTTTCCAAAACTCGGTGGTCCCAGTTCCTCGAATCGCTTAGCGGTGATCGATCGTGTGGTTGCCATTATTTCCACCTATATTTTGAACAGAGTCTCTCTTACCGATGTTGCATGAATCAGCATAAAGCCTCTGAACATCCCATCATTCATTATTTGATCGGTGTTGTTATTTAATTGAGGATTATTGTCTTCCCGCTGCACATTATCTTGGGTATTAATCGTTGGTGACTCAACAGCCTCATGTGCTTCATCGATGATCTCAACATTTTAGATGCCATTTTCAAACACTGCCTAAAAGAAAGGGTTAATTGACATATCACATATTATCCCTATACTCCTCGACCGACCAATTAAATACCAAATAAACTTAGGTAGGTCATACTAGCGAAGGAATTCCCGCCTCTCCCCTCCTAGTTCTTGTCTCACGTCTAAGCCGTGGATCATATCCTAAGCTTTGATTCAAATCATGATGCCCTAAAAAGTATATACATCACTCATCTCTTGAGTCGCCAAATACATGGTAAAAAATTTAAATACAACTTGATTATAAAACAGACGTTAAAACAAGACAAAACATAAATTGAGAGTTTAAACAAGAATAATGTCATCTAGACAATATCCACACTAAATGGTGTCCTCATTACAATTATTATTACATTATTCCGTAGAATAGTGAGGACTACTAAAGCCATTTCTCCCGGAGCATCACTCTATTCCCCGAATCGTCCCAAATATATTCTCATTTCTTGAAGAGAACAATGAAAGAAAGGGTGAGCTCAACTAGCCTAGTAAAAAATATTATGACTAAGATAATGAAGAATAAATTATCCTTAGCCTCAACAAAGATAAAGAATCGATAGAATACAATAGACAACAAGTTTAAAATCAACAACTACAATGAAATAAGCAATCCATTAGAAGAGTCAAGCGGAGCATAAAATCTATTATCTTCTATGATTTAAAAGTTTTTCATCAACTTTATCACGAGACTCAACTTAATAAATAAAATTGAATCATCCCGCACGCACGACCACTCAGGATATACATGTAATCATCAATGGTCATGATTATACCGAATAATCCTCGGTCATAATCATACCAACAATTGTCCATCAACGAACTACAAAGCGAATGAGGACTTTCACCACATCATTCATTACATTATGGTCATGATTATACCGAATAATCCTCGGTCATAATCATACCAAGTCCATCTATGCACGTAAGCCAAAGATAACTTTAATCACAATATAAGCATGAGAATGATGACAAATGACATAATAATTTAATAAAATAAGTTCAAGGATAAATTTTAAAGATTTATAATTTAATTTATCTAGAAATCAATAACGCCCAAATTGTCAACATGATACTACTTTGTAGAGTAAAATTCAAGAATAATATTCATGTACCAAAAATAATTTGGATAGAAAAGAAATATATTTTTCGTGAATAGTACTCGTGAATAATACTTCTAGAATAGTACCCGTACATGAATAGTACTTCGACACGAAAAGTATCCCAAATACCCGGGTGAATGATACTAGAATGAATAGTAATCGTGTGAATAGTAACCCGTGAATAAGACCTCGTGAATAGTACTTCGCACAAAAAATTATCCCAAATACCCGAGTGAATAATTCCAGAGTGAATAGTAATCGGGTGAATAAGTAACCCAGAATAGTAACTCATAAAAAAATACCAAAGAAAATGATATTCCATGACGAGTACAAAAGAAATGATATCTCGGGCGCAGTATAATAGAATATACTGAAATCTAAAATGGATTTTCACCCGCTATTCTAAGTAATCCACGTAAATGATCATTTCCACAATTTTAATAAGGAATGAATACGCAAGATCTTTCACCACGCATGCGGTAGTCCACACGCATATGTTATTCAAACAGATAATAAAGAATGGGATAACAAAAGAATTCACCGGGCATGTGATAGACCACACGCATGTGTTATTCCAATGTAATAATAAAGAATGGAACTGTGTCGCAGAATCCGCATGCATGTGATATTCCAATAGAATAATAAAGAATGGAACTGTGTCACGCGAATCCGCAGACAAATAGGATATTCCAATGTAATAATAAAGAATCGGAACCAGTCATGCGTAATCCGCATGTATGTGGATATTCCAACATAATAATAAAGAATGGAATAACAAAAGAATTCACCGTGCATGCGATAGATCGCATATACATATTATTCCAACAAAATAATAAAAATGGAATAATGTAAGAATTTCACCATGTATGCGGTGCTTGCGTGTATGTGTTATTCCAACATAATAATAAAGAATTAAATAATAAACATTATGAGTATTGAAAGAAAATAACTCTCTTCATGAATACGAAAGAATAATACCCTTATCTCAAAAGAAGACCGGATACTAGAATAGTGAGATATAGCGAGACTTCTCTTTTTCTTTCTCTCTATAATTTCTCTCTATAATAATTGGTATATAGCTTTAGTGAATTGGTGAAAAATGAAGGAAGAATGAGCTTCTATTTATAGGAAAATATAGTTTCGATAATTGCACGTTTTGGGGGGCTCAAATATAACAAAGATAATACCTTCATCTTTTCTTCATTTTTAATTTTGTACCTGCAAGTATTATCAAACTTGCACCATCTCCCCTAATAGTAATTCATGTGAATCAATTGTTCTATACATGTGAAAATACAAAGTACAAAGATAAGACCTCCATCTATACCTCCATTTTTAACTTAGTCATGCAAGTATTATCAATCTTGCACCTACTCCCTAAAAGTAAATGAATGTGAATCAATAATACACACATGTGAACAAATAGTTATAATCATGTGAATCAATAGCAATTAATTGCTCATTTATCCTAAGCAATTACTCCGATAACTTCCGGACATCAATTATTATCGAAATAAATGTCAATTTTTACTAACACTAATAATTCCAACATAATGAAACTATCAATTTCATCTTTAATCAACACGAACTTATTCATCATTAATATTATAATTAACAATATTTAATAACCAAAGTCGCTCCTGTGAAAGAAGGGGGTTTTCGATAAGGATTTCTCCTTATCATGCGCCGCATGATTAGGTGACCAAACCTCTCCTCGATGTAACTTCTAAACATTGTAAATATTTTAAATAATAATATGAATAACTTTATCATCTCAATTATTGATTTAATAATATAACATATTATACATATGATATTGTGACAATAATTGAATCAATAATATGAGAGATATGATGCAAAGAATTATCGTAGCAATAATTGAGTATAATCAAGCATCAATAATCAATCTTGTAATACTACTGCTACTACGAAACCACATATATTATCGTATTTTTTACTACCGAGTAGTTCAATAGTTTTAATTCAGAACACTTTCGCCATTATTTTTATAAAATGATAATTTTGTCATTTTTTTTAACTACGACAATACTTCCATTGTGGGGTCCACTAATGATTGTGCTGTCGTCATCTAATATTCCCAACAAAAAGAATATTCCCAGACCAAAATGAATATTTTATAACAACTTGCATACTTTGCAAAAAAATTCACATAACACCCTTAACTTTAACCTTTGATCAATTTAACCATTTACTTAAATAAAATTATATGAAAATTTAATACTTTCATTTCATAAAATTCGGGTCTTACAATGTGAAATGGTTTATTTGGGATGAGCTTTACTTGTTCAAGAAATGTGTTGATCGAATGATTAGAAGGTGCAATCCATATAGTGAGACGGATAGTATATATCAGTAGGATTTCCACGCATCAAGATATATGAAGGTCATTACCGGTGAAAAAAACAAATGCCAAGATTATGCAGTGCGCTTTTTATTGGCCAACTCTCTTCAGGATGCTTACATCTTTGTGCAAAGATGTGATAGGTGTCGAGGGTAGGAATATATTAAAGTGAAATAAAATGCATTTGAATACAATCCTCGAGGTGGAGATCTTCGATGTTTGGGGATCAATTTTATGGGGCCTTTCATTTCATTCTGTGGAAACCTATATATCCTTCTAGCGATCGATTCGTGTCTAAAATGGGTGGAAATGGTAGCCCTTCCTACAAATAATGCTAGGGTGGACCTGAGATTCCTTCACAAGAACATTTTCATGAGTTTCGAGACTCCTCGAGCAATCATTAGTGATGAAGGTAGCTATTTTTTCAATCGCCAATTTACAACATTGTTGGCCAAAGATGGGGTGAATCATCGAGTAGCTACGCCTAACAACCCCAGACATAAACGGCGAAGCAAAAGTGTCAAAACATGAGGTGAAGAATATTGGAAAAGATTATGAACCCTAAGAGAAAAGAGTGGTCATCGAAGTTTGGATGATGCAAGATGGGCTTATAGGATCGCCTATAAAACATCACTAGAGTACGTCGTCATTTTAGCTAGTGTATGGAAAGGCTTGTCACCTTCCCATGGAGCTTGAACATTAAAGCCTATTAGGCAATAAAGAAGTTGAACTTTAACTTAAAGGTCAGCAGGGAGAAACACCTTCTTCAACTCAACGAGTTGGATGAATTTTGATTACAAGCCTCACGACAATTCCAAGTTGTACAAAGAGAAAGTGAAAAGGTGGCATGATTGCGAGAATAATGTAAAGAACATTTGAGCCGTGGCAAGCAAAGTGTTGTTATTCAATTCCAAACTTAGACTCTTTCCAAGAAAGCTCAAATCAAGGTGGTCGGGACCTTTCACAAGAAAGATCGTATTTCCACATAGTGTAATTGAAATTTTTGACAAGTGCCCGTGCAAGCCCTTCAAAGTGAATGGAAATAGATTGAAGCATTATTATGGTGGTGAGGTCGACAGCAAAAGGTCACCTCAATCCTTTCAACCACACGACAAAAGCGAGATAGTCAAGCTAATGGACTATAAACTAGCGCTCGATGGGAGGCACCCCATCATCTCTCTCTCCTCCCTGCTTAATTACATTTTGCATCACGCCTACATCTCCCTCATTTTTAATTCTAAATGATCAAGTCTATCTCTCCCTAATGTTTAATTCTCGATTGCAAATATCTCTCGCTTCTTCTTAATGTTTAATTCTAATGTATATATCTATTATTTTCCCCTCTCTCGCTTAATTCTTGAGATGATGAAAATTTTGATATCAAATTTGAGTAGGAGCTTAATGCACATATCTTTTTTGATAGAAATTGCATATAAAGCATTTTTGATATACAATATACATACATGTTACATGCTTCAATTTGTGATTTAGAATAGGTATATCTCATTTTTGTAATGCTTGGTATGCGAGTTAGATAAGGAGTATAAGTTCATTGCTTGTTCCTTTTTTTTTCTTGGCAAAATAGACTCAAGTCGGTAGTAAGAGTAGGCTACCGCTACCACAATCAATACAAAATGTAAGATCCCAACATATTATAAATAAAATTAAATTCCCTCTATTCATTATGTTGAAATAATAAGGAGTTAATTTGATATAATGCTTTGGTTATGGGTGAAATGTGCAAATTTTTCAAAATAAGCAAGTGGTTATAAAATATTAATTTTGTTGGAGAATATTCGTTTGGTCGTGGAATATTCTTCACGAGGAATATTCCTATGATTTATGCATCATTTAGTGGGCCCCATAACGAAAAATGGTCGATAAAGAAAACGATAAGTTTATATTTTTATAAATAATCTACAGTAATTATTACCGCTTAACACCGCTGGATTACCCGGTGGTTAAAATACGATGTACACGGTTTAGCCGCAATAAATGTAATGGCGTAATTATTTCCTAGGAACGACTTGGTTGTCGTAATTGTGATTACGTAATATTATTTGTGAATAATTAATTATTGATTTATATGATAAGGAAATATTTATTTTACGTGGATGGATAGGAAATATTTATTTTGTGTGGATATAAATGAAGGAATTATTATTTGAGGTATTTTATCGATATTTTGTCGTAATAGAGGTATTAAAAATCGTCCAGTATATGGATGTTTCCGTATTTTCATTTGGAATTTGGAAAACATAAAGATACAAGGTTGTAGATAATTCGATTTCTTATGGAATGGACATAAAATTCATATTTTTCCGATAAAAGGGCTATTTATTATGAATTATTGAAGTTTTGGATATAAATATTTTTATTAAAAATATGGGTGGGCCCCACTTTTGTTTTTGGTGGAAAAATGGGCTTAGATTTTTCAAAAGTGGAGGGTGGTCTTCGGTCATGGGGTGTGCGTGACTTTTGTTATAAAATATTAATATTTTATTAATTTAATCTGCTTTGCGTTCTAGATTTTTCCTATAAATAAGGTGCTTAGTTAGAATTGAAAATAACACCGTAAACAAGTTTTATCTCTCTCTATATATTATCGAGCGTATTTTGTGAGTATTTAAATACTTTGAGAGTTGCTATTCAAAGGTCAGTTTCCTTCATATTACATCCGATATTCCAAATAAAAGCACAATTGCTCACCACGTGCCTATTTTGTATGACTTGCAAAGGATGAAGATAGAGGTAAAGGCTCCAAGTACCCACGTGATGATATCAAACATACGAAAGTAGAACCAGACTTTAATCGATAAAGTTAAAGTTGCTCAAGCCACGCATCAAGAGATGATACGTATGAAGAAGAAAGTTAAAGAAGGTGTTATTCCAAAAGCAAGAATCGATGAAGAAGGAATACTTGAGTCAACTCCGGACTTTGCATTCCTAACGATTCTCGACTTTAAGCATAGAATCATGATGGAGGCACACAACACACCATTTTGCAATCCATTCCTCGGAGTACCAAAATGTATCGTGATCTTCGACATACATTTTGGTGGAGCAATATAAAAAGAGAGATCGCGAGTTTATCTCGAGGTGTTTAACTTTGTCGGCGTGTAAAGGTAGAGCATCAAGTGCCAAAGGGTTCATTGAACCACTTGAGATTCCAAAATGAAAGTGGGAACACATTACTATGGATTTTGTTACGGATATTCCCATGGTTTCTCAAGGTATAGATGCGATTTGGGTTATTATTGATAGATTAACAAGTCTCGCTCATTTATTGCCTATATGTGAGACTTATTCCTCGACGTTTTTCTCTCGTATGTACATGAATTAGATTGTGAGATTGCATGGCATGCCAATATCCATAGTTTTGGATCATGACCCAAGATTCACTTCACGATTTTGGGTTAGCTTGTAGAAAGCTATGGGCACGAATTCTGATTTATTCGCCCGTAAGATACCATCCTCAAACGAATCAGGCAATTGAAAGGACTATTCAAACCCTCAAGATCTGTTAAGACTATGTGTCCTAGATTTCAAAGGAAATTGGGATAAGTACTTTCCATCAGTGGAATTCTCCTCTGATAATAGTTATCGAGCAAGTATAGGTGTTGCTCCATTCAAGCATTATATGGATGAAAGTGTCGCTCTCTAGATATTGGGATGAGGTGGGTGAACTAACGTTGTTGGGACCGAAATTAGTACGCATGACTACTGAAAAGATTCAAATGATTCTACGATGTATAAAGACCTCACAAGATCGACAAAAGGGTTATGCTTTTCTTCATCGAAAGGACGTGAAATTTAATATCGGAGATCATGTAATGTTATGTATTGCTCCATGGAAGGGAGTTACAAGATTCGGGAGAGAGAAAGCTCAATCCACGATTTGTTGGTCTATTTGAGATTCTTGACCGAATAGGAAATGTGGCCTATGTACTCGCATTACCTCCAAGCATGTGTCTCGTGTTCATAATGTTTTTAATATATTTATGCTTCGTAGATATGTGAAAGACCCAAACCACATTATTGTGTTAGAACTAGACGAGATAGACGAAGATTTAACGTATGAGGAGGTACTGTCAAGATCTTGGATAGGAAAGAGCATGTCCTACGAACAAAGGTTATACCACTAGTCAAGGTTTTGTGGAGGAACCATGCTTTGGAGAAAATGACCGAGTTGAATCGGAAATAAAAGCGAGGTACCTCACCTTTTAGAAACACCGTGTACGTGACGTTAATTTTGAGGATGAAATTTCATAAGGAGTGGAGGTTGTAAGACCCCAACTTATTATAAATAAAATTGAATTTCCTCTATTCATTATCTTGAAATAACAAGGAGTTAATTTGATATAATGCTTTGGTTATGGGTGAAATGTGCAAATTTTGCAAAATAAGCAAGTGGTTATAAAATATTCATTTTGTTTGGAATATTCGTTTGGTTGTGGAATATTCTTCATTGTGGGGAATATTCGTGACGACGGCAAGCGACATTTTAGGGCCCCAAAATGGAAAATAGTCGGGATGAAGAAAATGACAAGTTTAAGTTTTTATAAATAACTACGTAATTATTACCCTTAACACGTTAGATTACACGGTGGTTAAAATAAAATAATACGCTGTGGTTGCACAAAAACACACCAGTATTGCATATGATGTTTTTTTGAATTATCGATTCTTACGTAAGAAGACATTACTCAATAATTGTTACGAATTATCGCTCAATATTTTATTTTGTTGATTCAATAATTGTTGCGTTGATATTTTATATTATTGTTGTTTCAATAATTGTCATTACACATTATTTCCCATTATCGGATCAATAATTCATATTATTTGAATAATATTATTAGATAGAATTATTGGCAATGTATAAGGAAGTTCTGCTTGCAGAAAGGGGTTTGGTCACCTAATTTCATGCCAAATGAGGAGAAATCCTTATCGAAAACCCCTCTTCCTCGGGA
Source organism: Panax quinquefolius (assembly GCA_020205615.1). NCBI lineage: Eukaryota > Viridiplantae > Streptophyta > Magnoliopsida > Apiales > Araliaceae > Panax > Panax quinquefolius. The sequence continues at coordinate 34,369 of JAINUW010000471.1, read as the reverse complement.
ACAACCCAGTTGTCATAATTATGATTCTATAATATTATTTGTGAATAATTAATTATTGATTTATATGATAAAGAAATATTTATTTTATGTGGATGGATAGGAAATATTTATTTTGTGGATATAAATGAAGGAATTAATGCCGAGATGTTTTATCAAGATTTTGTCGAAATGGAGGTATTAAATATCGTCCAGTATATGGATTTCGGGCATTTTTCGTTTGGAATTTGGAAAACATAAAGCTACAAAGTTGTGTAGAGAATTCAATTTCCTATAGAATGGACATAAATTCATATTTTTCTAATAAAAGGGATATTTATTATGAATTATTGAAGTTTTGGATATAAATATTTTATTAAAAATATGGGTGGGCCCCACTTTTGTTTTTTTTTGGTGGAAAAATGGGCTTAGATTTTTCAAAAGTGGAGGGTTGGTATTGGTCATGGGGTAATGTGCGTAACATTTGTTATAAAATATTAATATTTTATTAAATAGTCTCGCTTTGACGTTCTAAAGATTTTCCTATAACTAGGGTGCTTAGTTAGAATTGAAAATCACACGTAAAACAAGTTTTATCACTCTATATATTATCGAGCGTATTTTGTGAGTATTTAGATATTTTGAGAGTTGCTTTCAAAGGTCTGAAGTTTCCTTCAAGATTACATCCGATATTCCAATTCGAAGTACTGTTCTTTTGAGGTAAGGGATACCGTGATGCCCCCAAAATAGGTATACATCACCCATCTTGAGTCGCCAAATACATGGTACAAAATTTAAATACAACTTAATTATACAACCGTCTCCGTAAAATACGACAAAAACATAATCTAAGAGTTTTAAAATGAATATTGTCATCTGTACAATATCTAGACTCAATGGAGTCCTCATTACATTTATTATCACACTATTTAATAGAATATTGAGGACTACTAATGCTATCATCCGACCATCACTCTGTTCTCGACTAGTCCCACCTATATTCTCATTTCTCAAGAGAATAATGAAAGCAAAGGGTGAACTCAACTAGCCCAATAAGAAATACTATCACTAAGATAATCTAGAATAAATTATCGTTAGCCTTCAACAATGTTAAATTGATAGAATATAATGACAACAAGTTTAATCAATGAGATAAGCAATCCATTAGAAGAGTCGAGTAGAGCATGATATCTACTATCTTCTATGATTTAAAAGATTTTCATCAACTTTATCATTTGAGACTCGACTTTAATAAATAAACCACATCATCGAATCATCCTCGCACTACGGCCAAGGATATTCATGTAATCATCAATAGTCACGACTATACCGAATAATCCATGGTCATAATCATACCAACAACCGTCCATCAATGAACTACAGTGCCAATGAGGACTTTTATCACATCGGTTGTAACATTACGGCCATGATTATATCGAATGATCCTCGGTCATAATCATACCAATCAACAGCTCACCTATGCACGCAAGCCAAAGATGAATTTCATCACAATATAAGCAAGATGATGATGATGATGATATAAGAATTCAATTAAAAGAAACAAAGGATAAATTTTAACGATTTATAATTTAATTTATCCGAAATTCAATAATGTTCAAATTGCCAACATGATATCGCTTTGTGGAGTAAAATTTAAGAATGATATTGTATCAAAATGATTTGGTAGAAAAAGAAAATCTATTTTTATCATGAATAGTACTTTAGGTGAATAAGTACCCCATGAATAAGACATCGAGAATAGTACCAAGTGAATAGTACTTTGTGAATAATACTTATAAATAGTACTTTATGAATAGTACCTGGTCATAGTACTTTTTTTGAATAGTACCATATAAATGAATAGTACTCTTCACGACAAGATTCTAGGCATGAAAAGCTTAAAATTTAACAAGAATGTGCAAAAAATATCCTTGTGAAACGATACTAGATGAAGCGCAAATTTCAAGGATATTCTACTAATTTCACAGAGTATAGAAGCAATACTTTAACAAGATGAGGGTATAATCAGGAATACGAGATGAAATAATATTACTCACATACTACAGAGTATGGAAGAAAATATTATTCCTATGAATACTAAACAAAATAATATCTCTTACCTCGGAAAAATATTGGATACTGGAATAGTGAGGTAGCAGACTTCTCTTCTTCTTTCTTTCTATAGCTTCTCTCTCTATAATTGCTCTTGTGAGACTTAGTGAATTGGTGAGAATAAAAGAAGAATGAGCTTCTATTTATAGAAAAATATAGTTTTAATAATTGCACGTTTTGGGCCTCAAAATATTACAAAGATAATACCTTCATCTTTTCCTTCATTTTTAATTTAGTCCTGCAAGTATTATCAAACTTGCACCACCTCCACTATTAGTACATCATGTGAATTAATAGTACATCATGTGAATCAATAGTTCTATACATGTGAAAAAATAATTACAATATAAGACCTTCATCTATAGTCCTTTTTAATTTAGTCATGCAAGTATTATCAATCTTGCACCACCTTCCCTAATAGTACATGCATGTGAATCAATAGTACACACATATGAACATATAGTTATAAGCATATGAATTAATAGCAATTAATTGATCATGTATCCTATTAATTACCCGATCGGGTCAATATAACTTCTAGACATCAATTATTATCGAAATAAATGTCGATTTCCACTAACGCTAATAATCCCAACACAATGGAACTATCAATTTCATCTTCAATCAACACAAACTTATTCATCATTAATATTATAACTCACAATATTTAACAACCGTGTCGTTCCCAAGAAAGAGGGGCTTTCGATAAGGATTTCTCCTTATCACGCCATACAATTAGGTGACCAAACCTCTCCTCGATGTAACTTCTGACATATCATCAATATTGCAAATAATAATATGAATAACTTTGTCATCTCAATTATTAATTTAATAATATAAAATATTATGCACGATAATCTTTGTGACAATAATTGAATCAATAATACGAGAGATATGATGCATCAATTCTCAGAGTAATAATTGAGTATAACTCGAGTGACTTCTCACATAAGCATCAATAATCAATACCATGTGCTACTACGCAACCACGCCAGATTATTGTACTTTTACTACCGGGTAGTTCAACAATTTAATAGTAAAACTTTTGTCGTTATGTTTATAAAAGATAATTACATCCATTTTCTAACTACAACAATACTTCCATTGTGGGGGTCCACTAATGATTGTGGTCGTCGCATTTAATATTTCCCGTTAAAACAAATATTCCCCACCAATCGAATATTTTATAACAACTTGCTTACTTTTGCAAAATTTGTAAATATTACCCATAAATATAACATTATATCATATCCACGCCATAATATTCAAAAATATATTTCGAGAAAATTTAATCTTTATTCATAAAAGTTGGGATCTTATAACATCCCTTCTTATGAAATTTCATCCTCGAAATTAGGGTGCGCACTGGTATGTCGAAAAAGGTGAGGATACATTGATTTCATTTCGATTCTAACTCCCGTGTCATTCCTCCACATCGTGGTTTCTCCACAAAACTTTAACTTGATGTATAACCTTCGAGCATAGAATATGATCCTTCTTATCCAAGATTTTAATAGGTACCTCTTCATATGTTAAATCTTCCGCTATCTCTTCCTGTTCTAATTCAATAATGTGGTTCGGGTCTTTCATATATTTATGTAACATAGATATGTAAAAAACGTTATGAACACAAGACATACTTGGCAGTAAGGCAAGTCCATAAGCCACAGCCCTACTCTATTCGAGGATTAAAATGGGCTAATGAATCGATGATCGAGCTTTCTCTCTTTCTAAATCTCAGTAACTCCTTTCCATGGAGCAACACGTAACAACACACGATCTCCAATATCAATTCCACGTCCTTTTGATGAAGATCATCATAACTCTTTTATCGATCTTGTGAGGTTTTTATACGCTATCGGATCGTTTGAATTTTTTCATAGTCATACGCACAACTCCCGGTCCCAATAATGTTGCTTCACCCACCTCATCCCAAAGATCCCGGAGAATGACACTTTCTTCCATAAAACGCCTCAAATGGAGCCATGCCAATAATTGTTTGATAACTGTTGTTGTTGAGGAAAACTCCACAAATGATAAGAACTTGTCCAAACTTCCTTGAAGTCAAGGACACGAGTCTTAATAAATCTTTAAGAGTTTGAATAGTCCTCTCCGATTTTGTCTCGTTTTAAGGATGATATGTCAACTAAATCAGAATCAAATGCATAGCTTTTTGCAAACTAACACAAAATCTTGAAGTGAATCTTGGATCTCGATCGAAACTATGGATACCGCCATACCATGCGGTCTTATAATCTAATTTATGTACATACGAGCAAGACGTTCAAGTGTATAAGTTTCTCATATCTAGTAAGAAATGAGCGGACTTGGTCAATCTATCAACAATGACCCAAATCGCATCTATACATTGAGAAACCTTGGGAAGAACGAAGAATAAAATCCATGGTAATGTGCTCCCACTTCCATTCCGGAATTTCAAGTGGTTGCAATGGACCTTTTGACACTTGATGTCTCCGACTCGCCGACAAGTTAGACACCTTGAGATAAACCCCGATATCTCTCTCTTCATATTTCTCCACCAAAATGTATGTCAAGATCACGATACATTTTGGTACTCCTAGATGGATTGCAAATGGTGTGTTGTGCGCCTCTATCATGATTCTATACTTCAAGTCGAATCGTTAGGAACACAAAGTCTAGAGTCGACTCAAGTATCCCTTCTTTATCGATTCTTTCTTTTGAATAGCACCTTCTTGCGCTTTCTTCTTCATACGCATAAGCTCCGTGTCCGTAGTTTGAGCGACTTTAACTTTATCGATTAAAAGTCTGCTTCTACTCATATATTCGCCATCATCACACGGGTCCTCGAGTCTTTAACTCTATCTTCATCCTTTGTAAGTCATACAAAATGGGACTTTCGTTGACAATATCGCACTCGCATTCGTGATATATGATCTTTTTACCGAATGCGTTAGCTACTACGCTTCATTTTTCCAGGATGGTATTGAATGGTATATATGATCGTAATCTTTCAACAACTCAAGCCAACGCCATCGCTGCATGTCGAGTTCCTTTTGAGTGAATAAATATTTGAGGCTTTTATGATCCGTATAGATCTCCACCTTCTCTCTATACACATGTAATGCCTCCAAATTTTAAGCATAAAAACGACAAATTGCAGACTTCTAGATCATGAGTAGGATAATTCCTCTCATATTCTTTGAGTTAATAAATGTGAGGCATAGGCTATAACTTTCCCATGTTGCATGAGAACACATCCTAACCTTTGCACAAGCATCACCAGAGATGACAAATCCTCCGAGCCATATGGTATTGTCGTAACAGTCTTTGAAATGAGTCTCCTCTTGAGTTCTCGAAAACTCTTCTCAAATTCCTCGCTCCAATCAATTTTGTATCTTTTCGAGTCACCGAGTTAATGGAGTAAATGATTCGAGAAAATCCTTCCACAAATCTCCGATAATAACCAAATAAGCCGAGAAAGCTACGTGCTTTGGTCAACGACTTAGGTTGTTCTCAAGTTTGAATTGCTTCAATCTTTACCGTCAATGATATTCCATGATTTGATATCATGTACCCAAGGAATGCTACTTCCTCGCCGAACTCGCATTTCTTCAACTTGGCATATAGCTTGTTTTCACGAAGCTTTAAAGTATCGACCTCAAGTGTTGCTTTCATGATCTTCACTATTGAGAATTTGAGGATGTCATCAATAAAGACGACCACAAAGTGATCCAAATATTCCTTGAATACTCGGTTCATCATATCCATGAAGGCGTAGAGCATTAGTTAATCCAAAAGACATGACTAGGAATTTAGAATACCCGCATCGAGTTCCGAAAGTCATTTTTGGAATGTCATCTGCTTTTAATCTATTTTAATCTTTAATCGATGATATCCGAATGAAGATCGATCTTTGAAAAGAATTTGGCTCTCTTGCAACCGGTTAAACAGCATCAATACGAGGCAATTGTAATGACCCCAAAATTCATACAATTTAATTCTCGACTTGGTTGCTAAAAATACATTCAACCTCTAATTTTACATCATTAAACGATAATAGAAACATTGAAATTTGCGAATAATTAAAATTTTCTATTACAAACATGTAATACTACAACCTTCAACCTTTACATCTAAATATCTCGCACTCATTTTAATACTACAATAGTTTACATCGCAAAACGAAATTACAATTCAATATTAATACATTATTCTAACCTTAAACATGGTTCGAGATAATATTAACACAACCAAAGTGTATAAATCTTCAAGTATCACATCCGATTCATGTCTTTCAAGTAACACATAACTTTACCTTGAATCTTGAACTCCAAAAGTGGTTATTTGCAAGGTTGAGCTCGACAAATTTCAAAGAAAATCTAACAGCTTTTCATGCATCACATAATACATAATAACATGTTCAACATATAACATACATGCTACAGATTCATATAACAAGTATAAAGATTGAGTCATTACTCAATCAAAGATGCTTTAATCAATGAACATAGTCATAAATCGACTTTAATATTTCATACTTTCAACATATATATAACACATCATATTCTTTGCAAAAAAGGTTTAAAACAGCTTAATCATCAAGTTTATATAGCAAATAGAACCGAAAGACTTTTCTTGATCGTTGTTTACCAATAACAATTTAATAGCTTACGCTTATCTCAGATTTCACGTGCCTTTTTGATGCTTAAGAAATCTTGATAATCATCGAGAATCGCTGATTTAACTCGAACTTTCTCTCTTGATTCTCTCTTAAGCTCTCTAAAACTCTCTCAAAATTCTCTCGAACACTCTTTTCTTTTCTTTCTTCTTAGTTCAGTGTGGCGCCCCCAAAATAGGTCCAATCCATCCAACCTATTCTCGAGTCACCAAATACATGGTACGAAAAAACAACTACAACTCTATTACTACAATAACATATATATCTTGAGTTTTGATACAAATATATACCAATCGTGACTCATGTCCCAACTATGGACAAAGACCTCACAAAGGATACCTTACATAAAGGTACGGTCGAATAACTGCTTTAGAAAATTAAAATCCTTGGGAAGTGCTCAAGGAAACCTTCGTATATGGGAGGCCATGAATCTAAGTTATGATAGATATCATATGTCTAGAGAATTATCCTTGGTTGATCCAATAGACCCCAAAGAAAAACGAGAAGATTACTATCATGTTCCTTCCAATGATGTGTCTTCTCTTGACATATAATTATCTCCACCGTGCGGAATTGAGAATTATATTTTAAGCAAACTCCAAGATCATATAGGTAGTGCTCGTAGATATACTCAACAAGTGGATGTGCATAACTTTGCCTTATGATAACTCAAGGTCATTAGACATCTTGTATGATAGTGGCAAAACACCTTTCTAAAGTTGGGTTCAAATTTCACCCTATTTGGTTCACCAAAATTAAATATCAAATGATGTATACAATATGACACATTTATCTAAAGTTCTCAATAAAATTATTTCCATATTATTTAGAGAGAACCTCAACAAATATATGTACCACCGCTCTATTCCAATCGTTATCCCCGCCAATTCTTAAGAACACTCTTATTAACTCGAAAGAAATTATGAAGCAAAAGGGTGAGCACAACTAGCTCGAAAAGAATATCATGACTAAAGATAATTAAATTATCAATAGCCTTCATCAAGAATAAATTAGAGATTTAGAACATATGGTAGATGATAAAAATTTTCAACCATAGTTGCAAATGAACGAGAAATCCATTAGAAGAGTCGAATGTACCATAAAGTCAATTATCTCCTCCATGTTAAAAGTCCACCAACAATGTTTTATCCTCGTAACATCAATCAACAATTTCATCCCACAACCATGTGAATAACATATAATCATATTTGTGGTTCTAAATTCCTCTTCTCATCCAAGACGAAGATAATTTACATCACATGTCTTTACCTAAAACATCAAAGATCATGGTTATACCAAATCACAAATTCCTGCTCATAATCATACTAATAAGTTCATCTTTGCACTACGCCAAATATATTCAATGAATTAAGTCATCTTTGCACTACGGGCCAAAAAATATTCAATAACAGTCATCTTTGCACTCTACAAGCCAAAGATATTCATATCTCAAGAAATATATAATCATTTCGAAATTTATATAAACAATAATTATAACCATTTTGATCAATTCACCTTTGCACTTTAAGCTAAAGATATTCAATTATAAATTCAATGGTCATGATCATACCAATCAACAATTCAACTTTGCACTCTCGGCCAAAAAGAACCCATAGTCACGATCATACCAATAATTTACCCATCTTTACACTCAAGTCAAAGAGAAATTTCATCACCGTGATTATAAAATGTTATACATAATAATAAAAACAATATGATCAAAATATGGATTTAATTTCAAGAGTAAGATTCATAAATCAATGATTTCATAACACCTTAATCCAAATATTATAAATCACTTAATAATCTCATAATCTAATATTATTAATATTACCACAATATTTCAATCATTTCTTAAACTTATAAATAATTTATTTTAATTGTTTACACTTTACTAATTAATGCATTTAATCATCCTAAAATGCCAAACTCATAAAATTTCATCACCAATAACCAAAACTCTCATCAAAAATCTACATATACCTTATATAGGATTCCCAAGACATAAAATCCTATTTTCCAATTTTGTTACTTCACATAACATATTTAATTTATTTACTCATAATCGGTCCATTTTCATTAAAAATACCATATCAAGATAAACAAATTTTCTTTTCTCGAATTTAGCGTAACATAGTCCCATATTAAACATTTATTTTTCTTGGAATTTTTAAAATTCATTTACTATCTTTCATACGGCCAAAATCGCTAGAATATTTAGACATTTATCATAAATTATACTTTTGTCCAAAAATTCTAAAATTTACAGAGTATAATGCTATTATATACATATAGTCCCAATAAAAAATTCACCAATTTTGGAGTTAACCACACCTGAGTTATAAGGGTTTACTTTTAAAATAGTCTTTTCTCATAAAATTCATAACTCCTAATCTATACATCCAAAAATCGCCATTTTTGACACAATCAAGAAAACTCATCAAATTATCATTTCAAATTTTTCCGAATTTTTTGAATGTCGGAAAATTACGGCCCGAAGAAACATAATAACCCTTATAATCCTTTACTATAATAATGACAATATCCCTTACCTCAAAAGAGCAATACTTAAATCGAATGCTCTGATATAACGTCAACAAACTTGCAAGACCGTATACCAACATTCAAGATATCTAAATACTCACAAAAATACGCTCGATAATATAGAGAGAAAACTTCATTTACGGTGTGATTTTCAATTCTAACCTAAGCATCCTATTTATAGGAAAATGCTTAGAACACCAAAAGCGAAAATTTAATATAATAATATTATTTATTAAAATTTCCTATGCACATCAGATTTTAGCATCTATCACATGCCAAAGGATAATTGTGGGGTCCACTAACATGAAAAACATGTTTTAAACATTTTTTGTAACAAAATCAATTCGCACCCAATATTAGTAACTTCATAATTCATAATAAATCGCATTTTATCAATAAAATACTGAATTTTATGTCCATTCCATAGGAAATCGAATTATCTACAACTTTGTGGAAGAATTGTTTTCCAAATTCCAAATGAAAAATGATCAAATCAACATACTGACGATTTTACGTGCTATAATCAAATTTCAATGAGAATTGGGGCCCACCAACACACAAAACATGTGTTAAACATTTTTTTAACAAAAATACTCTTCCTCATTTATTCATATATTACATTTCATTGTAAAATATCACCATTATAATATTATTATAATATAATAATACATTTAAATGAACTATTTTATCGTAAAAGATAAAATATTAATTTTCAACAATTGCCATTTTCTAAAAATTCCTCCATTTATATCCACATAAAATAAATATTTTCCTTATCATATAAACCAATAATTAATTATTCACAAATAATATTACAAAATCACAATAATATCGATTACGGTAGTTCACATGAAAGAGGGGGCATTCCAATGAAGGATTTCTTTTCTTGGCGCCGATTAGGTGACCAAACCTCTCCTTGATGTAACTTTCTAGACATCGCCAATAATGATATCTAATAATATTATTCACATAATATGAATTATCGATCCGATAATGGGAAATATCGTGTCGTGACAATTATCAAACAACGATAATATAAAATATCAACGTAGAAATTATTGAATCAATAAAATAAAATATTGAATAATAATTACTATAACAATAATTGAGTAGTGCCTTCTTACGTAAGAATCAATAATTGGTGCAATACTGCAGTAGTCTACTTTGTCACACACACAGACATTATATTTTAACCATCGAATTTCCAATAGTGTAATTTGAATAACTACGCCATTATTTTTAGAAAACTCATTATCATGCGTTTTCTTCATCCAAAGTTTTTTCATTTTGGGGCCCATAAATGGTTGCGTATTGTCGTCATTTAATATTCCCAAACAAAAAAATATTCCACGACCAAACGAATATTTCCCAATGAAATGAGTATTTTATAACCACTTCATGTATTTTGAAAATTTTATATATATCACCCTTAACTTTAAACTTTTATCAATTTAACCATTTACTAATTAATAATTATACTAAAAATTGAATACTTTTATTTCATAAAATTCGTGGTCTTACAATCTCCCTCCTTACGTGACTTGGTATTTGAAGAGTTGAGAATACCTTGCTTTAATTTCGATTCCATCTTCCCCGTCATCATGATTTCTCCATTACTCATCTCCTCAGTATTTCGGATATCATTCTAGAATACGACTTCAAAACAAAGGTTAATTGACATAGCATAATTTGTCAACTTAAGTAAAAAATTCACTTAGGTAGGACACATTGTGAGAACCCAAATTTTATGAATAAAGATTTAAATTTCTCGAAATATTTTTTTGAATATTATGGTGTGGATTTGATATAATGTTATAGTTGTGGGTATTATTTATAAATTTTACAAAGTATGCAAGTTGTTGTATTATATTCAATTGGTCTGGGAATATTCATTTTAACAGGGAATATTCGATGCGACAAAGACAATCATTGGTGGACCCTATGGCGGAATTATTATTTGGATTGAGAAAACGACAAAAATATTTTTATGAAAATAACTATGAAGTTTTACCGCTATCTTTGTTGAACTACTTTCGGTAGTAATAATGCTGATGTCTACGGCGTGGTTGCATAAGAGCACACCAGTATTGATTATTGATGCTTATGTGAGAAGTCACTCGGTTTTGTTCAATTATTGCTACAAAGAATTGCTTTGCATAAGATCTCAAGTTTTTGATCCAATTATTGTCGATATTTTATATATTATTAAATCAATAATTGAGATGATGAGTTATTAATATTATTATTTGCAATATTAACGATGTCTGTAAAGTTTTGCCGAGGAGAGGTTTGGTCACCTAATTGCGCCGAATGAAAAAGAAATCCTTATTAGAAAGCCCTCTTTCCGGGAAACGACACAATTCGATTAATAGTGTGAATTATAATAATGATGATGAAGTTTTGTTTTATTAGTATTATTAATGTAATAAAATGCAGAAAAAGCTTTTATATAAAAATGTAATACTTTTATAAAGTTATTTATTTTATTAGTATATAGATAGAATATATTATATTTTATTATGCATAGTGTTTTGATAGTGCTGATATAGTGTTTGCAGATAGTAAAATCTTTTTATATAAAATAGAATACTTTTATAAAGTTATTCATTTTATTAGATTATAAGTAGAATATATTATATTTTATTTAAAAGATATTTGTTTTATTAGAATATTTTATAGTAAACCAATATGGATCGTCTGCTTAAAAGTAAATCAATACGGACCGCTCGTAAATTAGTTACTATTTAGTCCATTCTCCTATAAATAGAAGCTCATTCCTTCATTATTTCTTACTAAATTCATCAAACTCTAGAGAAAAAAACTATAGAGAAAGAAAGAAAAGTATTACGCTACTTCACTAATCCTATATCCATTTGTTCCAAGGTATGGGGTTTATTTCTTTCGTATTCATTAAGAGAACTTCATTATTCCATTTTTATTATTCGTTGGAATACCACAGATACACACGGATACCTATACTTGGTGTAATTCTTACATTATTCAATTTTTTATTATTCTATCGAATAACTCAGATACGCCAGCTACCCTATACTTGGTGAAATTCTTCTATTATTCCATTCTTTATCATTATGTTGGAATAACTCGCCTACATGAGAAGTACCGCATACATGATGAAATTCTTCGTTATTCTACTCTTTATCATTATGTTGAAATAACTTTATCATGCGAAGTACCGCATACATGGTTAAATTCTTCGTTTCTTCCATTATTTATTATCCTGTTGGAACATCTTGTACAATGCGTATACGTATGACTGGTTTCGTTATTTATTATTTTGTTGGAACATCCCGTCTGCAAGTGCGTATTTTTGACTCGACTTGGTTCCGTTATTTATTATTCTCGTTGGAATATCCTCACATGCATGCGTTATGCATTACCTAGTTCCGTTATTTATTATTCTCCTTAGAATAACTCGTCTGTCTGCCTATCGCATGCCCGGTGATTTCTTTTGTTATTTCATTCTTTATTATACTCAATTGATTAAAGTTTTGACTTCTATACTCTATGAAATTAGTGGAATATCCTGGATATTTGCGCTTCATCCAAATTTTCTCATGGAAATATTCTTCCGAGCATTCTTGAATTTTACTCTCTACAAAGAAGTATCATGTTGACAATTTGGGCGTTATTGGTTCCTCGATAAATTAATTCTTGAACTGCTTTTTATTGAATTCTTATATCATTGTCATCATCCTCATGTTTATATTATGTTGAAAGTCATCTCATGGCCTATAGTGCATAGATGGACATGGTATGATTATGACCGAGAGATTATTCGATATAATCATGAATAGTAATATTACAAATAATGTGGTAAAAGTCCTCATTGGCCCGTAGTGCATTGATGGACGATGTTGTTGTACGATCACTGACCATTGATGAATACATGAATATCCCCGGCCCGTAGTGTATAGATAATTTGTGGTCGTGATACTAATGAATATCCTTGGTCAGTAGTGTGGGGGATGATGTGGATTATTTATTGTCGAGTCTCAATGATAAAAGTGATGAAAACCTTTTTAAATCATAAAAGATAGTAGATTTTATTCTCTACTTGACTCTTTTAATGGATTATTGGTTCAAAAGCAGTTAAACTTGATGTCTATTGTATTTTATCGGTTTAACATTGTTAAAGACTAATGATAATTTATTTTGCATTATCTTAGTCATAATATTTCTTCTTGGGCTAGTTGAGCTCACCCTTTCATTCACCGCTCTTCTCGTGAAATGAGAAATATAACCGGGGACGAGTCGGGGAATGGATTGACAGCCTAGATGATAGTATTAGTAGTCCTCACTATTCTCATTATATAGTGTGATAATAAATATAATGAGGACTAAATTTGAGTTTCAGTATATTGTCTATGAGAACTCCATCGAGAGTGCATATTATGTCTGAAAGGCAATATTCTTGTTTAAACTCTCGGTTTATGTGTGTATCGTATTTTACACGATATTTGTATAATTAAGTTGTATTTGTATTTTGTACCATGTCCGGCGACCCAAGATGGGTGATGAATACCTATTTTGGGGCGTCACGACAGTATCAAAGCTTAGGGATATGATCCTCAGCCGAGATGTGAGACAAGAACTAGGAGGAGGGAGAGACGGGAATACCTTCGCTAGTATGACCTACCTAAGTTTATTTGGTATTTAATTGGTCGGTCGAGTATAGGGATAATATATGATATGTTAATTAACCCTTGTTTTGTGGTAGTATTTGAAAATGGCATCCGAGAATGTTGAAAATAGCAATGGAGCACAAGAGACCGTTGAGTCTGCATAGATCAATAATCAAGATAATGTGCATCGTGAAGGCGATAATCCTCGGGAAAATAATAACACCGACGGATAATGAACGATGGATTGTTCGGAGGCTTTCTGCAATTCAAATGCAACATCGTAAGAGAGACTCTTGTCCAAAATGCGATTGGAAACACCGGCAACTCTCGAACGGTCACCGCTAAGCGCTTCAATGAACTGGGACCACCGGAGTTTTTGGAAAGCCAAAACCACTTAAGGCGAGACGTGGATAAAGCGGATCTACAAGATATTTGATGTCTTGGGATGCTCCGAGGAGTAAAAGTTCCTTTTGCCACCTTCATGTCATGAAGCAGAGGCAGATTACTAGTGGAATCAGAATCAGTACTCAACTGCGTCCATGAAGATGACTTGGGAAAAGTTTCAATAATTATTTGACAAGTACTTTCCCGAAAGTATTCGTCACATGAAAGAGGTAGAGTTCTTTAAACTGGAGCAAATCAACATGATCGTGTCACAGTATGAAGCCAAGTTTGCCGAGCTTTCCCGGTTTGCGTCCCATTTAGTTGATAATGATGAGAGAATGACACGAATGTTTCTAAGAGGTTTGAAACCGAGATATGTCAATACATCATTTCTCAAACTATATTTGTATTCGAGATGTTGTTAATAGGGCTCGCTTATTGGAGCGTAATAATGAAATCAACCCAACCAAAAGAGAGATCGGCAAAAATGATAATACCAAAGTGATTATAGTCATCGGCGAGCGGTGACAATAAGCGTGGAGGAATCAACATGCCAGTAAATTGTAACCACTTGGTGGTAATCATGGCCAATACGATAAGAATGGACAATTCAAGAAAAGGAGATTCAACAATGATGGAAAGACATCAAGATCAAGACCGTCGTTAAGGAAGGAGAACGACCACCTATCATATGCTTCAAATGTGGAGGGAGGGACACATCGGTCAAACTGCTGCGATGCCATCCAAAGCATGCTACAATTGCGGAAAAAAAAGGTCACCTAGCCCAATTTTGTTGTGCACCAAAGTCAAGTCCGGTTGGGATGGTGGCACCAAAGGCGAATCTGGACAAAACAAAGTCGGTGGTTTCAGGAAGAGCATTTTTCGTGACTTCTCAAAAAGCGAGTAACCCAAACGAAGTTAGCAAGGGTTAGTTAATTCTAAATTTTGTGGCGTCTATACCTTATTAGATATCGGTTCTACCCATTCTTTTATCTCTCTTGCTTGCTTTCAACGCTTAAATTTGACTTTTGAGAAATTAGACTTTGACTTATCTGTTGAAACTCATTTAGGAGAAACCTTCATTACCTCCATTGTTTATAAATCTTGCTTAATTCAAATCAAAATTTTCACGTTACTGTCGATCTTATCTCTTTGAAAATACTTGCCTTTGATGTGATTTTAGGAATCGATTGGTTAACTACTCATCATGCTTTTAAGTAAAGTTGTTAGCTTTCATATTCCTAACCAACTCCGTTATGCTTGAATTCAAGCAACCAAACCACTAAAGTTAATCATTGTTATATCAAGCCATAAATAAAGAGTCCCGATCCTTTCGTTGTTGACTTCCATGTGTGTAATGCAATCAAGCTAGACTTTCTATAAAGCGGCGTTGTCAATGGCGATTACAAGTTGATAGGTATCAATGTGACATACTATCCAAGTCTTGGGATGAGAGTCACGATTTGAATGATTTTTCTATTGTTAATAAATTTCCTTATGTATTTTTCAAGACTTCTTAGCCTACCCCTAGAGCGTGAAATCGAATTTTGTATTGACCCCCAAAGACAAAACCCATTTCTTCAACCCTTAAATATTTCTTCAACGTACCAAAATGAACGTATAATGCGCCAAAGAAGTTGGCTCGAGTCATTGAAGATTATGATTATACCGCTTCAATATCATCGTGGAAGAAGCGAACGTGGTAGGTGACGCCGTTGAGTAGAAGATCGTGCTACGTTCTGAGTGCGATGTTGTTAACACAAAACCCATTTCGTATAACTTGTAAATGATGAAGATAGAGTTAAAGACTACAGAGACCCAAGTGAAGATATCGAATATACGAGTAGAATCGACTTTAATCGATAAAGTTAAAAGCCGCTCAAACTACACACCTGAATCGATGAATGTGAAGAAGAAGGTTCAAGAAGGCATTATCTCAACCCTCGATTTAATTGGCCCATTTGAAATCCTCGATTGAGTAAGAACGTGGCCTATAGACTCGCTTTTATCGCCAAGTATATGTCGCATGTTCATAACATTTTTCACGTATCATTGTTAGTAAAAACTTAGTCTTGGGGACTTTGGAGCCAAATTTCAGAATAATTAATGAATCTGAAAAATTATAAAATCATGGGGTTTTATAGAGCATGTTACAAGCTTTCCAAAGCCTCGAAAATGGACTAATTCCAATAACGGATGAAGAAGTTATGAAGATTTGAAGTATGTCGTCCAAAAGTTGCAAAATCTGGAAAATTGGAGCTAAGTGTCAAGGGTCGAGCGCTTAGGCGCTAGGCGCTAGGCTCAACAACTAGATTCTTTTCTTGGGCGCCTAGGCGCTTGCCCAAGGCCAAATTTAGGTGCCTAAGCTACCGGTCAAGTGTTAAGCAAAATCATCTAGAAGTCCTTTAGTAAATTGGGCATAACGTTTTCATACGAACTCCGATTGAAGTGATTCATGATGATTCGGAAAGATAACGAGTAGACCTATAACTTTCATTCTTTATATTTTGAGATTTGAGGTCGGTATCAAGGCCTAAAATGGCTATTTTAGAGAATGATGTGCATTCGAGAGGCAATCGGAAGACATCGGGCATACACGTATGCAACGTGTAATGTTTTTTGACGATAAAGGTATTCAAGGTTATACCTCAAGGGTTGGAATATGAAATAAAGTCAAGGTATCCTCACCTCTTCTAATATCGAGTACATACGTAAATTTCGAGGGTGAAATTTCATAAGGAGGGAGATTGTGAGACCCAGATTTTATGAATAAAGATTTAAATTTCTTAAAATATTTTTTAATATTATGGTGTGGATTTGATATAATGTTATAGTTGTGGGTAGTATTTATAAATTTTGCAAAAGTATGCAAGTTGTTGTATTATATTCGATTGGTCTAAGAATATTAGCTTTTAACGAGAGAATATTCGTATGCGACAAGACAATCATCAGTGGACCCTATAACTTGAATTATCATTTGGATTGAGAAAACGACAAAAATATTTTTATGAAAATAACGGCGGAAGTTTTACCATCAATACCGTTGAACTACTCTCGGTAGTAAAAATGTACGATGAATACACGTGGTTGCATAAGTAGCACACCTGTATTGATTATTGAGGCTTATGTGAGAAGTCACCGGTTTTGTTCAATTATTGCTACGATGAATTCTTTGCATAGTATCTCACGTTATTTGATCCAATTATTGTTGATATTTTATATATTATTAAATCAATAATTGAGATGACGAGTTATTAATATTATTATTTGCAATATTAACGATGTCTGAAGTTACGCCAGGAGAGTTTGGTCACCTAATTGCGCATAATAGGGAGAAATCCTTATTAAAAAGCCCCTCTTTCCTAGGAACGACACAGTCGATTAATAGTGTGAATTATAATAATGATTATGAAGTTTTGTTTTATTAGTACTATTAATGTAATAAAATAGAAAATCTTTTATATAAAAAGTATACTTTTATAAAGTTATTCGTTTTATTAGACTATAAATAGAATATTTTATATTCTATTATGCATAGTGTTTTGTATCGTAAAAAATCTTTTTATATAAAATGTAATACTTTTATAAAGTTATTCATTTTATTAGACTATAAATATAATATATTATATTTTATTATGCGTAGTGTTTGCATATAGTGCTGCGTAGTATTTGCATAGTAAAATCTTTTCATATAAAATAGAATACTTTTATAAAGTTATTCGTTTTATTATATTATAAATAGAATATATTATATTTTATTTAAAAGAATTTGTTTTATTAGAATATTTTATAGTAAACCAACTGGATCGTCCCATTTAAAAGTAAATCAATCTGGACCGTTTAGGAATTAGTTAATATTCAGGTCCATTCTCCTATAAATAGAAGCTCATTCCTTCATTATTTCTTACTTAATTCTTTGAAACTCTGAGAGAGAAACTATAGAGAGAAAGAAGAAAAGTATTCTGCTACTTCATTACTCCTATATCCGGTTTGTTCCAAGGTAAGGGTATTATTTCTTTCGTATCCCCAAGAGAACTTCATTATTCTATTTTTATTATTACATTGGAATAAACTATATACGCTGCTACCCCCATATACTTGGTGAAATTCTTCTCATTATTCCATTTTTATTATTCTATTGAATAACTCAGATATCGCCAACTACCCTATACTTGGTGAAATTCTTCATTATTCCATTCTTTATTATTATATTGAATAACTTTTCATATGCAAGTACAATCTGACATGATGATGAAATTCTTACATTATTCCACTCTTAATCATTATGTTGGAGTAACTTTTGTCATGCTGTCCGTATACATGGTGAAATTATTCTGTTCTTCCATTCTTCATTATTTTGTTGAAACATCCATCATGCATGCATGCTCGGTGATTTCTTTTGTTATTTCATTCTTTATTATACTTAGTTGATTAAAGTTTTGACTTCTATACTCTATGAAATTAGTGGAATATCCTCGGATATTTAAGCGCTTCATCCAATATTTTCTTCATGGAAATATTCTTCCGAGCATTCTTGAATTTTACTCTACAAAGAAGTATCATGTTGACAATTTGGACGTTATTGGTTCCTTGATAAATTAATTCTTGAACTTGTTTTATTGAATTCTTATATCATTGTCATCATCCTCATGTTTATATTATGTTGAAAGTCATCTGTGGCCCATAGTGCATAGATGGACTTGGTATGACTATACTCGAGAGATTATTCGGTATAATCATGACCGTAATGTTACAAATGATGTGGTAAAAGTCCTCATTGGCCGTAGTGCATTGATGGATGATTGTTGGCATGATCACGACCATTGATGAATACACGAATATCCTTTTCCGTAGTTCGGATAATTTGTGGTCGTGATACTAATGAATATATACTTAGTAGTAGTGCGGGGATGATGTGGATTATTTATTAAAATTTGAGTCTCGTGATAAAAGTGATGAAAACCTTTTTAAATCATAAAAGATAGTAGATTTTATTCTCTACTTGACTCTTTAATGGATTGTTGGTTCCGATGCGCTTAAACTTCATGTATATCATTGTATTTTATCGGTTTAGCATTGTTGAAGACTAATGATAATTTATCCTGCATTATCTTAGTCATAATATTTCTTCTTGGGCTAGTTGAGCTCACCCTTTCCTTCACCGTTCTCTTCTTGAAATGAGAATATAAATTTGGGATGAGTCGGTGAACAGTTTACTGATCCAGATGATAGTATTAGTAGTCCTCACTATTCATTAAATATTTTGATAATAAATGTAATGAGAACGAAATTTGAGTTTGTATAGTGTCTATGAGAACTCTATTGAGAGTGGATATTGTCTGAAGGCAATATTCTTGTTTAAACTCTCGGTTTATGTTTTGTCGTATTTTTTATACGACATTTGTATAATTAAGTTGTATTTGATTTTGTACCATGAATCTGACGACCCAAGATGGGTGATGTATACCTATTTTGAGGGCATCACACATCTACTAGCGAAAGGATATTACTCGTCTCTCCCCACCTAGTTCTAATCCGGTTCTCCGTCGGAGATCATATCCTAAGCTCGATACAAATTTGTGGCGCCCCCAAAATAGGTCCAATCCATCCAACCTATTCTCGAGTCGCCAAATACATGGTATGTAAAAAAAACTACAACTCTAATACAACAACAACACATATATCTTGTGAGTTTTGATTCAAATATGTACCAACCGTGACTCATGTCCCAACCGTGGACAACACCTCACAAAGATACCTTACATAAAGGTACGATCGATAATAACCGATTTAGAAATTAAAATCTTTGGGAAGTGCTCAAGAAACCTTCGTACATGGGAGGCCATGAATCTAAGTTATGATAGATATCATATATCTAGAGAATTATTCTTTGTTGATCCAATAGACCCCAAAGAAAAATGAGATAATTACTATCATGTTCCTTCCAATGATGAGTCTTCTCTCGACATATAATTATCTCCACTGCAATTGAGAATTATATTTTAAGCAAACTCCAAGATCATATAGGTAGTGCTCGTAGATATACTCAGCAAGTGTATGTGCACAACCCTGCCTTATGATAACTTGAAGGTCATTAGACATCTTGTATGATAGTGGCAAAACACCCTTCCAAAGTTGGGTTCACCTCACCCTATTTGGTTCACCAAAATTAAATATCAAATGACGATACAATATGACACACTTATCTAAAGTTTTTAATAAAATTATTTCCATACTATTTAGGAGAACCTCAAAAGCTATAGACCACCATTCTATTCCCCTGTTATCCCCTCGGCAATTCGACAACACTCTTATTACCTAAAAGGAATTGTGAAGCTTAAGAGTGAGCACAACTAGCTCAAGAAAGAATATCATAACTAAAGATAATAATTAAATTATCAATAGCCTTCATCAATAATAAATCGAGATTTAGAATATATGGTAGATGATAAAACTTTTCAACCATAGTCATAGCGTGAATGAGCGATCCATTAGAAGAGTCAAATAGACCATAAAGTCTATTATCTCCTCTATGTTAAAAGTCCACCAACAATGTTTTATCCTTGTAACATCAATCAACAATTTAGGTCCACAATCATGTGAATAACTTATAATCATATTTGTGGTTCTAAATTCCTCTTCTCATCCGTGACGAAGATAATTTACTTCACCGTCTCACCGAAACATCAAAGATCATGGTTATACCAAATCACGCCTCCTATTCATAATCATACTAATAAGTTCATCTTTTGCACTACGGGCCAAAGATATACATTAACAGATTCATCTTTGCACTACATGCCAAATATATTCAAAGAATGTCATCTTTGCGATGACGGGCCAAAGATATTCAATAACAGTCATCTTTGCACTACAGGCCAAAGATATTCATATCTCAAAGAAATATATAATCATTTCGTAATTTATATAAACAATAATTATAACCATGTTTATCAATTCACCTTTGTACTTTAAAGCTAAAGATATTTAATTATAAATTCAATGATCATAATCATACCATTCAACAATTCAACTTTGCCTTCTTCGCCAAAGAGAACCCATAGTCACGATCATACCAATAATTTACCCATCTTTACACTCAAGTCAAAGAGAAATTTCATCACCGGGATTACAAAAATGTTATACATTATAATAAAAATAATATGATCAAAATATGGATTTAATTTCAAGAGTAAGATTCATAAATCAATGATTTTGTCACACCTTAATCCAAATATTATAAATCACTTAATAATCTCATAATCTAATATTATTAATATTAGCACAATAGTTCAATCATTTCTTAAACTTATAAACAATTTATTTTAATTGTTTACACTTTACTAATTAATGCATTTAATCATCCTAAAATGCCAAACTCATAAAATTTCATCACCAATAACCAAAACCCTCATCAAAATCTACATATACCAGTATATAGAATTCCCAAGCCATAAAATCCTATTTTCTAATTTTGTTACTTCACATAACATATTTAATTTATTTACTCATAACTAGTCCATTTTCATTAAAAATGCCATATCAAGACAAACAAATTTTCTTTTCTAGAATTTAGCATAACATAGTCTCATATTGAATATATATTTTTGTTAGAATTTTTAAAATTCATTTACTATCTTTCATATATTGCCCAAATACTTTGAATATTTAGACATTTATCATAAATTGTACTTTTGTCCAAAAAAAATCTAAAATTTACAGAGTATATCTTATTATATACATATAGTCCCAATAAAAAATTCACTAATTTTGGAGTTAACCACACTGGAGTTATAAGGGTTTACTTTTAAAATAGTCTTTTCTCATAAAATTCATAACTCTAATCTATACATCCAAAAATCACCATTTTTGGACACAATCAAGAAAACTCATCAAATTATCATTTCAAATTTTTCCAGAATTTTTTGAATGTCGGGAAAATTACTGAACCAAGAAACATAATAACCCTTACAATCCCTTACTATAATAATGACAATATCCCTTACCTCAAAAGAGCAATACTTCCGATTAGAATGTGGGATATAACAATTGAAACGAACTTGCACCGTATACCAACACTCAAGATATCTAAATACTCACAAAATACGCCGATAATATAGAGAGAAAAAACTTCGATTTTACGGTGTGATTTTCAATTCTAACCTAAGCACCTATTTATAGAAAATGCTTTGAACACCAAAGCGTAAAATTAAATATAATAATATTATTTATTAAAATTTCCTATGCACATCGATTTCAAAGATCTATCACATGCCAAAGGACAATTGTGGGGTCCACTAACATGAAAAACATGTTTTAAACATTTTTGTAACAAATTCAATTCGACTCCAATATTCCGTAATTTCAATAATTCATAATAAATCGCCTTTTTATCAAAAAATACGAATTTTATGTCCATTCCATAGGAAATCGAATTATCTACAACTTTGTGGAAGAATTGTTTTCCAAATTCCAAATGAAAAATGACCGAAATCCACATCACAGACGATTTTATAAAGCTAAAATCAAATTTCAATCGAGAATTGGGGCCTGAACACACAAAACATGTGTTAAACATTTTTTCAACAAAAATACTCTTCCTCATTTATTCATATATTACACATTCATTGTAAAATATCACTATTATTATATTATTATAATATAATAATATATTTAAATGAACTATTTTATCGTAAAAGATAAAATATTAATTTTCAACAATTGTCATTTTCTAAAATTCCTCCATTTATATCCACATAAAATAAATATTTTCCTTATCATATAAATCAATAATTAATTATTCATAAATAATATTACAAAATCACAATAATGACAAACTGCACCATTCATAGGAAGAGGAGCTTTCCAATAAGGATTTCTCCTTCTTGGCCGCAATTAGGTGACCAAACCTTTCCTTGACAGAACTTTCTAGATATTGCTAATAATGCGATCTAATAATATTATTCACATAATATGAATTATTGATCCGATAATGGGAAATCTTGTTTCGTGACAATTATTGAAACAACGATAATATAAAATATCAACGTAGCAATTATTGAATCAATAAAATAAAATCTTTGACAAGAATTTTACATAACAATAATTAAGTAGTGTCTTCTTACGTAAGAATCAATAATTGGTGCAATACCGCAAATATGCACCCACAGCGTATTATTGTGTTTTAACCACCGGGTATTCCAACGAAGTGTTAATGATAAATAACTACGTCGTTATTTTTTAAAAACTCATTATTGTCATTTTCTTCATCTAAAATTTTTCTTTATAGGGCCCAAAATGCATTTTGCACTAGTTGTATTTAATATTCCCCAACAACAAGAATATTTCACGACCAAACGAATATTCCCCAATGAAATGAGTATTTTATAACCACTTGCATGATTTTGAAAATTTTATATATATCACCCTTAACTTTAAACTTTTATCAATTTAACCATTTTTGAATAATAATTATAAGAAAAATTGAATACTTTTATTTCATAAAATTCGGGTCTTACACTTCGCCTTAGACCACACACATTGACGTAAAATAAAGTTAACGTCTTATTTTTAAACGTTTTAAAAAACTAACGTTATAATTAATATACTAATAAGTTATGATACTAAAAATAATATATATTATTTATATTTTATTTATTTAATTATAAAAATTCAAAATTTAGAAATTCAAAAGCAATAAGGCTCTGTTTGGCAAAACCCTTTTTAAAAATTAAACACTTAATATTTTTAAGCCTTGTTTGGCAAAACTAAATTAAACTTCTTTATAATATAGTTATTTGTCACACTTTATTTAATTAAGTTTTCATACTTAATTTAATTAATTCTAATAATAATTTATTGAATAATATAATAATTCATTTAATAATTATAAATTCTCTAACTTAATAATTAAATTAAATTAGCAAATTTCCTCATAATAATAAATTTCCTTCACACATTCATTATTTATTTCACAAATAATTAAACAAGTATTTATTCAACAATAAACAAATATTTATTCAACAATAAACACATCCATTAAATATTTATATAATTCAATAAATATTTATAACTATAATTAAAATTACGGATTGTTAAATTAATCACATTGTAATAAGAATTTTAATTATTAAATTCTTATTTTAATAACTTATGAAAATTTGGGTGTCACATCCTTCCTCCTTATAAGGATTAGTCCTCTAATTAAAGAAACCTCATTTACTCGGTTTTGACCAAGTCACTTTTCAAAAGTTTATCGTTGAATATTTTCAACACATTACCTTAATATAGATTTTATATTTGCTACTACATTCATTACTTCAACAAATTCTAGGTTTTATTTCATAACTTTCACTTGAACTTAATTATATTTTGAGTATTATATACTCTTTAACCCATTCATTTCCTTTGCTAAGGATCGTTATCATAAACACCGGGATATTACATTCACTCATTCGTCCTCGAAATTTTATCTATTAGTCTTTATTCATTCAATCTATCAAAATAGATTTTACGTTAATACTTTATTCATTCATTGGGTTCTACAACCAAATTATTTCTCTAAGGATCTTTCCAAGATCATCATATTCCTCACCTCTTCCTCTTCTAAGAGTTTCACATTTCTCTTCTTTACGGAGTTTCAATTCTTTCTTGAAATTATTATGTTTTGCTTAATTTTCTCATCATTTCCACTTTCACCTTTCAGATTAATAAGAATCTTCCACAATTGCTCAATAATTGGGAAGCGATATGAATAACGTGAATTTAAAAGATTCCAAATCATGCTAAGGGTCATAAGACCTTGAACTAACGTCCCACTATTATAAGTACTCTTTCAACTTAAACCTTAACTCATCATTAGACTATAGGGACTCCGTCTTATGGTGTTAAGCCCTTCATACGATGTATTGTGCACTCTACCCACGCTTATAAGTACCCTTTCAACTTAAACCTTAATAATCGTTAGACCGTAGAGACTCCGTAATTAGGGTGATCACCTTCATACGCATCGTACCATGTATTATGCACAAACATCTAAACACTTCCGCCGTAATCCCCTATAAAAGGGTTGTTCATCTCAGCTTTTCAACATCTGAACCCGCACCAAAATAATTTGGTTTTGCATAACTTCTCAAGAAACGCTTGAATTTCATGAACATCTTTCAATATTCGTCTAGCTAAATCAAATAGCATAGACTTCTACAACAATTCGGACATCAATCGAAATATATATATATATATATATATATTTTCATATCTTAAAGAAATCTAAAAATCTTTTTTTTGGCGACGCCATGATACCGCAGCAGTATTTATTTAAATCCGCTTTAAGGATTCTCATCATTTTGTGACTTTGTCATACTACATCATACCATAGTGGGTGGACGATCCTTAGATCACATCCAACACTAAGAAATTACGCATTGATAACTCCATCGTTTTTATCATCTTTGCACCAAGTTCCATGATGCATTAATGATATAAAATACATTTTTATATTTTCAAATCATTTTCATCTAGTGAAACAATTAGCATAGATTATTCTTTAAATAGTTCAAAATCTTTGAAAATCAATTTTAGTGGTATCATATCTCAATAGGTAACGATGTGTTAGTGTCCCAAAAGTCCACACATACACATTTGTCACCATCGTTGAGAGTAAAATTCATTTTAAAAAGGCACATAGTGCGATATTAGCTTGATGTTAAAATTTTGAAGTCTAGCATAGCTAGAATATTCTAATACCCGTGCTTCCACCATCAACTCCACTTTCTATAATGATCCATTGCTTAATAGGTCTATCCATTCCTATCATCCTCAATACTCCATTCACACTTAATTATACCCCGCTTCATCAAACTTACCGTACATTGGAAGTTCGTGGTTGCCACAATAATATGAGTTTAAGAACTTATCCTAGTCGGACCATAGGTGTCCGATTCATTTGAGGGGTTCAAAACATACCATATTATTATGAGTCACGAACTTACCATGTGCATTAGTTTTAAGAACCACACCTAATCCTAATATATCTAACTAATCTTAATAGTTTCTAACTATCAAACATACCCATGAGAAAAGAATCACCTTTTATACACATGTACATTGATAGCGCGACACCAACATTCCAATGATTATCAATATGATAAACCGAGTGCAAGCACAAAACCCTCGCCCATACAAAGATTTGTACAACTCACCATCATACGAGTCCTAAATTGAAATCCCACCTCACTCTATCTTACTCTTAACTTGTTCTTTCGCTTCGATACTGAATTCCTCGTATCACATTATCTATAACTCTTCGTGAATTTATCTCGTCTTATATCATAATACATTAACTTCATAGCATCGAGCTATAATTATTCAAACATTACAGACCATCTTTCTTTTATAACTTAAATGATCACGTCGTAATCTTATTCTATAATTATCTCCTTAAAATTCTTTTCTTAACTTGGGATCGTTTTTGCTTTTACGATCCTCTTTCTTTCCCTTTTCATCATTTACGACATTATTCGTTATCTTAGCTATTGCTATTTCTTATCTTTATATCTCTTCAAGATTCTTCTTTGAATTTTCTTGTTTATATAATAATTCACCTTTAAGAATTTCCAACTTCATTTATATTGTTCAACATTTCATTCAAGTTCTACATTTTCATCATACGTATCCATTTTCTAAACTTGGTACACATCGAGTCTCTAACATTTTCAATATGGTACGTTGAGTGGTTTCCCACAAACAACCAACAAACTAGGTTCTAAGTTACTAGTTCAGTATATACCTCCGCTCTATGAAGGAATCGGTTAGCCCGGATACCATACCAATCTTAACTACTAAAGAGTACAATTGTATCATACTTAACTATAACTCTTCATTCTTAACTTCCTTACCAATCTCTTCTTATAGACATTGTCCATTTAATATAACCTTACATTCTTATTATTGGAGTTGGGTAACCCCACATTCATACTCCTTATAACTCTACAAGTTTCTTCTTTGAATCCTTTCACGCATGTTTTAATTTGTTCTTTATAAATATCTTAAATTACTTCTTATTGTTCAAACTCTCTTTGAGCTAATTCTTTCATTATCTTCACATTCCTTCTCTAAGGATATAGCCTATGGTACTCCTACCTAAGGTTTATAACCTACGACTTTGATACCAACTATAACAACCCCAAAATTCATACAATTTAATTCTCAACTTCTATTACTAAAAATACATTCAACCTCTAATTTTACATCATTAAACGATAATACAACCATTGAAATTTGTGGAATAATAAAATTTTCTATTACAAACTATCCTCGTTCCCAAAACCTTCAACATTTACATCTAAATATCTCGAGATTAATTTTAATACTACAATAGTTTACATCGCAAAAAGCGAAATTATAATTCAACATTAATACATTATTTGGAACCTTAAACATGGTTCAAATAATATTAACACAACCAAAGTGTATAAATCTTCAAGTATCACATCCGATTCATGTCTTTCAAGTAACACATAACTTTACCTTGAATCTTGAACTCCGCAAAAGTTATTATTTGCAAGGTTGAGCTCGACAAATTTGAACAAAATCTAATAGTTTTCATGCATCACATAACACATAATAATATGCTCAACATATAAGATATATGCTATAGTTCATATAACAAGTATAAAGATTGAGTCCTTAGTCAATCAACATGCTTTAATCAATCAACATAGTCATAAATTGACTTTAACATTTCAACTTTCAACATATATATATATATATATATATATAACACATCATATTCTTTGCAATAAAGGTTTAAAAGCAGTTAATCATCAAGTTCATATAGCAAATAAGAACCGAAAGACTTGCCTTGATCGTTGTTTACTAATAACAGTTTTAACATCTTACGCTTATCTCAGATTTCACGTGCCCTTTTGATGCTTAAGAAATCCTTGATAATCACCGAGAATCGCCACGAACTTCGAACTTTCTCTCTTGATTCTCTCTTAGGCTCTCTCAAACTCTCTCAAAATTCTCTCGAACACTCTTTTCTTTTCTTTCTTCTTAGGCTCAAAATCTTGAACCACAAACAATTGACGTAAAAGAAAGCTAGCGTCTTATTTTCAAACGTTTTAAAAAAAGCGACGTTATAATTAATATACTAATAAGTTTTTAGTTACTAAAAATAATATATATTATTTATATTTTATTTTTTAATTATTAAAATTCAAAATTTTGAAATCCTAAAGTCATAAAGGCTCGTTTGGCAAAACCCTTTTTAAAAATTAAACACTTAATATTTTTAAGCCTTGTTTGTAAAACTAAATTAAACTTCTTTATAGTATATAGTTATTTGTCACACTTTATTCAATTAAGTTTTCATACTTAATTTAATTAATTATAATAAAAATTTATTGGATAATATAATAATTCATTTAATCATTATAAATTCTCTAACTTAATAATTAAATTAAATTAGCAAATTTCCTCATAATAATAAATTTCCTTCACACATTCATTATTTATTTCCCAAATAATTAAACAAGTATTTATTCAACATTAAACAAATATTTATTCAACAATAAACACATCCATTAAATATTTATATAATTCAATCAATATTTATAACTACAATTAAAATTACGGATTGTTATATTAATCACATCGTAATAAGAATTTCAATTATTAAATTCTTATTTTAATAACTTATGAAAATTCGGGTTGTCCAACAATGGGTACCTATTTTCACGGTGACATGATTCAACTCTCGATAATCAATACAAAGTCGCATACTTCCATCTTTCTTCTTCACGAATAGAATAGAGCACCCCAATGAGATGTACTTAGGGCGAATAAAACCAATGTCTAACAATTCCTACAATTGGGTCTTTAACTCCTCGAAGTTTAATAGGAGCCATTCGATATGAGGCTTTAGAAATGGGTTTTGTCTTGATTTCAAGGTCAATACAAAATTCAATTTCACGCTCTGGGGTAGGCCGGGAAGTTCTTCGTGGGAATACGTCGGAAATTTATTAACAAGAGAAATATCATTCAAATCTAACGTATTTTTATTTAAATCAAGTGACATGGGCTAAGAAAGCTTGACATCCATTTTTCAATAAGCGAATAGCTTTATGGCTTGATATGATAGTGATTGACTTTTAGTGGTTTGGTTGTTGAATTCTCATAATAGGCTAGTTAGAATATGAAAGCTAACAACCTTATGAAAATAATCAATTTTTGCATGATGAGTAGTTAACCAATCAATCCCTAATATCACATCAAATGCAAGTATTTTTAAGGAAATAAGATCGACCGGTAATGTGAGGGTACCAATTTGAACAAAACAAGACTTATAAATAGTGGATGTAATGAAGGTATCCCCCAACGGAGTTTCAACAAATAAGTCAAAGTCTAATTTCTCCTGAGTCAAATTTAAACGTTGAACGCAAGTAGATAAATAAAAGAATGGGTAGAACCGGTATCAAATAAGGTATAGACTTATTTAGAGTTTATGATTAGCTTACCCGTGATCACCTCGTTTGGATTCCTCACTTTTTGGGAGGTTACGACAAACGCTCTCCCTTGAACTCTAGGTTTTGTCTTATGCAGGATGGCCTTTCATGCCTCCATCCCAAATTGAACTTGACTTGATTGCATGACAAAATCGGGCTAGGTGACCTTCTCTTGCATAATTGTAACATGCTTTGGATCGCATCACGTAGTTTGGTGATATGTCCCTCCCCGCGCATTTGTAACATCTGATCGACGGTCGTTCTCCTTCCTTGAAACGCGGGTCTTTGGTCTTTCTTTGTCTTTTCGTCGTTGTTAAACCTTCTCTTCTTGAAATTTTCACTCCTATTGTCTTGGCCATGATTACCACCAAGAAGTGGTTACCATTTCGGCATATTGATTCCTCCACGTTTGTCATCCACCGCTTGATGATCGCTACCACCGGCGATGTCGCTTTGTCGCCGCTATCTCTTGGTTGGGTTAACTCATTATCATGCTCCATAACTAAGCCCTATTTATAACATCCGAATACAAACACGGTTTGTGAGAAATGAGGTATTGACGTATCTGGGTTTCAAACCTCTTAGAAACATCCGCGTCATTCTCTTCTCATTATCAACTAAGTGGGACGAACCGGGATAACTCGGCAAACTTAGCTTTGTACTATGACACGGTCATATTGTTTTACTCCGACTTGATAAACACTCCTCCTTCATGTGACGAATACTTTTGGGAAAGTACATGTCGTTGAGCATTCTTGGAACTTCTCCTAAGACATCTTCAATGCGGCGGAAAGTCGCTTTACAAATTCCCACCAAGATGTCTGCCTCTTCTCGTAACATGAAGGTGGCAAAGGGAACCATCTGCTCCTCGGAGCATCCCAAGACATCAAATATCTTGGTGATCTATTTTATCCACGTCTCCGCTTTTAACTGGTTTTGGCTCTCCAAATAACTTCTGTGGTCCCGGATCCTTGAACTATTTAGCGATGACCATTCGAGAGTTGCGGTGCTTCCACCGCATTTTGAAAATGAGTCTCTCTTGCACGATGTTGCATGAATTGTATAAAGCCTCTGAATATCCCATCATTCATCATCCGGTCGGTGTTGTTGTTTTTACGAGGATTATTGCCTTCACGATGCACATTATCACGGTATTGATCGTTAGTGACTCAATCTGGTCTCATGTGCTTCATTGCTTATCTCAACATTTTTGAATGCCATTTTCAAATCTCGCCACAAAACAAGGGTTAATTGACATGTCACATATTATCCCTATACTCGTGAACCAATTAAATACCAAATAAACTTAGGTAGGTCATACTAGCGAAGGAATTCCCGCTCTCCCCTCCTAGTTCTTGACTCACATCTCACCCGGAAACATATCCCTAAGCTTTGATAATAACCGTGGCGCCCCCAAAATAGGTATACATCACCCATCTTGAGTCGCCAAATACATGGTACAAAATTTAAATACAACTTAATTATACAATTGTCGGTAAAAAAATCGACAAAAATAATCTGAGAGTTTTAAAGCGAATATTGTCATCTAGACAATATCCACACTCAATGGAGTCCTCATTACATTTATTATCACACTATTTAATGAGAATAGTGAGGACTACTAATGCTATCATCGGACCGATCACTCGCTCCCCCACTAGTCCCAACTATATTCTCATTTCTGAAGAGAACAATGAAAGCAAAGGGTGAGCTCAACTAGCCCAAAGAAGAAATATTATGACTAAGATAATGCAAAATAAGTTATCGTTAGCCTTCAACAATGTTAAACCGATAGAATATAATAGACAACAAGTTTAACTACGGTGAACAAGCAATCCATTAGAAGAGTCAAGTAGAGCATGATATCTACTATATTCTATGATTTAAAAGATTTTCATCAACTTTATCGATGAGACTCAAACAATAAATAAACCACATCATCAATCATCATCTCATCTACTGCGAGGATATTATTCATGTAATCATCAATAGTCGTGACTATACTTTGAATAATCCTCGGTCATAATCATACACCAACAATGTCCATCAATGAACTACGGTGCCAATGAGGACTTTTACCACATCATTTATAACATTACGGTCATGATTATACCGAATGATTCACGGTCATAATCATACCAATCAACAGCTCATCTATGCACGCATGAAGCCAAGATGACTTTTATCACAATATAAGCATTAAGATGATGACAATGATATAAAAATTCAATTAAAAGAAACAAAAGATAAATTTTTAAAGATTTATAATTTAATTTATCCGAATTCAATAATATTCAAATTGTCAACATGATACTACTTTGTGGAGTAAAATTCAAGAATGATATTGTATCAAAAATGATTTGGATGAAAAGAAATCAATCTTTGTTATGAATAGTACTTTGGGTGAATAGTACACGGAGAATAGAAACCTATGATTAGTACTTCGAAATAGTACCCGTGATTAGTACTTTGTGAATAGTACTCATGAATAGTACTTTATGAATACCCATGAATAGTACTTTTGTGAATAAGACTATATAAATGAATAGTACTCATGGAAAGTACTCTTGCATGAAAAGCTTAAAATTTAACAAGAATGTGTAAAAATATCCTTGTGAAATGATACTTGATGAAGCTCAAATTTCGAGGATATTCTACTAATTTCACAGTAGTATAGAAGCAATACTTTAACAAGATTAGGGTATAATCGAGAATACGAGACGAAATAATATTACTCACATACTACGAGTATGGAAGAAAATATTATTCCTATGAATCTTGAACAAAATAATATCCCTTACCTCAGAACAAGATTGGATACTAGAATAGTGAGGTAGCAAACTTCTCTCTTCTTTCTCTCTTTAGCTTCTCTCTCTATAATTGCTCTTGTGAGACTTACTGAATTGGTGAGAATGAAAGAAGAATGAGCTTCTATTTATAGGAAAATATAGTTTCGATAATTGACGTTTTGGGGCTCAAAATATTACAATTATAATACCTTCATCTTTTCCTTCATTTTTAATTTAGTCCTGCAAGTATTATCAAACTTACACCACATCCCCTAATAATACATCATGTGAATTAATAGTACATCATGTGAATCAATAGTTCTATACATATGAAAAAAAATAATTATAATATAGTACCTTCATCTATACCTCCATTTTTAATTTAGTCATATAAGTATTATTAATCTTGCACCACCTCCCCAATAGTACATGCATTTGAATCAATAGTACACACATGCGAACACATAGTTATCTGCATGTGAATTAATAGCAAGTAATTGATCATTTATTCGATTAATTACCCGATTGGTCAATATAACTTCCAGACATCAATTATTATCGAAATAAATGTTGATTTCCACTAACACTAATATTCCCAACACAATGGAACAATCAATTTCATCTTTAATCAACACGAACTTATTCATAAGTAATATTATAACTCATAATATTTAACAACCAGTCATTCCCAAGAAAGAGGGGGCTTTAGATAACGATTTCTCCTTATTGGCGTGCAATTAGGTGACAAACCTCTCCTTGATGTAACTTCTAGACATTGTTAATATTGTAAATAATAATATGAATAACTTTATCGTCTCGAGTTATTAATTTAATAATATAAAATATTATGCGAGATGATACTATGACAATAATTGAATCAATAATATGAGAGATATGATGCAAAGAATTATCGTAGCAATAATTGAGTATAAGTGGTGACTTCTCACGTAAGCATCAATAATCAATACAATTGTGCTACTATGCAACCACGCCAGATTCTTTGTACTTTTACTTGCTTAGGTAGTTCAATAGTTTAACTGTAAAACTTTCATCGTTATTTTTATAAAAGATAATTCTAACGCTTTTCTAACCTGCGATAATACTTCCGTTGTGGGGTCCACCATTGATTGTCTTGTCATACGAATATTCCCACCAAACGAATATTTTATAACAACTTGCTTACTTTGCAAAATTTGTAAATATTACCCACAACTATAACATTATATCATATCCACGCCCATAATATTCAAAAATATATTTCAAGAAAATTTAATCTTTATTCATAAAAGTTGGGGTCTTACAGATGTTATTTTCTTCAGTAAATGATATAATTCCTTTCAATATCATTATCTTTGAAATATTGGTATAAATTTTATTATGGAATTTCTACATTTTTGTGTCTGGGTTACTATTCACGTGATCTCGACACTATTCACATATACTGTACTATTCACAAATATGACATTATTCTCTCGAAAAATGAAATTTTCTCTTCTTTGTCCCAGTATATCTATTATGGTTACTATCTTTGATTGTATCAATGTTTTGATCTTCATTCTTGAATTTTACTCCATTATGGTTTATTATGGAGTATTTTTAAACTTGAATTATTTAAAGTACGAATCTCTAATCTTTGTTCTTTTGTCTCACCAATTCGTTCTTTAAAATATTTTCTTCATTCTCGGTCCTTAATGGTGATACTCGATGAATATCTTTGGCCCGTAGTGCAAAGATGAATGATTACCTAATGAATAT
>JAINUW010000400.1:600000-940323 GCA_020205615.1 Panax quinquefolius | reverse complement strand
TTTAAAAATGGGAGGGAGAGAGGTTCGATAGTTTCTGATAACTGTTTATAGATTTTGAATTTGTCTTTATGGCCGTTCCTTCTAA
Organism: Panax quinquefolius; assembly: GCA_020205615.1. NCBI lineage: Eukaryota > Viridiplantae > Streptophyta > Magnoliopsida > Apiales > Araliaceae > Panax > Panax quinquefolius. The sequence continues at coordinate 940,238 of JAINUW010000400.1, read as the reverse complement.
CTCTGCATATGTTGTGATGTGTCAACTAGCCATTGGTTGCACGATGCCCAGTAATGAGCTGTAACTCCCCCATTAACTCTTCAGTTTAATGTCCCTTTTTAAAATAAATAGTCGTCAATGACGTGGATTGATCGTTGACCATCTTGGTTCGTAGAGTAGCATGGTAAGGCAACTATGGACTCTATATTTTCCTTTGTTGACTCAACGATCAACTTTTGAGAGATGCTGTAGTGGATGGTTTTGACATTAATCCTCATCTTGAAGCTGTATAACTTGATCACTGATGTACCCCAAGCCAGTTTGGGCACTTAAGTTCTGAGATGCGTTTGCATGATATCTTTCCAAACTGTATTCAAACTTATCTCTCTCATAATTTGAATGGTTGAGCAATTGTCCCGTTCTTTCAAGCTCCTCATGAGTTGGAGTAACCTCTTGTAAAACTGCGATCGTCGAGTCTGCTTCTACGATCGCTGAGGTTGCGCTATGATCGTTGAGATTTCATCACGATCGTTGAGTTTTCTTCAAACTTTACTCTACGATCGTTGAGGTTTCATCACGATCATTGAGTTTTCTTCAAACTTTACTCTACAATCATTGACTGTTTTGGTCCTTGAGATGAACTTGATCAAGCAATCCTTCTTGGTTAAGGTAGCTTAGGAAGGGCCAACCTCTTAGAGTGAGCTAAGGGTCATGTTTGTCCCTGAGGCATTTTTCAGATGAAATACATTGGAAGTGATTTGCACTGATATTTCATTTGACCTTTTCTGGCGGTGAGGTCATCTACCAACTTTAAACAACTGCATTTGTTGTAATCATGGTGTCCTCCTGCTCTTACACTACGATCAGGTGTTTGATCGTAGGCGCTCCACGATTTTGAGTTGAGTGGCTGAAAGGTTATCAGTAGTACGTTTTGAGACATTCCTACTGACTATGGATCTTCATTTAGTTCATCAGCCACAAAGTTTTAGGACTCTGTAGCTGGTACACTGCTACATAGTATATCTCAGTGTTGTTGTTTCTTAACAGATCACTGCTTCCCCATGTTTATGCTATCTTCTCAGTGAGGTGTGATTTCCTTTTCTTCATGTGCATTAGGAAGCATCCATGCATATCTCCTTCTGACTGGAATCATCACTGATAGTCAAATATGTTTACATCGTAGACATGAATATCTCCAGGATTGATCATTCTACGATCATTTGACATCACTACGAACGTAGTCTTCTTTGTCAGCTTGTGCTCGTGGAGTTCTGCTCCCGAAAAGAGTTCCTCATGTTTGATGCTTGATGATCCTCTGTGGTGAGCTTGTGAGACCCCAAATTTTATGAATAAAGATTTAAATTTCTTGAAATATTTTTTTTGAATATTATGGTGTGGATTTGATATAATGTTATAGTTGTGGGTAATATTTATAAATTTTGCAAAGTAAGCAAGTTGTTATATAATATTCGATTGGGCGGGGAATATTCTTCTTGTCGGGGAATATTCGTACGATGGCACAAACATTGGTGGACCCCACAACGGAAGTATTGTCATAGTTAGAAAACGACAGAATTATCATTTTATAAAATAACGGTGAAAGTGTTACCGTCAAAACTGTTGAACTACCCGGTAGTAAAAGTACAGTAATACGCATGGTTGCATAGTAGCACACGGTATTGACTATTGATACTTACGTGAAAAGTCACTCAGGTATACTCAATTATTGCTACAGTAATTGCTGCATCATATCTCTCATATTATTTATTCAATTATTGTCACAATATCATCTGCATAATATGTTATATTATTAAATCAATAATTGAGATGTCAAAGTTATTCATATTATTATTTGCAATATTGACAATGTCTAGAAGTTACATCGAGGAGAGGTTTGGTCACCTAATTGCGGCGCCAATAAAGAGAAATCCTTATCTGAAAAGCCCTCTTTCACGGAACGACACAGTTGTTAAATATGGTGAATTATAATATTAATGATGAATAAGTTCGTGTTGATTAAAGATGAAATTGATAGTTCCATTGTGTTGGAATTATTAGTGTTAGTGAAAATCGACATTTATTTCGATAATAATTGATGTCTGGAGGTTATATTGACCAATCGGGTAATTAACTGGATAAATGAGCAATTAATTGCTATTGATTCACATGATTATAACTATGTGTTCACATATGTGTACTATTGATTCACATGATTTACTATTAGGGGAGTTGGTGCAAGATTTATATTACTTGCATGACTAAGTTAAAAATGGAGATATAGATGGAGGTACTATACTTTAATTCGTATTTTCACATGTCTAGAACTATTGATTCACATGATTTAATATTAGGGAAGGTGGTACAAGTTTGATAATACTTGCAGGACTAAATTAAAAATGAAAGAAAAGAGGAAGGTATTATACTGTAATATTTCGAGCCCCAAAACGTGCAATTATCGAAACTATATTTTCCTATAAATAGAAGCTCAATCTTCCTTCATTTCTCACCAATTAACTAAAGCTATTGTGACGCCCCCAAAATTGGTATACAACACCCATTCTGAGTCGCCAAAAACATGGTACAGAAACAACTACAACTTTATTAATACAATTGTCGTGTAAAATACGACAACACATAAACTGTGAGTTTAAATACAAATATTGTCATCTAGACAATATTCACACCCAAATAAGTCCTCATTACAATTATTGATACATTATTTTACAAAAAATGGCGAGGACTACTAAAACGACTTTCTAGAACCTTCATTCCATACCCCGACTAGTACTCGCTACATTCTCACCTCCTGAGAAGAAAAATGGAACAAAAAGGAAAAGGGTGAGCTCAACTAGCCTAGTAAAGAATATTATGACTAAGATAATATAAAACAAATTATCGTTAGTCTTCAACAGGGACAAATCTGATAGAATATAATAGACAACAAGTTTCAGATTAATATTCGTAGCGGAAATAATAATTCATAGAAGAGTTACGTAGAGAATGAAATCTACTATTATCTATGAATTTAAAAGTCCATCATCAATAGTTTATCCCTGTAACATCAATCAATATACATCTTGAATCAAATATTCATCTTTGCACTACATGCCAAAGATATTCATCAGTTGGTCATGTTCATCTCAACACATGTACATCTTTGCACTACGGGCCAAAGATATTCATAAAAAAATCATTCATCTTTGCACTACAGGCCAAAGATATTCTGTAATATCATCATTTAGGACCGAGGATGATGAAAAATATTTTAAAGAAAACAAATTCAGTGAAACAAAAGAACAAATATTAAGGATTCGTACTTTAAACAATCCGGGTTCAAAAATACTTCATAAATAATCACAGTGGAGTAAAATTCAAGAATGATCAAAACATGGATACAATGAAAGCTAATATCCATAATAGATATTTTGGACAAAAAACGAAAATTTAATTTTTCTGTGAATAGTGATGTATTCGTGAATAGTGCTGTATACATGAATAGTGTCATATACATGAATAGTAACCCCGACACTAAAAGACAAGAATTTCACAAGAAAAAATTTACCAATACTCCGGTATAATGATATTAGAAGAAATAATATTATTTAAAAAAAAGATAACATCCCTTAACTCGAAAAAGACAGTACTTTCTGACTGGAATACTGGATATAGTGCTGAAGGGAACTTGCACTGTATAGAAACACTCAAAGAATCAAAATACTCACAAAAATACGCTCGATAATATAGAGAGAGAAGTCTTTAGTTTCTGGTGTGATTTTCAATTCTAACCTAAACACCCTATTTATAGGAAAATGGTTAGAACACCAAAGTAGAAAATTTAATAAAATATTAATATAATTATTTTAAATTCCTACGCCCACTTTGAAAAACTAAACTCAACACATTTGCAATACTAGTGGGGCCCACCAACATAATAAAAATGTTTTTCTTAAAAAAATAATTAAAACTTCAAAAATCAATTATTCTAGAACTTCGGAACTTCAATAATTCATAATAAATAGCCCTTTTATTAGAAAAATTCAAATCTTATGTCCATTCCATAGGAAATTCAATTATCTACAACTTTCTAGTTTTAAGTTTTTCCAACTTCCAAACAGAAGTTGACCGAAATCCACAAACGGACAATTTTACAGGCTATAATCAAATTTTAGTCAAGAAATGGGCTCACAAACATGTTTAACATGTTTTTAACATTTATTGCAACAAAAATACTCTTCCTCCTCATTTATTCATATATCCCACATTCATTGTAAAAATATCACCATTATTATATTATTAAAATATAATAATATATTTAAATGAATTATTTTATCAGAAAAGATAAAAAATCAATTTTCAACAATTGTAACATTAAAAATTTTCTCCATCTATATCCACATAAAATGAATATTTTCCTTATCATATAAATCAATAATTAATTATTCACAAATAGTATTACAGAATCACATTATCGATAAACAGGCCGTTCCCAAGAAAGAGGGGGCTTTCCAATAAGGATTTCTCCTTACTGGCACGCAATTAGGTGACCAAACCTGTGACACCCCTAAATCCAGGTACTTCATTCCCACAGGATTTGGTGCTCACTTATCAAAAACTATTACATCTAACTACCCATAATAAAGGATAAAGACATAATTAAAATAACTTAACAATAATCTCTCCCATTAAAGGGTTACATCATCATCTCGAATTAAATCCCAAGTAATCTAACCTTAAAATTATTACATCAGTTGCAGAATACATCATAAAATTAAACAAGTCTTATAACATGAAAACATTTAAATTAACTTCATTAATTCTTCAGCTCTTAGGCATCTTGCCATTCCCTTTACTAGTGGATGGCTCATCGACCCTTTCAACCTTAGCTGCAGTGTTAAATGCAAGAGTTAGCAAACAAATGCTCACTGATATAGAAAGTAGCAATAATAGTAACATGAGAATGAACAACAAAAGCTGAATAATAAAGAACTTGTTCTTCAAATCAAAATAGAAAACAAGTTCGAACTTTAAGTATCTATGGGTCTTAAGACCACGAACTATGTCCCCGGTACTTAGGTATTGTTACCCAACCTTAATAATCATTTAGACTATACGGACCCTTCTTAACGTACTTAGGGGGATCAGCCATTTGTACCATGTATTGTGCACAAACATCTAAACGTTACACGTCTAAAAAATCCTATGTTAGGGTTGTTAAATCTCGGTTTGAATTTAGAATTTCCGCACTAAAGAAAGTTTAGTTTGGAACTAGCTTATCAGTGTTTCTAGAATTTTAGAACACTATTCAATTTCTGTCAATAAAGGTTTAATACCAGAATGTACAACTGAACAAGGCTATCTAGGTTAAAGATCGGATAATAGTAATATGTGATTGAATAAACATGATATACAAGCAAAATGATATAACCATAAGTGTTAGAACAATCTCATTTAAATCGATGCATTAGAATAATATATGCTTTGAATAATAATTAGGTAAGTAAAAACTCGCTCGTTATAACGAATTAAGTTATAAGAACTTGTACATACATATTCAAGATAGATTAGGCTTGCTCAATTACTTGAACAACAATAATATAAGAATGGAAACTTGCATTCAATATGAAAAGAATGAAGTTCAGAAGCTTGCTCAAATGTAAAGAGTTAAGGTTTAGAAACTTGCTCAATAATAACAAGGTAGAGTTAGAAAACTTGCTCATTGTAAAAGATAGAGTTTAGAAGCTTGCCTTGATTGTAAGCTACACAAATGAAAATAATCTCCAATTATCCTACATATATCATTGAAATCGCAACAACAATTAATCGCATGAATATTAACTTTAGGGTTTAAACCATCATTTAAGTCACAACCCTAACTTAGCACTTAACCACGTAGGTTAACACCTTAAAAATTCTGAAATCACACTATGAACCTTATCATTTACATTTATCTTTTGAAAACATCCCATTTGGTTCATTACATAACTTATTCAAGTAATCACTTACATTCTTTTACACTTTGCATTTCGACACGTTGACATCTGTTATTATAGTTTGTATCATGTTTTAACATCATCAACATGCTTACTAAACTCATATAAGTCCATTAACCATGATCTACAAATAATCAGACAACACTGCCTCGATTCGAGGTGTGGCGCAATTGCGCCACACACTTAGAAACTTAGGGCCGTAAGCAATGCAATTGTGTTCAGACAGACAGAGCAGAGACGACGGTGAATGAATGGTCGCTTTTAGCCCAACTAACACGAAATTCACCCATCAAACAGTGATAACAACATGAAAAATAGATATACAATTTCCATAAACATGATTGCTAACACATTCAACCACCTATCACAATTTAACAACAACTAAAACTATTTTAATTTTTCAATTTTCATGTTTTTCATATAAAACTCCATTTTTGATAGTCTATCCCAAAAATCATCACTGTGAACCAGTTATTTGACCAAATCATTCTATTCAAATTACATTATGTTCGTAACTCAATGAACTACCATATGCAAGCGTCAATTTATAGTTTTACACACAAATTGACCACTAAAATTGGTACTTTCTAAGGCCATTACATATGAACGTAAACACTGATATTTATAATCTTCTGGTGTAACCCAATTCTCACGAATTTGATAACTAATATCAAGTATACATGATGACTAACAGAGTTATGCAAAAACTATATGAACATACATACATATCACAATTCACGTGATTTCAAATCACATAGAATATATATATATATATATATATATATATATATATATATATATATATATATACCGAAACTAAAAGTTAGAATGGAAATAGTTTATACCTTGATTCCCTACTAGCAAGATGATAGAATCCTTCCTCAACCCTCAACAATTTGCAGAGATTTCACTCAAATTCTCTCTAACCCTCTATGTTTTCTTCTCTTTCAACTCACCACTAACCTTAGAAAAATAAGATGCGTAGTAAAATATACTGACTCCCACTAACATCAGTTGAATAAGCTAAAAGGTTTGCATCGATTAGAAATAAGCCAAAGGCCACAAGGCCCTGTTTGGCTAACCAAAACTCTCCCACCCAATTTATTTTAATAATATTTATATTATATATTTTTATGTCACACTTTTAGTTGATTAATTCAAATAACTTATAATAAAAATAATTAATAATAATTATAATCTCATTATAATTATATTTATAATTAATAAATAATTATATATCTAATTTAATTAATAAATTAGAACGTCACTTTATTTAATTTATTCATTTCCATTAAATTAAACACTTTATTCAATTTAACTAATTTCTTAAATATTAAGTAATTGATTTAATTTAATTATCTCCTTAAATTAAATCTAACAAATAAAATTATCATTACTCGATTCAATTAACATTAATTAATTTAGCTACTAAATTAATTCATGACAATTCACCAAATATTTATTTTCCTCAATAAATGAATTATTTTAAATATTTATTTAATTCTATAAATATTTAAATTAAATTACAAATTTCTGGATCGTTACATCATTCCCTCCTTAAAAGGATTCTGTCCCCAGAATCACAAATCGAAAAATTTATTCGTTACATTCTTCCTTCATTAAAAAGATTTTGTCCCAAGAATCACTATACAAAATCAAGCAAACAACTGAGGATAATTCCTCATCATAACACTTTCAAGTTCCCACGTAGCTTCCTCAGCATTGTGGTTTCTCCAGATTACCTTAACAGAAGGTATTACCTTATTCCTCAGTACTTGCTCTTTTCTATCAACAATTTGAACATGGACTTCTTCATATGACAAATCTTTCTCAAACTGTAACGGCTCATATTCTATAACATGCTTGTAATCAGGCATATATGGTCTTAATGCTGATACATGAAAAATATTATGAATATGCTCCAACTCTGGAGGTAAAGCTACCTCGTACGCTACTTCGCCAACTCGTCAAAGCACTTCGAAAGGTCCTATAAATCTAGGGCTCAATTTCCTGTGACACCCCCAAATCCAGGTACTTCATTCCCACAGGATCTGGTGTTCACTTAATCAATAATTCATATCTAACTAACCAATCACAATAAAACTGGATAAATAAAACCTTTCCCATTAAAGGGTTACATAAAAAAAATCTCCCAGGTTATCTAACCTTTAATTACAATCATTCAAAAGCGGAAATTAAATAAACATCATTAAACCAAGTCTAAGATCATCATAATAAAATCTAACATCTTAATCAAAATAAAATTACAAGTCTTCATCACTTGCAAATTTTTTCCTTTCCTTTGCTAGACGAAGGTTCATCTACCTTCTCCTTTTTAGCTGCAATGAGTTTATAAACATGCAAGAGTGAGCAAAACAATTGCTCACTGGATACAATATGAAATCAACAAGAGTATAGTAATAATAACTGCCAATAATAGGGTCATCAACAATGAATAGTACTCTATTATCAATAATCAGAAACTGAAATCCAAAATGTGGAATAAATATATCTGAGGGTCATAAGACCATGAACTATGTCCACAGTTGCGAGTAATCTTTCAACTCCAACTTTAACAGTCATAAGACTATAAGGACTCCTTGTACTTAGGGGGATCAGCCCTTCGTACCATGTATTGTGCACAAACATTTAACGCTACGCAGAAGTTATCCCATAATAATAATAGGGTTGTTCATCTCAATATTTGGAGTACAAGTCCGTACCAAAGAGAGTTTGGTTTGGATAAGCTTTCAAGGGTAATTTGAAGTTCAACGATCATCAACTAGAGGACTAGTTGAATTAATAACATCATATTACAGAATAATCGTAATTGAATCAACATGGTAAACCAAAATCATGCTTTAGGAATAATCTAATAGCATATATTTTGAATAATTATAACATTGCTTGCTTGAACAATATTAAGTCAAGGTTAAATTAGAATTGGGTACTAAGCATGCATAACAGTTTGAACGATGAAATTGCTCAACATTAGTATAAATAGTTGTGCATGCTAAACAACAAGTTAAATACAAGAATAACTTGTCAACATTAAACCAAAGTTTAGAAAGCTTGCATCATTCATAAGGTGATCGAATTGAAACAATAAATAGTTCAACAAGATAAAGAATTAGAAGTCTTGCATTATTATATTAGGAACAATAATTGATTCCAATTACAAAAGTAGAGTTAGAGAACTTGCTCAATGTAAAAAGAAAGTTTAGAAAACTTGCCTTGCTCGTAGGCTAAATCAAATCAATATGAATCACAATATCCTATAAACATATGTCATCATGACATAGTTAGCCATTACCATTTACAAAACATAGCTAAGTATGTTCATCATTTAAAATTTTTAATTTTAATCACATAATTGAGTTATAACACACGTTAATTGTTAATAACATACTTATTCATAGTATAGGAATACTAAAATCAACATTTAACAGTCTTATTATCAACACATTACTTTTCTTAAATTTTTGTGTACAAAAAGTACACTCGTCGGAACCATTCTCGCTAACTTCATGGTAGCGCATACCATTTACAACATGTGGTCGCTACTATGACGTAAACATGTATATGTACTATGCCATGCATGATCAAGGCTACAAGGCCACACTGCGGTGTGAGCATGGCGTGCATGCCACAAAAAGGTATAAGAAGTCCATGTGCATGGCAATTCTGCGTGCACCTCGGCAGACGAACCTTTGGCAACAAAGACACGAAAAAAGCCAATTTTGGCCTACAAGCTCGTTTCTAACAGACTAATTAGTACATAAATCATATAGAAACTTCATATAAACATATTTCAAAAACTCTAAACATGATTCTACCCATACAACAACATAAACAACAAAATTAACACACCCAAATTCACTGTTTTTGGCTAAAACTTATTTTTTTATATTTCAATGAAAATCAACACTGTAACTTTTGTTTTTTTAACCAAAAACACTAATTCAAAGTGTCTTTATCAATGATTATACATACTATAACAAATTAAACGTTCAATTTATCAACTAAACCACTAATTCACCCTCAATTTCTACTTTAAGCTAAACAATATATTTTCATAAAAACTCTCTGTAAAAACATTTTCTTCACAAACATATACATAACCACAATTCTTTGATTATAACTCATGAAAATAGTTTTAACATTACATGTAAGCCATATTAAGCCTCATACCAACAATAATTCATGCTTACACAAGGATTTTGTGGAGAATCATGGAAGAGAAAAACCAAAATTTTAAAACTAAAAGTATAGGTTAATACCTTAAAGAAGACGATGAGGATGACTATATCTTTTCTCTTCTCAAGCTTTCATCTTCTCCAACCTCTAGCCTTTCTTCCTCTCTTCTTTTCTTCTTTTCTTCTTCTTCTTCTTCTTTTCTTTTCCTCTGAGTTTTTCCTTATTCTCTCTAACCTCTCTCCTCTAACTCTAGAGCGTACTAATAATCTAACGTATCTAGATATTATATATATTAATTATATAATATAAATATAAAATACATAACTGACATCAGTTAAAAGTTTTTGAAATCAAAAGCCATAAGGCTTGTTTGGTTACTAAGTAAAAAATAACCCATTAACCTTACACCTTGTTTGGCAAAACTCAAATAAATTAAAGACTAAATAGACATTAGGCCTTGTTTGGCCAAAACAGAATTAAAACTCCTTTAAGTTATTTTAATAATTACCTTATAAAAGGTTATTTGTCACACATTAATTTAATTTAATTAATTCTAAAAATAATTTATCAAATCACTTTAACACATAACACCTCGTGAGGTGTGTAAGTTATATAACTCTTATACCTTGTACGCCAAGTATGCCTCCTGCTAACTTGATTCTAAGACCCCCCCGCCCGACGGGTATATAAGTCATCAAAGTTACCCCCGTGAAGGTGTGTACTTATTCACTGACTTTGCTACTATGCTGAATTGCTTCCAAATATGCTCCCTTTTAGTTCTAATTGCACCGAATATCACCAATTGTACGTTAAATGCCACAACCACCAATCTACACATAACATAACATAAAACAAGTAAAAATGCACCTGATCACAAGAATATAGCAACGAATAAGCATGAATTAGATATTAAATCGCGTATATAAAATACACATATCAAAATCCCCCAAACTTAAACCGAGCTAGTTCTCGAGCACAAATCAACTACATGCAATGCAATAATATGAATACTAATTTACTTATATGCTATCAAATCCAACAATATTGCAGAATCAAAATTATCTAAACGGCCTCAGCGAAAATAAGCAACTATACAATATTAAACATAAAAAACCAATCTACAAATTCACTTTAATCCTCGAATCTCAAGTCATTATCACTGGCATAGTGTGTGTGTGTGAAACATCCATGATAACCGATACTAACTCAAATTCAATACATAACCAATCTTTTAAAAGGAATTATGCAGCATAAACTTAAAAATGTCAAGAATAGCTAGTTCCAACTAAAAATCAAGCAATCACAAACTTCAAGGGTTCACGTAGGGTACTTATGCATTATTTTCATCTGCGGGGGATTTTTGCTCTTATTTCCCGTTTTAATCACTTTTTTTTATACGCATAGCTATGCAAAGTCTTATTCCCTTAGGCATTTCAATGCTACCTTAACGAGCTTTTAACCAACGACTCCAAGACCATTAAGACCTTAGGGCGCTAGGTGTAAAGACAATCCCCTCGGGCTTACTTGCTCAAGTAACAAAGGCTACAAAACTAGACAAGCACGCTACGGTGTTTATTCATATTGTTTTTCTACCTTTTTTTTAGAAAGCTTATATACTCTAAATATTCCCCCAAACTTAAGTTCTTGCTTAACTTTAGCCTTTACCAGCCATCCTTATCATTTTATCATTCACTCTAACATTATCCTATAGAGACCATTTAGGTACCAGTTTGAACTTAACCTATTAACACAGATGTTTGTTAAATGTACTATCCTTTTATACCAGTTTCAAACAACTCAAGATTCGATTTATAACTGATCATTGTGTCATAGTTCTAACACTCAATACTGTATTTGCTACTTATTTGACAATCACATCATAGGCCCACAATAACATGAAACACAACATTGATGAACTTAAAACACACAATAATTACTAATTAACATAATTTTTTTTAGATATAAATAACAAAATGCGGATAACAAAATGCATTACACTATTATCTACTATGCAAACCTAAGCTACCATGAACGCCCTAAGCTACTATGCAATACTGGAAATAAAATGCAATACAGAAATTTAAGTGACCAAAATTAAAAATGAACCCTAAAAGCTAAAATGCATGTAAACATGAATTTAAAATCCCCCAAACTTAAACAATACAATGTCCTCATTGGATAATTGATCAAAATAAGTACTCGAGGACATCCCTGTCAATGCTTAAGCTGGAGGAGGTGGTTGTTGTTCTTCTTCATCGGAATCACTCGATGGGAACCTTGGCATTGGACCGGGCTGTTGATATGGAAATTGTGCCGCTGGGTTGAAACTTTGAAGAGTTGTGTTCAACGAGGCGAATGATGTGTGCATAGCGTCGAACATGTGCTCTTGCCTCATTGCCAATAGGTGCATCTCCCGACGAGTTGCCTTGGTGTGTGCACTCATTTGATTTTGTAATTCAAAGAATTGAGATCGGGATATAGCCTCGGCCTACGGTATCTCTTTGTCTCCTTGATCACCCATTGCATCATCATCATCATCCCCCGATGCCTCGATAGCATCCACATCGTCTTCTGATGATGACGAAAAAATGAACCCCACTCCACGCGGGTGTGACTAACCTCCTGCCCATACAGAGTAACATGCTATCATTCTTGAATCCAGCAACGTGAGCGGCATCTGAGTGGGCTCTTCATTAGACCATCTAACTCCTTCTTGATGGCACAACCCACATATGAGTGATGGGTGTGGCAAGCCTCCAGAAAAATTCCCACGTAGGCACCGGCGGATGGAGAAGCAAATGATAGCCCCGACATCAATTATAAAATCTTGCACGATGGCATACAACAACAACGTCTTCTCTTTGGGGACGTCCGAGGTATGTTGGGATGAAAGTAATTTTGCACAGAGGAAGGCATACCAGATTTTTCCTTACCTGCTAAGGGTCTTGCTGGGGAACACGGTGCCGCCCTTCCGCCCTTTCGTCCATGACGTTCCCGGCTTTGTCATTTCCATGATTATGGCATCCCAATCAGGATCATTGTCACGGAGGTACGCATACTGGCAATGACGAGGCACCCGCAGTTGGTAATAGGTGTTAATTGCGTCGGCGCTGAATGGAACCAACCGCCCTCGCACAAATGCTCGGAATGGTTCTTTGTCTTCAGCATTTGCATAAAACTCCTTGACAATGTTGACAACTGCTGGTTCTGGCTCCTCGGTGAATTTTACCCATCCCTTTTGGTAAATTTGCGGCATGAGCTCCCCATCATTAGGATCCGGTGCCAACCCCCGCTCCGGTGTAAGGACTTTGGTGAGCATGTAGTCATACCGATCAACGGCAGCGACACTTGCAAATTTTCGACGATCGAAGGTGCGGATAGGTTGGGATGGTCATGAACTCTCCCCTCGTTGGCGTTTAGATGATGATTGTGAAGCCATTTCTCCCTGTTGCTAGTTTTGCCCTAACTCTCCCCCAAACTTTTCAATAGTATCTCTCTAGCTCACAATTCTGCTCTCTTTTTGCCTTTTATGAAGTGTGGTGGAGGAGTGTGGAAGAGGTGGTGTAGTATTTATAGATGGGGAGGGTAGGCTTGTGACAACCCGGAAAATCGGATTGTCTAGAATTTAAGAGTTAAAGAATTAGTTATTAATAAAATGAATTTTTATTAATACTATCCTGTGCTATGTGTTTATTAATCGTTCTATAACCTAGAATGATTATTAATCGAGAGGATTCTGGCTACAAGCTAGACTGAACGAGTAAGAATTTTCAAGACGAAAATAAAAAAAATTCGGGAACAAAATATTTTTGAGGAAAAAGACGAAATAGGCATTACTCACCCGACGAAACCCTAAGGGTTAGGGTTTGAATAACCTAAGCCTTTTCGAGAGTTCGGTATGTCAAAATGATATTCTGTCAAAATATTTGACGATAATATATCGTGAAATGATAAGTAAACCGATAAAAGTTTTTCTTGAAAAACGTGCAGAAATCGGATAAAAAAAATGACGAAAAGTACTGTTGTGTACTTTTCACTCGTTTAGCTACGTTAGGGTAAAACGTGAAAGAAAACACTTAATGTCGAAAAGTATTTTTCAGTTTTTTGGAAATCTGAAGAATACATAATATTCAATCGGTAAAGGAAAGACAAAATATCCAAAAATATTTGGATTCCGAGAATTGCAGTTTTCGAACTGTCGGACGATTTCCACAAGACGGAAGCACGAAGCTTCCAAGGGAAGCTAAGTGAGGAGGTGGGGCGACTACTTAGTCACCAAGTAAACTTAGTGGCTAAGTAATGAATAGTAAGGAGGTTAGGGTGTGAAAAGACCAAAATGCCCCTAGCTTTGAAAATCTATAAATAGGAAGCTTAAGCTCATTTGTTTGGATTTTTGAAAATCCTACACTTGAGAGAGAAAGAGAGAGGGTTCGAATGAAGGAAGAGAAGGAGAAGAAAGAGGAAAAGTTTGCTCGTGAGCAAACTTTATCCGACGGAACGAGATTAAAGAAGAACGGTAATCCGAACCGTAGTTCTTCTAATTTTTCTTTAAGTTTATTATGTTCAAATATATAACTTAATAAAGATAAGAAGTAGATAATGTTAAGAATGAATTCATATGGTTGAATTCATGAGAAAATGAAGAAATAAGAATTAGGAATTTAGTTTATAAATTTCTTAAGGAAGTGTAAGATTCGTAAGGATTTCGAGCGATCTGAACGAATCTTATGAATGAGTAGGTGAATTACTAAGGAATGATGTTCTATAACATCAAATTCCAAGAAAAGTAAAATCGTAATTCAAAATATCGATAAAAAATGAAGAACACGCGAAGAACGCGTAGAACACGCGAAGAATGCGAAGAACGTTGTTGATGGACAAATTTAAAACCATCGTATGATAATTGTTGTTGATGGACAAGTTTAAAACCATTGCGTATAAGTTAGTTGCTTATTTCTTGGTTAGGATCGTTAGAAAAGTTCATGAAGAATGGATTAAAATTGAGCTATAACGAAGTTATGGCAAAATTTTTGTAAAAAAAGAACGAGAATTTGAAAGTTCGTAAATGAACCTGAACATGTAGGGTTTAATAAGAATGTAAGAAAGCGTAGAAAAAGTGAGTCGTGGGCTCAAGAATGAACGAGTTCCGAGTTCGGATGACTGAACTACGAACGAACGAACAAAGAACGTTAAAAACATAAAATGAACTATGGGCGATGATTAAGCCAATCATAAGGCATGTTAACGGATTCGTAACTAAGTTCTGTCAGTGGGTAATCGAAGTACATAAGGTAAGGAAGAAAATGGCTTTGGAACAACCTCGTTCTGAGTTATAACGAAGAACATATGAGATCTTAAAGTAAGCATCTCAAATTAGTGTAAGACTTAGAAAAATTTTCTAAATTTAAACTCGGCGTCATTGTGTGAAAGTTGTGCCTTTGGAGGTCAAGCGCCAGCCACGAGCCCGTGCCATTAGCTATCAAGTAATTGGCGGCTGCAAGCGTGAGATTTTATTGTAGAGGCGTGGTGTCAAGCTGATTGCACTTCGGCGATTGACAACTGCAGAGTGGCGCCAAGAACGCAGAAGTCTAATGAAGGGACACGGCGCCGCAGCGCCATTATAGAGCGATGCCCATAAATGAGATTTTAACTGCTCAATTTCTGGGGGATGTGCAAAAAAAATATATGAACATATAGTTCAACGAATGTAACACTTAATCAAGTATATTAAACCTTTGATGAAGGTTGAACGAAGAGATTTAATTGGGATTAAAAGACTGTAGATGTGGGTAACGAAACCGAGATCCGGGGACCGTAGTCGCAATAATCGAACGTGAGGGATTGCTATGATGGTAATTCCTTAGACGTTGATGGACAATAGTAATGTATAACATTTTGATGTTATGACATGGTAATGAGAGATGAATGTAAAGCGTATAAACGCTGTGAACACAACGTGGTTGCGATGAGCGTTCGGTCTTGGCATACAACAAATCGTATGGCTTTGACATTAAGAAAGAATAATGAACATGGGTTCATGGGATGGATATCAATCGAAAAGCGATTAAAACCTTGAGTAAAGGTTGAATGAGAGATTAAGAGACAAGCAACGTGAAGGTTGAATACGTAAACGATTCTCGTAAATCGTATTCGCGTTGGACGAACGTTCTAAGTATACCCTGGTTGTATGACTTAGACGTTGACAAAAGTAGTAAGTAAGATATGAGTTATCAAGAAAGCCGTAGGAAACGGTAGTAAGATTAATGAAAGCCGAATGTGAGGTGGGTGAGATTGTTAAAATGATATGTAAGCGTTGAACACTTTAACTGACGTGAAGGTTGAGTGTACGCAAATATTAAATGGATAAAACCTACACTCCGTGTACGGTTTGACCATAGGATAATGAAGACCAGTGATTAAACCTGTGAGCGATGAAGAAGCTGAATTAAAGACAAGTGCGTATAACGTAAAGAAGCCGAGTTAATGTTTATAACTTGGATGATGTTCCGAGTCGAATGAACCGGGCGTTGTAATATAAGAATGACGTAAGGAAAAATGCATAACGCTATAGATGCGTAGAATGAGTATTTGTTCTAAGCATACAAAAGACTGTATGACTTAGACAATGATTAATGAATCCTGAGGTATAACATCTATTTGTCAGAAAGCCATAAGGAATAAGAATTTGACTTAACGAACATTATAGTTTAATAGTTCGGATAAGTTAAGATGAGTTAGGTTGTAGTACAATCGTAACATTTGATGGTTGACATATGGGAGCTGGGCTAAACAATTCCTTCAGAGAGCGAAGGTATATACAAAACTGGCAACCGATCTAACTCACTGTTGTGGGCTGTGTAGATGAGACGGGAACTTGTTTGTTGGTTGTTTGTGGGAAACCACTCAGAGTACCATATAGATTACTAGCAGAGACACGATGTGTACTGAGTCCTAGAAAAGTATAAGAAGAAGATAAAAATATAAATCATCAAAGATGATGAATGTATTTAGTAAGACATCTCCGTATGTCATAAAGCCGTTACCGGTAAAGGAAGATGGTCACGTAAACTTAGTTTGTAAGAACGTGAACCTTAAGAAGTAAAGTTAAGTAAACCAATGCGTAAGTCAAGTATATGACTAATTGGTACATGTGTTATTTTCTTATGGGCTACAGAGGAATTGGAATGAGCAGTTCAGCGTAACCTATAAGTTGTAGCTGTGCGTAAGGCAAGTTTCCTAACTTCATTCATATTTTAAATGAATGCTAGTTTCTAAGACTTCTCAGAAGTTGAACTTGAGAAGTTCTGTCTATGTGCAAATGTGTGATATTTATACAAGGTGGTAGAATGTATGAGGCCTTATGCCACAATGTGAACACTTCAGTGTTTCTATTATATGAACTGTTCTTTGATTGAACTGTTTAATATGAGTATGTTCTGTTTATACATGAACCGTTATTGTTAAGTATGTGCTATTGATTCTAGCCAGACAGAATGTGTATGAAAGAGAGTAGAGAATGAATGTATTTCAAAGTGAATGTGCTTAAGGTTTTAAAATGATAGGAATCGAGATTATTCCTATTGTTCAAGCTGCTTCATAACCTTTGTTCAGTTATCGAAGTTCCAAAGGAATGTTAAACTCTTGAAGTTGTTTGTTTGACTGTTATGACTTGCTGGGCAATTGAATGCTCACACTTGCTTTAAATAAAAACATTTTCAACGAATGATGTTATAAAGAACTTAAGGATCCAGTAAAGATCAAGCTGATCGGTATCCAGAAGAAGAATCATTCATTATATGAATGAGCGTGATGATCAAGCGAAGACTTGTAATAGAGAATGATATAATTAAACTATAGAATAGTTTAATGAACGTTTATGTATCCTTGGTGGCGGATAAAAGTCACTTGTACAAGATATAAAAAATAATGTAATTATCATTATTTGAAAGGAAAGAGGTTTTAAGGTTTTAGAACTTGGGATTTGAGGATGTATGTTGTTATATTTAGCTATATAATGATGTATGTTTGGAAGAAGATGGGATCGTGACGTACAAAATTCGGATGTGAAAATAGACCAGATTTCAGGGCGTTACAAGGCTAGCATTGGTGGAGTGAAGAGGTGGAAAGGTGGAGGAGTAATTAAGTCTTGGGAATGTGGGGAAAGTGGGTGGTGGTTATGGAGTAGTGGGGAAGTGTAAAAGTGGGGGGTTATTGGGAAAGAGAGAAGCCCAGCCAACTGCCACGTCTGTCAACATTCTCCAGACCCCATTCCTACGGGGTAATGAACTAGGAATGCTCATCTCGTGCTGCTATGCCCCTAATTTCTGATGTTGAGGACCCCCGCCCCGGTGGGGGTTGTAGTGCTTTTAGGGCCCACCCCGGTGGGCTTGGTCACTATCTAGCTTTCATGTTTTGCTTCAATGTAGCTCACTTTGCTTCCATATACTCGCTTGATGATCCTTTTCCCAGGCTGCATGACATGAAACATGAAAATTAGTGAGTCTTTGATGTCATGTTATGTTGTGGAGAGATTAACGAGAATTTTATTTTATTCTTCTACCTAGTAAATTACTAAAACTATGATTAAGCAAATACGAATGAAAAATACGATAAAGAACTAAAAATTATGTTACCTCCCAATGAGCGCTTGATTTTAAGTCGTTCAGCCTGACTACTTCCTGCATAAGTTGTGTCGGCCAATGTGATGGCGATCACGTCAGTGTTAGCTTCGTCACCCCAGTAATGCTTTAGACGGTGTCCGTTGACTTTGAATGTTTCTAGTGGATTTCGACTGTAAATTTCAACTGCACCGTGAGGGAATACTTGCTTGACTGTGAATGGTCTCGACCATCTTGATTTAAGCTTTCCAGGGAAAAAACGCAGCCTTGAGTTGAATAAAAGTACTGATTAGTCTGGCTCGAATGTTCGACGCAAAATTTTCAGGTCGTGCCATCTTTTGACCTTTTCTTTGTATAGTTTTGCATTCTCATAGGCATGAAGGTGAAACTCGTCAAGTTCATTCAACTGAAGTAATCTTTTCTTTCTTACAGCTTTTTGATCAAAATTAAGTTTTTACACTAAATGACATGCCTTCCCGTATAACAGTTGATATGGTGACATCCCGATTGGCGTCTTGTATGCAATCCGGTAGGCCCATAAAGCATCATCTAATCTAAGTGTCCAATCTTTCCGACTCGGATTCACCACTTTCTCCAATATCTTTTTGACTTCTTTGTTTGATACCTCAGCTTGTCCACTGGTTTGAGGGTGATATGTTATAGCTATCTTGTGGTTCACCCCATATTTGGCCAAAAGAGCAGTAAACGGTTTATTGCAAAAGTGACTACCTTCGTCACTTATAATTGCTCTTGGTGTGCCAAACCACGTGAAGATGTTCTTTTAAAGGAATTTGAGGACCACCTTGGCATCGTTTGTTGGTAGAGCTGCAGCTTCAACCCACTTTGACACGTAGTCCACTGCGAGTAGAATGTATTGATTGTTCAAGGACGAGGGAAATGGTCCCATGAAATCGATACCCCATACATCAAAAATTTCCACTTCCAGAATCGTTTGTAAGGGCATCTCATTACATTTCAAAATGTTGCCCACCCTTTGACATCTATCGCATTGTTTGACAAACTGGTGGGCGTCTTTGAATAATGTAGGCCAATAAAACCCACATTGCAAAGACCTTTGTCATTGTCCTCTCACTCCCATAATGCCCGGCTATACGCCGAGATGAGTGACACTCATGCGTAATATTCTTTACTTCGCTATATGGGACGCACCTTCAATTACCTTGTAATAATCGCGTTAAACAAATATGGATCATCCCACATGTACCATTTCACGTCGTAAAAAAATTTCTTTTTCTGTTGCCTTGTGAGGTCAGGTGGTAGAATGTTGCTCACAACAAAATTTGCATAATCGCCATACCACGAAATCTCTGCTGAAATCCCAAACTGTTGCTCATCCAGGAACGATTCGTTGATTTCACATTTGTCGTCTTTTTGTTCCCCGTGGTTTTCCAACCTAGACAAGTGGTCGGCTACCTGATTCTCCGTCCCCTTCCTATCCTTTATTTCTAAATTGAACTCTTGAAGTAGGAGAATCCACCAAATAAGGCGTGGCTTAGCATCCTTTTTCGCTATCAAGTACCGAATCGTTGCATGGTCCGTATATACTATTACCTTAGTCCCAATCAAGTAAGCACGAAATTTGTCAAACTCATATACCACGGCAAGAAACTCCTTTTCTGTGGTTGTGTAGTTCATTTGAGTTTATATAAATGTTTTGCTTGCATAGTATATAGCGTGGAACACCTAATCTCTCCGCTGACCCAAAACAACCTCAACCGCAAAGTAACTTACATCACACATAAGCTCGAATGGCATGCTCCAATCCGATGCAACTATAACGGGGGCTGTAGTCAATTTCCTTTTTAATAAATCAAACACTGTCTTGCATTCTTCATCAAAGCTGAATGTTGTATCCTTCTCTAAAAGACTGCATAAGGATTTCATAATTTTAGAGAAATCCTTTATACACCTCCTATAGAACCCAGTGTGTGAGGCCCCCAAAATAGGTATACATCACCCATCTTGAGTCGCCAAATACATGGTACATAAATCAAATACAACATAATTATACAACTGTCGTGTAAAATACGAAAAAACATAAACTGAGAGTTTAAGCAAGAATATTGCCTTCTAGACAATATCCACTCTCAATGGAGTCCTCATAGACAGTATACAAACTCAAATTCAGTCCTCATTACATTTATTATCACACTATTTAACAGAATAGTGAGGACTACTAATGCTATCATTTGGACTGTCACTCCGTTTCCCGACTCGTCCCAGCTATATTCACATTTCCCGAAGAGAACAGTGAAAGAAAGGGTGAGCTCAACTAGCCCAGTAAGAAATATTATGACTAAGATAATACAGAATAAATTATCATTAGTCTTCAACAATGTTAAACTGATAGAATACAATAGACATCAAGTTTAACTGCAGCGGAATAAGCAATCCATTAAAAGAGTCGAGTAGAGAATAAAATCTACTATCTTTTATGATTTAAAAAGTTTTTCATCACTTTTATTGCTGAGACTCAGCTTAATAAATAATCCACAACATCCCTACACTACGGCCAAGGATATTCATTAGGGTCACGACCACAAATTATCCATGCACTACGGGCCAAGGATATTCGTGTATTCATCAATGGTCATGATCATGCCAACAACTGTCCATCAATGCACTACGGGCCAATGAGGACTTTTATCACATCATTTGTAATATTACGGTCATGATTATACCGAATAATCCCTGGTCATAATCATACCAAGTTCATCTATGCACTACAGGCCACAGAAGACTTTCAAAAATATAAACACGAGGATGATGACAATGATATAAGAATTCAATAAAACAAGTTCACGAATTAATTTATCCAGGAACTAATAACGTCCAAATTGTCAACATGATACTTCTTTGTAGAGTAAAATTCAAGAATGCTCAGAAGAATATTTCCATGAAAAGATACTGGATGAAGCGCAAATATCAAGGATATTCCACTAATTTCATGGAGTATAAAAGTCAAAACTTTAACCAACTGAGTATAATAAAAAATGGAATAACAAAAGAAATCACCAGGCATGTGATAGATAGCACATGCAAGTTATTCCAACAAAATAAATAATACGGAACCAGGTCCAGCGTAAAACGCACAAACAGGATATTCCAACAGAATAATAAAGAATGGAATAACATAAGGATTTCACCAAGTATAGGGGAGTCCGCGTATACAGGTTATTCCAATAGAATAATAAAGACAAAACCAGGTCCGCCGTAAAACGCACAGACAGGATATTCCAACAGAATAATAAAGAATGGAATAACATAAGGATTTCACCAAGTATAGGGGAGTCGGAGTATACAGGTTATTCCAACAGAATAATAAAGACGAAACCAGGTCCGACGAAAAATATACAGACAGTATATTCCAACAGAATAATAAAGAATGGAATAACATAAGGATTTCACCAAGTATAGGGTATGCCGCGTATACAGATTATTCCAATAGAATAATAAAGATTGGAATAACAGAAGTTATCTTCATGAATAAGAAAGAATAACACCCCTTACCGTAAAAGACACTGGATATCGAAGTAGTGAAGTAGCAGAATACTCTTCTTCTTTCTCTCTATAATTTCTCTCTCTAGAGTTTTAGTGAATTCGTAAGAAATAATGAAGGAATAAGCTTCTATTTATAGAAGAATGGATTGAATAGTAACTAATTGTTGAACGGTTCAGATTGATTTACTTTTAAACGGACGGTCCAGATTGATTTACTATTAAAACATAAAGCAACGGTCCAAACTGATTCACTAATACAACTTCAACCAACGGTTTGAAAAATTAGTACATCTCCTCATAGAATAATATTGTACCCAAATACCTGAATGCACAATACTAGAGTGAATAGTAACCGGGTGAATAGTAACTCGTGAATAGTAACTTGTGAATAGTACTTCGACACGAAAAGTTCTCCGAATACCCGATTGAACAATATAACCTCCAGATATCAATTATCATCGGAATAGATGTCGATTTCTACTAACACAAATAATCCCAACATAATGAAACTATCAAATTCATCTTTAATTAACACGAACTTATTCATCATTAATATTATAACTCACAATATTTAACAACCAGGTTGTTCCCATGAAAGAGGGGGTTTTCAATAAGGATTTCTCCCTATTAGCACTCAATTAGGTGACCAAACCTCTCCTTGATAGAACTTCTAGACATTGTAAATATTGTAATTTAATAATATGAATAACTTTGTCGTCTCAATTATTGATTTAATAACATATCATATAATGCGATGATCTTCGTGACAATAATTGGATCATAATAATACGAGATATGATGATCGTGATTCATCGTAGCAATAATTGAGTATAACTAAGTGATTTCTCACGTAAGCATCAATAATCAATACCGTGTGCTACTATGCAACCACGCCTATTACTGTACTTTTTTACTACTGGGTAGTTCAACAGTATTAACGATAAAACTTTCGTCGTTATTTATAAAATATTTTTGTCGTTTTCTCAATCCAACAATAATTCTGTTGCGGGGTCCACCAATGATTATGCCGTCGTACGAATATTCCCTGACAAAAAGAATATTCCCCGACCAATTGAATACTTTATAACAACTTGCATACTTTGCAAAATTTATAAATATTACCCACAACTATAACATAATATCAAATCCGCACCATAATTTTGAAAAAAATATTTCGAGAAAATTAAATCTTTATTCGTAAAATCTGGGGTCTCACACAGCGTGTCCCAAGAAACTCCTAATACCCTTCATTGAGGTCGGTGGAGGCAATTTTTCAATCGTTTCCAGCTTCGCTTTATCAACTTCCAGCCCTTGAGTCGATGCCTTATGGCCCAAAATTATGCCTTATTCAACCATGAAGTGGCATTTCTCCCAATTTAGTACAAGATTCGTGTCCTTGCATCTTTGCAGCGCTATAACCAGATTCTTCAAGCAATTAACAAAGTTGTCCCCATAAACTGAAAAGTCATCCATGAAGACCTCAACGTTTTTCTCCACCATGCCCGAAAAAATTTCCATCATACACCTTTGGAAAGTTGCTGGTGCATTACATAGCCCGAATGACATCCTCCTGAATGAAAATGTGCCGTAAGGGCACGTAAATGTGGTCTTTTCTTGATCCTCTGAAGCGATGACTATTTGGTTGTAGCCTGAATACCCATCCAATAAACAGTAAAACTGATGTCCCGCCAATCTATCTAACATTTGGTCAATAAAGGGCAGCAAAAAATGGTCTTTTCGGGTTGCCTTATTCAATTTTCTATAATCCATGCAAACCCGCCAACCCGTCACTGTTCTAGTTGGGATTAACTCGTTGTCGTCATTCTGCACCACCGTCATTCCTCCTTTTTCGATGACGCATTTGATCGGACTAACCCATTTCTTTGTCGAAAATCGGATAGATGATGCCAAATAACTAACTATTTTAAAATTTCCTTCTTTACCACTTCCTTCATAATTGGATTGAGTCATTGTTGTTCCAATTTATTGGTTTTGCCTCATCTTCCATCAAAATTTTGTGCATACAAAATGAAGGGTCGATTCCCTTTATGTCGCAGAATTGTCCATCCAATAGGCGATTTGTGCTCCCAAGCACCCTCAACAACTTTTCTTCCTCGCAATTCGTTAAGTGCAGCTGAAATAATAACAGGTAAAGAATTTAAATTGCCTAAATACGCTTACCTGAGGTGCTTAGGAAGTGGCTTAAGTTCCAGCTTTGGTGGCTCTTCCAATGACTATTTCAGTTTTTCTGCGGTTACCTCCTCTGTGTGTAGTGGTTTAAACGGTGTTCTGAATCTTGGTACTCGTGGCAATGAGTCTAGCAATTGAAGGTAATCCACCAATTCCGGATCATCGATCTCTTCATCTCCCAATAATGTTGTCTCTAACGGATCGTTCACCAAACTTTTGCTCATGTCATCACTAATGATTTTCTCAATTAGATCCATTCAAAAACATTCTTCCTCATCCGTAGGAAATTTCATAGCCTTAAACACATTGAATTTAACTTCTTGATCTTGTACCCTCATAATGAGTTCTCCCTTTTGTACATCAATGAGTGTTCTCCCTGTAGCCAAAAATGGTCTCCCTAGGATAATTGGGATGTTCTTGTCCTCCTCAAAATCCAGAATGATAAAGTCCGCGGGGGATATAAACTTATCCACTTTCACTAAGATGTCCTCTACTATGCCTCTCGGATACGTGACTGACCTATCTGCCAATTGTAGGGAGATGTTAGTAGGCCTTGGCTCGGGAAAACCCAATTCTAAGTACACTGACAACGGCATAAGGTTTACACTCGCCCCAAAATCACATAAACACTTGCTGAAATGCATCTCCCCGATCGTACATGGAATAGTAAAGCTCCCCGGGTCCTTGAGTTTTGGTGGTAATTTCTGCTGTAATACCGCACTATACTCCTCTGTTAATGCCACAGTCTCAAAATCTTCCCATTTCTTTTTCCTTAATAGAATCCCTTTCATAAATTTTGCGTAACTCGGCATTTGTTCTAGGGCCTCTGCAAATGGTATGTTAATTTGAAGTTTCTTGAAAACTTCCAAAAATTTTGAAAATTGCTTGTCTAACTTTTGTTTTTGAACTCTTTGTTGGAATGGTGGGGGGGGATAAACAGCTGGTTCGTTGACTGGTTTGTTCTTTTCCATTTGTTTTTTGTTCCTTTGCTTTACCTCACCCACTGTAGTTTCTTTCTCTGGTTCATTCTCCTTTGTAACCAAAATTTCTGGCTCTTGACCAACAAGCTTTTTTCCACTTCTTAGCATAATGGCTTGACACTGCTCGTGATTACCCTTCATATTTTTCTCGGTGTCACTTGGTAATGTCCCTTGTGGTCTACTATTCAATGCCAACACTATCTGACCCATCAGATTCTCTAGATTCTTGATCGACATCTCTTGTGCTTTCAAAATCAAGGTGTGATTTTTAATAGCCAACTCGGTGGTAGCTATGAATTTATCCAACTTTTCCTCCAGATCGGGTTTCCTTTCTTGATATTGAACTGGTTGTTGCTGATTCTAGAAACCTGGAGGGTATGATTGTCGTGAAGCTGGTTGTTGCTCCATGAGAAATTCGGATGATTCCTATTTCCATGATTATATGTGTTCTGATATGTGTTTTGAGGAATTTTGTTGTAATTACCGATGAACTGCACAGCTGCTAGATTAATTGCACATTGCTCCGTTGGGTGTTCTCCTGTGCACAACTCACATACTATTGCCACTTGCGGTGCTTGCTGTGTTTGTTGTGTTTGTGCTGCTGCCACTTGCTCCAACTTCTTTGACATTGCAGATATCTGTGCTTGCATCGCTGTCATGCTATCTACTTCTAATACCCCAGCTTCCTTTGCTTGTGTCATTCTTGCTGTGGGCCACTGATAATTATTAGCTGACATGGTTTCGATTAACTCGTAGGCTTCCTCGTAACTCTTAGCCATGAACGCTCCGCCCGATGTTGCATCAATACTTGTCCTGAGATTCCCATGTAGTCTGTTGTAGAAGGTGTTCATTTGTAGCCACTGGGGAAATCCATGATGTGGGCATTTTTTGAGAAGTTCTTTATATCTCTCCCGTGCCTCGTATAACGACTCCCCATGTTGCTGTTCAAACATTGTAATCTCATTCCTCATTTTCGCAGTTTTTGCAGGTGGGAAGAATTTTACGAGGAATTTCAGAGCTAAATCCTCCCATATTGTTATCGAACCGGATGGTAGGGAATGCAACCAACTCTTCGCCTTGTCCCGTAAAGAGAATGGGAACAATCGAAGTCTCACCGCCTCATCTGAAACTCCGTTAAACCTAAAAGTATCGCACATTTCCAGAAAGCTGACTAGATGCTCATTCAGATTGTCATTTACAAATCCCCCAAACTGAACTAAATTCTGAATCATTTGTATCATCCCAGGCTTAATCTCGAATGTATTCGCTGCTATTGCTGGCCTGGTGATGCTTGACTACAGTTTAGTCACCTTAGGTGTTGCAAAGTCCCTCAACGCTTTCCGATCTTTGGCTGCCATTACTATTTCCTCTTCCTTTTCAGGTAATTCGAATTCTTGCCTCGTTTCCTTGATCCACTTACTCAACCTCTAAAACCTTTTCTCAATGTCGTCCTCAAAAGGCAGCAAGTCTGGATTTTGGGACCGAGTTCGCATAAACTACATCCAACACCTGAAATAAGAAGCACAATGCAAAAATAAAAATGTCTAAGTAAAACTGGATTAATTAAACTGATATTGTAAAAATATTAAGAATTATGCTAAAAATATCCCGGCAAGAATTCAAGGCTAAAAAAACTTGTTGGGTAAAATCTAGTTACGCACAACACGCAAGTATACGTGGTCAACAAGTAATAAAGTGATAAGTAAAGTATCGTTCCCACAGAGATAAATTAGCAAATACCTTAACTTACAATTACCAATCTTTTATTAACCCTAATTTTATTAAACAACTCAATTCAATAATTTAAATTAATAAAACTAAAATTAAGAATAATCAAATTAACACAAAACAACCACAAATATCAAAATCTGAATTTTCCAACAATTAATGGAGAATTAGACTTATGATTTCACCCTAAGCTTCACTTTGATTTTAACACCTTTATTCCAATTTAATGCACTATCCCAGTTTATTAATCAAGAACACGAACGTAGTATTAACCACCTCTCGATGCACTAATACCATATTAACTTCAATCCACAATTAAGATAGAAATCTGTTAAACACCTTAATCAACTAACCCACTATATCTCTATGTGAATTAAAATTGAAGAAGGTTGAAGAATGAGTTCTCTATCTGATTACATGCGGTGTCAAGCATATCTCTACCTTAACACGAATCAAGTTTAAGCTACTAACAAAATCCTGAACACATGTTATATCAACTAGGTCTAGATTTGAATATCCTCTCTCGATTCCATCCAACCCCACAAAGAATTGTTGATCAGGCAACTCATAGATTCAAGCACAAATTAATATAGATAAACTGGAGATAGCTTATTAAATTGGAAATCAAAGTTTACAAAATCATTGATTCACTTAAGGATCCATCACAAGCCTAAAAAGTGAATTAGTTTATAATAACCGAAATAAACACTGAATAAATCATACAAATAATTCTTCCAATTACAAATAATAATCTAACACAAAGAATATTAGAAAACACCCTTCACGAAGACTAGGATTGCAACCGTCTTGAAACACTCCTCCACACTTGCTATCAAAAACTCAGCTTAGATCTCTGTAATATGTCCTCTATAATCTTCCTTCTCTTCTTTGATAGAGTAATAGATATCTCCTATATAACTCCAGTCGAATTTTCTATCCAATAGAGTTACACTGACACGCAAAAAGCTAAAATTCGTACCTAATAGGAATTATAACCCAAACAGGACACTCAACATTTTCCACCCTTTACCCTTTGCGGGGTTTGTAAGTTATGGACGCCTCACCAGTGGGCTTGTCTTCTATTTTGCTAGAATGAAGACCCCCGGCCCGGCGGGGGTGTATAGCTATATAATGCCAGCCCCGGCGGGCTATGCTCTTGCTAACTTGATTCTAAGACCCCATTTTGCGGGGGTATATAAGTTGTCAAAGCACACCTTACGGTGTGTATGCTCAATCCATGACTTTCTTCTATCTATGAATTGCTTCCAAATATGCTCCCTTTTAGTTTTAATCGCACCGAATATCACCAATTGTACGTTAAATTCCACAACCACTAATCTACACATAAAATAACATAAAACAAGTAAAAATGCACATGATCACAAGAATATAGCAACGAATAAGCATGAATTAGATATTAAATCGCGTATATAAAATACACTTATCATCCATCGGTCTGAGGATGATACGCCATGCTCATTTTCAGCTTTGTTCCCAAACATTCTTGTAATCGTTTCCAAAAATTAGATGTGAAATATGGATCTCTATCCGATACAATGGACACAGGCACACAGTGTCTTGACACAATTTCCTTCTTATATAATTTTGCTAAGCGATCTAGGGTAAATCAAATCTTGATTGGCAAAAAGTGTGTCGACTTCGTCAATCGATCAACAATCACCCAAATGTCATCATAACCTTGTTGAGTCATTGGAAGACCTACAACAAAATCCATTGTGATATGCTCCCACTTCCATTCTGGTATCCCCAACGGTTGTAACAATTCGCTTGGCCTTTGATGTTCAGCTTTGACTTTCTGACACGTTAAGCATTTTGCCACACACTCAGCCACATTCCTCTTCATATTCGGCCACTAAAAATGATGCTTAAGATCCTGATACATCTTTGTACTCCTAGGGTGAATCGAATATCGTGAGTTGTGAGCTTCATTCAAATTTTTTTCTTTAATCTCTGTTAATGGCGGAACCCAAATCCTCCCTTCGAATTGAAGTAGCCCTTCTGAATCAATTTTGAATTTGTTTTCCTCACCTTCAGATAACTTCTGTTTTATCTTTTCACAGTCCTCATCCCGAAGTTGTGCATTCTTCACCACCTCTACTAACGTTAAACCGTTTCCCAACTGGAATAGCTTTTCATCGGATTCTGTCGGGTATTTGATTTCCAACTCCATCTTAGCCATTTTCGACACTAGCTTCTCTTGATCAGTTAACATCATTAACTTCTCCCGTCCCTTCCTAATTAAGGCATCAGCAACAACATTCGCCTTTTCGGGATGATAGAAAATCTCGCAGTCATAATCTTTGATCAGCTCTAACCACCTTCTTTGTTACATGTTCATATCTTTTTGTGTAAAGATATACTTCAGACTCTTATGGTCGGTATATATCTCACACCTCTCTCCATAAAGATAATGTCTCCAAATTTTCAGGGCAAATACCACCGCTGCCAACTCTAAGTCATGAGTCGGATACCCTTTCTCGTAATCTTTCAACTGACGTGATGCATACGCAATAACTAGGCTGTTCTACATAAGCACACAGCCTAGTCTTTTATGCGATGCGTCACTATACACCACAAAATTTCCTGTATCATCAGGCAATGACAACACAGGTGCTGAACTCAACCTCTTCTTTAACTCCTGAAAACTTTCCTCACACTTCTCTGTCCAAACAAACTTAACCGCTTTCCTAGTTAAATTCGTCAACGGAGTCGCGATCTTGGAAAAGTCTTGAATAAAACGCCGATAGTAACCCGTCAATCCTAAGAAACTTCTTACTTCTGACGATGTCTTCGACTGATCCCAGTTTATTATAGCTTTAATCTTTGATGGATCTACCAAAATTCCGTCCTTATCAATAACGTGCCCGAGAAACTGTACACGTTCTAACCAAAATTCACATTTTGAGAACTTAGAGTACAACTTCTCTTTCCTCAATGTCTCTAATGTCAATCTCAAATGTTCCACATGTTCCTCCTTGGTTTTAGAATATACCAGTATATCATCAATAAACACCACCATAAATTTGTCTAGGAATGGTTTAAACACCCTGTTCATCAAGTCCATGAATGCTACAGGTGCGTTAGTGAAAATAAAAGACATAACTAGAAACTCGTAATGACCATACCGAGTTCTGAACGCTATTTTTGGTACATCCACCGGCCTCACCATCAACTGATGATAACCACTTCTCAAGTCTATCTTAGAGAAATACCTTGCTCCCTTCAACTGATCGAACAGGTCATCGATCCTAGGTAATGGATACTTATTTTTAATCGTAACCTTATTCAACTCTCTATAATCAATACAGAGCCGCATCGATCCGTCTTTCTTCTTAACAAACAACACCGGTGCTCCCCAAGGCGAAACACTCGGCTGAATATACTTCTTGTCAAGCAATTCTTGTAATTGCACCATCAACTCTTTCATTTCTACCGGGGCCATTCTGTATGGTGCTTTAGATATCGGGGCCATTCCTGGTAGTAAGTAAATCACGAACTCGATTTGTCGATCTGGCGAAAGACCCGACAAATCATCTGGAAATACGTCTGCAAAATCTCTTATGATAGGCTAGGTATCCTACACATTCTTGTCTCAACAACTTCTTGGCTTGCATCACCGTCAGACAACTTTCTTGTCGAGGTGACTTGCTGCCAAAGAACACAACCTTTGACGGAGTCATAACGTTAACACACTTTCTTTGGCAATCAATTACTGCTCCGTAATTGAATAACCAATCCATTCCCAGTATAACATCAAATTCACCAAGTCTAATTGGTATAAAATCTACCATCATCTCATGACCTTTTATAACCACTCTACAGTTCTTATATATAAATCTAACAAGAATCACTTCCCTATTTGCAATCTCTATACTTAAGGGAAATTCTAATTCTTCCTGAGGCAAATCTAAATTCTGAGCAAATTCATCGGATATAAATGAACAAGTAGCACCTTAAATCAAATAAGTACATAAGCATTAATACCATTAATCGAAATGATACGACACCACATCCTTAGGGTCATCAAAGATCCTGCATGGTCATATTGAAAGTCCTCGCAGAGGTCGACTTGATTGTCTTTGGTCGATGATAGTCAATGCACCACCACCATTGTTGTTTCCTTTTACGCCACTTACTTGCACTTCCTCACCGGGCTTCTTAAGGCAATCACAAGCCATGTGATCCTTCGAACCACAGGTAAAACATGCTCCTTTCTTCGGACTAAAATAGTTCGGTGCAATGTGTCCCTCCTAACCACAATTGAAACACACTCTCTTTCCCTTTAAGCATACTCCAGTATGGTTCTTCCTGCAAGTCGCGCAAGCCTCAAACTTTTTCTTCTGTCAATTTTCCTGTTGTCTTCCCGCAGTTGAATTCTCGCTCCACTTCCTCTTCTGATTGTTACTTCCAACATTACTACCACCAGCCTTATTCTCATTCTCACTCTTCTTCTTCTGTTCTTGGTTGTACTTGGTCAAGGCATCGCTTCCACCTTCCGCGATAATTGCCTTCTCCAGTATAGCCGCAAATGTGTTTAGCTGGAACATTGAAACCTTGCTGTAAAGCCAGGACTTCAATCCTTGTTCGAATCTTCTTGCTTTACGTTCATCGGTATTGACTTGATAAGTGGCAAACCTTGCTAACTCATTAAATTTCACAGCATATTTTGGCACCGTCATAGTTCCTTGCTTCAATTCCAAAAATTGCACTTCCAACTGATTCCGAGAACTCGTTGGAAAGTACATTTCGAAAAAAAATTCCTTGAATCTATCCCACGCTATCACTCCTTGTCCTCCACGAACCTTATTTGCCTGCCACCAGTAGCTAGCTTTGGACTTCAACATGAACGTTGCGAACGCAGTCTTTCGGTCTTCGTTAACTCTAGCAACGTCGAACACCTTCTCCATTTCCATGATCCAGGTTTGGGCTTCCACTGGATTCATAGACCCTTGAAATTTTGGCGGTCTAACCGCTTTGAATTCCTTAAAAGTCGTGCCTTGAGCTTGCGGTTGATTCACAAGTGCACCCATCAACAGAGTTACCAACTGCTAAACTGGATTAGCATTGGTCTCATTGTTATTATTATTCGTAGACCCCTCAGGAGGTGCTTGCTGACGTGATTGTCTTCTTCTAGGAGGCATTTTCTATTAAGATACACGCTTATTAGCTCATTACTCAGATTCTTGGGTATTTAAAGTTTAACTAAAACATTCCAAGATTAAAGCTATAACACGTAACATTCCAAATAAACTTTAATATTTTATTCATTCATAACGTTTTAAAACACACTAAAGATAGCATAACCGCTATCAACATTAACTTTCCTGAACTAAACAAGTTCCAGGATTATATACTCATACTATCCCTTTATTTATCTCAAAATAAGGGATTCGCAATTTATTTATTCACATAATTGACCACATATTATTATCTCTCCTATTCTATCTAGGAATATTAAGACGTCGTAAGGCTTCTCGACGTTCCTCCTCCATGATACGACACGCCATCCTGCGATCCATCACGAACCACGGCGAATTCTCAAACTGAGGTGGGTAATAATAGACTCGATCCTGGGCACTATCAATCGCTGAATTAAAAGCATAATACATCTCCTTCATCTTGGCTTTCTTCACTTGAACCTTAGCCTCAGCATGATCTGCACGTTGAGTCGCCTTCATCCAAGCATCCTTTGCTCTTGCACGCTTAGCTGACTCCTCTTTGAAGTCATCTTTCAATTTCTCCATGTCAGTCTTCATCTTCTCATGTATTGCCAACAAGTCTTCATGCTGACCCTTGGTATGAACTAAGTCCCACTCTGTGTTCCCAAGTTTCAAATCAAGTTCCTGAATCTCTGCATCCTTCTCCTCTATCACAGTATGATGCATCTCAACCAACTCCTTCAGCTCCTCAACCTCGTCCTGTAACTCTACGTTACGGTCATACAGAGCATCATACATCTCGGCTGATATGGAGTTTGGTGGAAACTCCTCAGGATCCTCCTCCTCTATCTCCTCAGAACTATCCTCATCGGGACCGGTCACAGGCACATCCTCCTGGATCAACTTTTCCCGTACAACATGAATATCCCGGGGTTCATCCTCTCTAGGTATCTGAGGTATCACCTCTCTAGCTGGACTGGATCCTCCTTCGTTAGACATCCTGACAACAAAATATTTTAAGTTTTTCTTAACATTTTTCGATACTCACGAGCACATAAGTTATTAACACATAGCACATAATGTCTTTTATTATTTAACTTCAATGGATACCTTAATCCATTCTTTAAAACCCGATAAGAGTTAAACACCTCTATATTTTCTGTTTCCTTAAAGGTTACTTCCTAAGGTTTCCCTACCTAAGGTTCATAACCTAAAGCTTTGATACCAACCTGTGACACCCCCAAATTCAGGTACTTCATTCCCACAGGATTTGGTGCTCACTTATCAAAAAATATTACATCTAACTACCCATAATAAAGGATAAAGACATAATTAAAATAACTTAACAATAATCTCTCCAATTAAAGGGTTATATCATCATCTCGAATTAAATCCTAGGTAATCTAACCTTAAAATTATTACATCAGTTGCGGAATACATCATAAAATTAAACAAGTCTTATAACATGAAAACATTTAAATCAACTTCATTAATTCTTCAGCTCTTAGGCATCTTGCCCTTCCCTTTACTGGTAGATGGCTCATCGACCCTTTCAACCTTAGCTGCAGTGTTAAATGCAAGAGTGAGCAAACAAATGCTCACTGATATAGAAAGTAGCAATAATAGTAACATGAGAATGAACAACAAAAGCTGAATAATAAAGAACTTGTTCTTCGAATCAAAATAGAAAACAAGTTCGAACTTTAAGTATCTGTGGGTCTTAAGACCACGTACTATGTCCCCGGTACTTAGGTATTGTTACCCAACCTTAACAGTCATTTAGACTATACGGACCCTTCTTAACGTACTTAGGGGGATCAACCATTTGTACCATGTATTGTGCACAAACATTTAAACGTTACACGTACAAAATCCCCTATGTTAGGGTTGTTCGTCTCAGTTTGAATTTAGAATTTTTGTACTAAAGAAAGTTTAGTTTGGAACAAGCTTATCAGTGTTTCTAGAATTTTAGAACACTATTCAATTTCTGTCAATAAAGGTTTAATACCAGAATGTACAACTAAACAAGGCTATCTAGGTTAAAGATCGGATAATAACAATATATGATTGAATAAATATGATATACAAGCAAAATGCTATAACCATAAGTGTTAGAACAATCTCATTTGAATCGATGCATTAGAATAATATATGCTTTGAATAATAATTAGGTAAGTAAAAACTCGCTCGTTATAACGAATTAGGTTATAAGAACTTGTACAGACATATTCAAGATAGATTAGGCTTGCTCAATTACTTGAACAACAATAATATAAGAATGGAAACTTGCATTCAATATGAAAAGAATGAAGTTCAGAAGATTGCTCAAATGTAAAGAGTTAAAGTTTAGAAACTTGCTCAATAATAACAAGGTAGAGTTAGAAAACTTGCTCATTGTAAAAGATAGAGTTTAGAAGCTTGCCTTGATTGTAAGCTACACAAATGAAAATAATCTCCAATTATCCTACATATATCATTGAAATCGCAACAACAATTAATCGCATGAATATTAACTTTAGGGTTTAAACCATCATTTAAGTCACAACCCTAACTTAGCACCTAACCACGTAGGTTAACACCTTAAAATTTCTAAAATCACACTATGAACCTTATCATTTACATTTATCTTTTGAAAACATCCCATTTGGTTCATTACATAACTTATTGAAGTAATCACTTACATTCTTTTACACTTTGCATTTCAACACGTTGACATCTGTTATTATAGCTTGTATTATGTTTTAACATCATCAACATGCTTACTAAACTCACATAAGTCCATTAACCATGATCTGAAAATAAGCAGACAACACTGTCTCGAGTCAGGTGTGTGGCAATGCACTACGCTAGGCTTGGGACCTACAAGCAATTTGCGCCATTTTTGCTTTCGCTTCAAGCAAATGTTGTCTTAGTGTTCGAACAGACGCAGAGATTAAGCGGTGAATGATGCTGCTTTTAGCCCAACTAACACAAAATTCACCCATCAAACAGTGATAACAACATTAAAAATAAATATACAATTACCATAAACATGATTGCTAACACATTCAACCACCTATCACAATTTAACAACAACTAAAACTATTTTAATTTCTCAATTTTCATGTTTTTCATATAAAACTCCATTTTTGATAGTCTATCCCAAAAATCATCACTGTGAACCCAATATTTGACCAAATCATTTTATTCAAATTACATTATGTTCGTAACTTAATGAACTACCATATGCAAGCGTCAATTTACAGTTTTATACACAAATTGACCACTAAAATTGGTACTTTCTAAGGCCATTACATATGAACATAAACACTGATATTTATAATCTTCTGGTGTAAACCAATTCTCACGAATTTGATAACTAATATCAAGTATACATGATGACTAACAGAGTTATGCGAAAACTATATGAACATACATACATATCACAATTCACGTGATTTCTAATCACATAGAATATATATATATATATATATATATATATATATATCTAAAACTAAAAGTTAGAATGGAAATAGTTTATACCTTGATTCCCTACTAGCAAGATGATAGAATCCTTCCTCAACCCTCAACAATTTGCAGAGATTTCACTCAAATTCTCTCTAACCCTCTGTGTTTTCTTTTCTCTCAACTCACCATTAACCTTAGAAAAATAAGATGCGTAGTAAAATATACTGACTCCCGCTAACATTAGTTGAATAAGCCAAAAGGTTTGCGTCGGTTAGAAATAAGCTAAAGCCCACAAGGCCCTGTTTGGCTAACCAAAACTCTTTCACCCAATTTATTTTAATAATATTTACATTATATAGTTTTATATCACACTTTTAGTTGATTAATTCAAATAACTTATAATAACAATAATTAATAATAATTATAATCTCATTATAATTATATTTATAATTAATAAATAATTATATATCTAATTTAATTAATAAATTAAAACGTCACTTTATTTAATTTATTCATTTCCATTAAATTAAACACTTTATTCAATTTAACTAATTTCTTAAATATTAAGCAATTGATTTAATTTAATTATCTCCTTAAATTAAATCCAACAAATAAAATTATCATTACTCGATTCAATTAACATTAATTAATTTAGCTACTAAATTAATTCATGAAAATTCACCAAATATTTATTTTCCTCAATAAATGAATTATTTTAAATATTTATTTAATTCTATAAATATTTAAATTAAATTACAAATTTCTCGATCGTTACAAAACCTCTCCTTGTATGTAACTTTCTAGACATTGTCAATAATGTTATCTAATAATTATTCAAATAATATGAATTATTGATTTGATAATAGAAAATATTTGTGTAGTGACAATTATTGAAACAACAATAATATAAAATATCAACTGAACAATTATTGAATCAATAAAATAAAATATTGAATAAAGAATTCATCGTAATAATTATTGAGTAGTGCCTTCTTACATAAGAATCAATAATTGGTGCAATACTGGTGTCTACAAGTTATTTAACCACCGTGTATTCCAACAAGATAATACTTGAATAATCTGCGCCATTATTTATAAACAACTCATACTTGTCATTTTCTTCATCCAATCGCTTTACATTATAGGGCCCACACAAGGTCAAGGCGCCATACGTCGCATTTAATATTCCCCGACATTAAGAATATTCCACGACCAAACGAATATTCTCCGATAAAAATGAATATTTTATAACCACTTGCTTATTTAAAATATTTATGATATTTTACCATAACTAACCACATTAATCAAATCAACCCTTACTATTTCAAAATAATAAATAGAGGAAATTTAATTTCATTTATAATAAGTTGGGGTCTTACAGCTATAGAGCAATTATTATATAGAGAAATTATAGAGAGAAAGAAGAAGAGAAGTCTGCTACCTCACTATTCCAAAGATCCAGGTCTTCTTTTTTGAGGTAAGGGTATTATTTCTATCGTATTCATGAAGAGAGCTATTGTTATTCCATTCCTTATTATTACATTGGAATAACTCAGATAACGCTGACTCACCGTATATATGGTGAAATTCTTACATTATTCCATTCTTTATTATTATGTTGGAATAACCTGTGTATGTGAAGTACCGCATACATGGTGAAATTCTTCTATTATTCCATTCTTTATTATTCTGTCGGAATATCCTGTCTGTGCGTTTATGCATGACATGGTTCCATTATTTATTATTCTGTCGGAATATCTTGTTTGTGTGTTTACGCATGACCTGGTTCCTTTATTTATTATTATATTGGAATATCATGTCCGTATGCATACGTTTTCATTCCATTCCATTATTTATTATTCGTTGAATAACTGTGCAGCGCGGTCTATCGCATGCATGGTGAATTCTTCTGTTATTCCATTCCTTATTGTTCTATTGGAATAACATGTCTATATGGATTACCACATGCATGGTGAATGACCTTTCGTATTCATTCTTTATTAAATTGTGGAAATGATCTGTTTACGTGGATTACCGCATGGCGGATGAAAATCCATTTGCAATTTCGTATATTCTATTATACTCGTATGAGATATCATTTCTTTTGTACTCGTCATGAAATATCATTTTATTTGGTATTTTCTATTACGAGTTACTATTCATGGGTTACTATTCATCCGGTTACCTTTCACTCTAGTATTATTCACTCGGGTATTCGGGGCACTTTTCATGCCGAAATACTATTCATGAGTTACATTTCATGGGTTATTATTCACCCAAATTACTATTCACCTGAATATTATTCACTCAGGTATTTGGAGTACTTTTCATGTCGGGGTACTATTTACGAGGTACTATTCCCGAAGTACTATTCATGGGGTACTATTCATACCGAAAAATTTATTCTTTTCTGTCCAAATTATTTTTGGTGCATTAATATTATTCTTGAATTTTACTCTATAAAGTAGTATCATGTTGACAATTTGGACGTTCATGATTTTAGGATAAATTAACTTATAAATCTTTAAAATTTATTCCTGAACTTGTTTTATTGAATTATTATGTCATTGTCATCATCCTCATGCTTATATTGTGATGAAAGTCATCTTTGGCTTACGTGCATAGATGGACTTGGTATGATTATGATCAGGGATCATTCGGTATAATCATGACCTATAATGTTATAAATGATGTGGTAAGAGTCCTCAGTGGCCTGTAGTGAATTGATGGACAGTTTTTGGTATGATTATGACCAGGGATTATTCGGTATAGTCATGACAAAAGATGAATTGTTAATGAATATTATTGGCCCATAGTGTAGGGATGATTCGATGATGTGGTTTATTTATTAAGCTGAGTCTCAGCGATAAAAATTGATGAAAACATTTTAAATCATAGAAGATAGTAGATATCATGCTCTACTTGACTCTTCTAATGGATTGCTTATTCCGCTGCAGTTAAACTTGATGTCTATGGTATTTTATCAGTTTAACATTGTTGAAGACTAATGATAATTTATTATGCATTATCTTAGTCATACTATTTCTTACTGGGCTAGTTGAGCTCACCCTTTCTTTCACTGTTCTCTTCAGGAAATGAGAATATAGCTGGGACGAGTCGGGGAACGGATTGACGGTCTAGATGATAGTATTAGTAGTCCTCACTATTCTGTAAAATAGTGTGATAATAATTGTAATGAGGACACCATTGAGTGTGGATATTGTCTAGATGACAATATTCTTGTTTAAACTCTCAACTATGTTTTGTCGTATTTTACACGACTGTTGTATAATTAAGTTGTATTTGAATTTATGTACCATGTATTTGGTGACTCAAGATGGGTGATGTATACCGTTTTTGGGGCGTCCACAAGTATCAAAGCTTAGGATATGATCCTGGTGAGATGTGAGACAAGAACTAGGAGGGGAGAGACGGAGAATTCCTTCGCTAGTATGACCTACCTAAGTTTATTTGGTATTTAATTGGTCAGTCAAAGTATAGGGATAATATGTGATATGTCAATTAACCCTTGTTTTGTGATAATGTTTGAAAATGGCATCTGAAAATGTTGAGATCAACAATGAAGCACATGAGATCGTTGAGTCACCAACGATCAATACCCAGGATAATGTCCAACAAGAAGACAATTATCCTCAGGTAAACAAAAATGATCAAATGATGAACAATGGGATGTTCAGAGGTTGTATGCAATTCATGCAACATCGGGTGAGGGCGGCTCCTGTCCAAAATGCAGGCGGAAACACTGACAACTCTCGGACGATCACCGCTAAGCAGTTTAAGGAGCTAGGACCACCGGAGTTTTTTGGAGAGCCAAAACCACTTAAAGGCGAGAGGCGTGGATAAAGCGGATCAACAAGATATTTGATGTCTTGGGATGCTCGAGGAGCAAAAGGTTCCTTTGCCACCTTCATGTTATGCGGCGAGGCGGATTCTTGGTGGGAATCTATAAAGCATACTCAACTCCGCCAGACCAAGATGTCTTCTTCGGAGAAGTTCCAAGAATTCGGCTTCAACGACAAGTACTTTCCTGAAAGTATTCGTCACATGAAGGAGGTAGAGTTCATCAAGCTTGAGCAAAACAATATGACCGTGGCGCAGTACGAAGCTAAGTTTACCGAGTTATCTCGGTTTGCGTCCCATTTGGTTGATAATGAGGAAAGAATGACACGAATGTTTTTAAGAAGTTTGAAACCCGATATACGTCAATACCTTATTTCTCACAAACTTTGTTTATATACAAATGTTGTGAATAGGGCTCAGTTATTGGAGCGCAATAATGAGTTAGCACAACCGAAAGGTAACGACCAACAACACAATAATAATCATACAGGTGGCAACGGCCATCGGAACAATGATAACCATCGTGGGGGAAATTATCATGCCAAGAATGGTAACCACTTTGGTGGTAATCATGGCCAAGATAATAGAAGTGGAAAATTCAAGAAGAGAAGATTTAACGATGATGGGAAGACGTTGGCAGCAGCACCAATAACCATTTTCAAGGAAGGAGAATGACCGCCAGTTAGATGTTATAGATGCGGAGAGGAGGGACACATAAGTCCAAACTGTTCACAGCCTTCCAAGGTATGTTTTAGTTGTGGAAAAGATGGTCACATAGTTCGATTTTGTCCTGTAGCAAAATCAAGTCCATCTGGGACGGTGGCACCAAAGGTGGATACGGACAAAACAAAGTCGGTGGTTTCAAGAAGAGCATTTTTCGTGACTTCTCAAAAAGCGAGTAACCCAAACGAAGTTAGCACGGGTTAGTTAATTATAAATTTTGCAAAGTCTCTACCTTATTAGATACCGGTTCTACCCATTCTTTTATCTCTCTTACTTGCGCTCAATGTTTAAATTTAACTCCAGAGAAATTAGACTTTGACTTATCGATTGAAACTTCGTTAGGAGAAACCTTCATTTCATGTGCTATCCAAGTCTTGGATGAGAGTAACAGTTTTTAAATGATATTTCTATCGTTAATAAATTTCCTGATGTATTCTTGAAGACTTCTTAGCCTACCCCTAGAGCGTGAAATCGAATTTTGTATTGACCCCAGTACAAAACCCATTTCTTCAACCCTTAAATATTTTTTCAACCAAAATGAACGAATAATTCGCCAAAGATGTTGGCTCGAGCTGTTGAAGATTACGACTATACCATTCAATATCATTGTGGAAGAGCAAATGTGGTAGCTGATGCGTTGAGTAGAAGATCGTATGCGTTTACTAGTGCGAAGTTGTTAACACAGAAAACCCATTTCGTATAACTTACAAATGATGAAGATAGAGTTAAAGACTTTAGAGACCCACGTGAAGATAGCGAATATACGATTAGAATCGACTTTAATCGATAAAGTTAAAGCTGCTCAAGCTTCACACCCGAATCTGATGAATGTAAAGAAGAAGGTTCAAGAAGGCGTTATCTCAACCCTCGATTTTATTGGCCCATTTGAAATCCTTGATCGAGTAGGAACTGTGGCCTATAGACTCGTTTTACCGCCAAGTATTTCGCGTGTTCATAACGTTTTTCACCTATCGATGTTACGTAAATATGTGGATGACCCGAACCACGTTATTAAATTAGAACTAGACGAGATAGCAGAAGATTTAACGTATAAGGAGATACGTGTTAAAATCTTGGATAAAAATGATCGTATTCAACACTCAAAGGTTATACCTTAAGAGTTAGAATCTGAAATGAAGTTAAGATATCCTCACCTCTTCGGCATACCAGGTACGTACGTAAATTTTGATGGCGAAATTTCATAAGGAGGGGAGATTGTGAGACCCAAAATTTTATGAATAAAGATTAAAATTTCTCGAAATATTTTTTTGAATATTATGGTGTTGATTTGATATAATATTATAGTTGTGGGTAATATTTATAAATTTTACAAAGCAAGTTGTTATATAATATTCGATTGGTCAGAGAATATTCTTTTTATCGGGGAATATTCGTACGACGTTACAAACATTGGTGGACCCCACAACGGAAGTATTGTCGTAGTTAGAAAACGACAGAATTATCATTTTATAAAATAACGTAAAAGTGTTTACCGTTAAAAGCCGTTGAATTACCCTAGTAAAAGTACGATGTCTGGCGTGGTTGCATAGTAGCACACCAGATTGACTATTGATGCTTACGTGAAAAGTCACTCGCTTATACTCAATTATTGCTACAATGATTTTTCGCATCATATCTCTCATATTATTGATTAAATTATTGTCACAGTATCATCTGCATAATATGTTATATTATTAAATCAATAATTGAGATGGCAAAGTTATTCATATTATTATTTGCAAT
Source organism: Panax quinquefolius (assembly GCA_020205615.1). Classification (NCBI taxonomy): domain Eukaryota; kingdom Viridiplantae; phylum Streptophyta; class Magnoliopsida; order Apiales; family Araliaceae; genus Panax; species Panax quinquefolius. The sequence continues at coordinate 898,080 of JAINUW010000400.1, read as the reverse complement.
ATTGACAATGTCTAGAAGTTTTGTCAAGGAGAGGTTTGGTCACCTAATTGCGCGCCAATAAGGGAAAATCCGTATCGGAAAGCCCCCTCTTTCCTGGGAACGACCTGGTTGTCAAATATGGTGAATTATAATATTAATGATGAATAAGTTCGTGTTGATTAAAGATGAAATTGATAGTTCCATTGTGTTGGAATTATTAGTGTTAGCGAAAATTGACATTTATTTTGATAATAATTGATGTCTGGAGGTTATATTGAGCAATCGCGTAATTAACCGGATAAATGAGCAATTAAATGCTATTGATTCACATGATTATAACTATGTTATCACATGTGTGTACTATTGATTCACATGATTTACTATTAGGGGAGTTGATGCAAGATTGATAATATTTGCATGACTATGTTAAAAATGGAGGTATAGATGGAGGTACTATACTGTAATTCGTATTTTCACATGTCTAGAACTATTGATTCACATGATTTACTATTAGGGGAGGTGGTGCAGGTTTGATAATACTTGCAGGACTAAATTAAAAATGAAGGAAAAGAGGAAGGTATTATACTGTAATATTTTGAGCCCCAAAATGTGCAATTATTGAAACTATATTTTCCTATAAATAGAAGCTCATTCTTCCTTCATTCCTCACCAATTCACTAAAGCTATAGAGCAATTATTATAGAGAGAAATTATAGAGAGAAAGAAGAAGAGAAGTCTGCTACCTCACTATTCCAGTATCTAGTCTTCTTTTGAGGTAAGGGGTATTATTTCTTTCGTATTCATGAAGAGAGCTATTGTTATTCCATTCCTTATTATTCTGTTGGAATAACCTGTATACGCAGACTACCGTATATATGGTGAAATTCTTATGTTATTCCATTCTTTATTATTATGTTAGAATAACCTATCTATGCGAAGAACCACATACATGGTGAAATTCTTCTATTATTCCATTCTTTATTATTCTGTCAAAATATCATGTCTGTGCGTTTACGCATGATCTGGTTCCATTATTTATTATTCTGTCAGAATATTCTGTCTGTGTGTTTACGCATGACCTAGTTCCATTATTTATTATTCTGTTGGAATATCCTGTTTGTGCATTTATGCATGACCTGGTTCCATTATTTATTATTCTGTTGGAATAACCTGTCTGTGCGGTCTATCGCATGCATAGTGAATTCTTCTGTTATTCCATTCCTTATTGTTCTGTTGGAATAACCTGTCTATGTGGATTACCACAGGCATGATGAATGACCTTTCGTATTCATTTTTTTATTAAATTGTGGAAATGATATGTTTACGTGGATTATCGCATGGCGGATGAAAATCCATTTGCAGTTTCGTATATTCTATTATACTCGTATGAGATATCATTTCTTTTGTACTCGTCATGAAATATCATTTTATTTGGTATTTTCTGTTACGAGTTACTATTCATGGGTTACTATTCACCCAGTTCCTATTCACTCTAGTATTATTCACTCGGGTATTCGGGGCACTTTTTATGCCAGAATACTATTCGCGAGTTACTATTCACCCAAATTATTATTCACCCAAATATTATTCACTCAGGTATTTGGAGTACTTTTCATGTCGGAGTACTATTCACGAGGTACTATTCCCGAAGTACTATTCACGGGGTACTATTCACGACAAAAAATTTATTCTTTTCTGTCCAAATTATTTTTGGTGCATGAATATTATTCTTGAATTTTACTCTACAAAGCAGTATCATGTTGACAATTTGGACGTTATTGATTTTAGGATAAAGTAACTTATAAATGTTTAAAATTTATTCCTGAACTTGTTTTATTGAATTATTATGTCATTGTCATCATCCTCATGCTTATATTGTTATGAAAGTCATCTTTGGCTTACGTGCATAAATGGACTTGGTTTGATTATGACCAGGGATCATTCGGTATAATCATGACCTATAATGTTATAAATGATGTGGTAAGAGTCCTCAGTGGCCTATAGTGCATTGATGGACAGTTTTTGGTATGATTATGACCAGGGATTATTCGGTATAGTCATGACCAAAGATGAATTGTTAATGAATATCCTTGGCCCGTAGTGCAGGGATGATTCGATGATCTGGTTTATTTATTAAGCTGAGTCTTAGAGATAAAAATTGATGAAAACATTTTAAATCATAGAAGATAGTAGATATCATGCTCTACTTGACTCTTCTAATGGATTGCTTATTCCGCTGCAGTTAAACTTGATGTCTATGGTATTTTATCAGTTTAACATTGTTGAAGACTAATGATAATTTATTCTGCATTATCTTAGTCATAATACTTCTTACTGGGCTAGTTGAGCTTGCCCTTTCCTTCACTGTTCTCTTCAGGAAATGAGAATATAGCTGGGACGAGTCGGGGAACAGATTGACAGTCCAGATGATAGTATTAGTAGTCCTCACTATTCTGTAAAATAGTGTCATAATAATTGTAATGTGGACACCATTGAGTGTGGATATTGTCTAGATGATAATATTCTTGTTTAAACTCTCAGCTATGTTTTGTCGTATTTTACACGACTGTTGTATAATTAAGTTGTATTTGAATTTATGTACCATGTATTTGAATTTATATACCATGTATTTGGCGACTCAAGATGGGTGATGTATACTTGTTTTGGGGGCGTCACAGAGCTTCCTTGAGGATTCTTCTTTTATGACATGCTTTGCATGATTGAGCATCTAAGACCCCTTTTCATCTTTGGTTGAATGGCCTGCTCTCATATAGAGATCAGCAGCCATGTGAGCTTTATTCAGATCAGCTCAACAAGTCTTCAAGGACAGACTTTAACATATAGGATTTTTATCAGAATCATTGTGACAACCCGAGAATTTAGAAAAAATTTTAAATCATGATTGATTGATTTAAGGTTCGATATTAGAATCTAGACAGAAAATAAGTGTACGGAATTGACATTTCTGTAAAGAAATTTTAAGGATTTCAAAATTTTTGGACAAGACTTGAATAATTTGGTAAACTGTAAGTAATATATAGTCAGGTAATGAGGTATAAGGTTCTGGTGGATTTAAAATTCTTGTGAAGAATTATCAGGTTTAAGTATCTAAGTGTATACGAGTCGGTATATGTAATCATATATTTGAACAGTAAATTTTTATGTGGTTAAGGATCAAATCTTGATCAGATAAGTTATAACTTTAGCAAACCCTAAAGTTATATTAAACATATGTTGATTAAGTTAGAAAATCTAATGAACTGTTTAGAAACCCTAGCGATATGTCCGGCAACCCTAATTTTAGTTCCGAGAATTTGAAACCCTAATTCGGATATTAAAAACCCTAATTTGGGAATTCAAAAGTTAAGTTTAAAAGCCTAAGTGTTAAATGTTATGGGAATATTGGGAAATGTCTAAAATGCCCTTCAAATTACAAGGGAAAAGACCAATTTGCCCTTAGTGAATGCGAAATGACCGAAATGCCCTTTAACTTAAAAGTTAAGTAAAAGATTTTGTGAAATCTTGTGACTCATCAATCTTAGATATCAACATGTGCTATATATCTTACCAAATCTAATATCTAGTGCCACCTAGCAACATTAGATTCAATGAATCAAAGAAATCAAAGATTTAAGTAAGTAAGAAATCTTACTTTACTTCTCAAACTAACCAAGCCATTCTCCCTCATCAATTTCAAAAATATAGAGCGAGAGAGAGAGAGAGAGAAGTTAAGCTATGAACATAATGCAGCAAGCCAGGAACAACAACCAAGATCAAAAATCAAAGATCAAGTTTAGAAAGGTATAAACCCTAAAACATAAAAATCATGTGATTTCACGTTACATGTTGTTGTTTGTTGTTTAAAGTTGTGTTATGGGATGTTATTTAGTGATCTAGGATGTTACATCATAGATCCATAAATATCTAGAAGCCAGAAAATGTGTTTTTCAAACTGACCCAAAGAACCCTAATTTTAAGGCCTAACAGCCTAATGTCAGGGCCTCTAGATCTTTACATGTTACTTGTTTAAGGTGTCTTAAGTTTTACATCTGTAGTATGCCTTGTTGTCTGTGATCTACAACTGGAAATAGGTTTAGATCTTGTGTAGTTTACAAGTTATGAGTGGTCAAAAAAGTCAACACCGACCACAAAATCGAAATCAAGGGCGACCTAATTGCCTGGAATTGTCTGACAAGCTTTTCTGTGCTTCAAATCTTGCTGTGTGTTGGTGTTTAGTCTATGTTGTTGTGTTGATCTTGTAGACTGGTATGTGTACTACATATAAAAGTCATTAGAACACCTAGAACCATTATGGAATCAAAGGAGTATAGTAATAATAACTGCCAATTGCTCACTGGATACAATATGAAATCAACAGGAGTATAGTAATAATAACTGCCAATAATAGTCTCATCAACAATGAATAGTACTTTATCATCATTAGTCAGAAACTGAAATCTAAAATGTGGAATAACTATAACTAAGGGTCATAAGACCATGAACTATGTCCACGGTTGCAAGTAATCTTTCAACTCCAACTTTAACAGTCATAAGACTATAAGGACTCCTCATACTTAGGGGGATCAGCCCTTCGTACCATGTATTGTGCACAAACATTTAATGCTACGCGTAAGTTAACCCCTAATCATAACATTAGGGTTGTTCATCTCAGTATTTAGAGTACAAGTCCGCACCAAAGGAAGTTTGGTTTGGATAAGCTTTCAGGGTAATTTGGAATTCAACAAACATCAACTAAGGATTAGTTAAATGAAACCAAGAACATTTCACTATAGAATAATCGTGATTGAATCAATCATAGTAAACTAAAGTTATGCTTTAGGAATAATCTAAGAGCATAAAATTTGAATAACTATAACACCTTGCTTGAACAATACTAAGCCAAGGTTAATTAGAATTGAATACTAAGCATACATAACAATTTGATCGATAAAAATGTTCAACATTTGAATATATAAATTTGCATGCTAAACAACAAGTTAAATACAAGAATAACTTGCTCAAAAATAACTTACATCATTATATCATAATCGAATTGAAAATAGTAGTTTGATTAACAAGATAATAGATTAGAAAACTTGCTCAAAGAAAATTTAAGCGATTGCACAATTCTAAAAATAGAGTTAAAGAACTTGCCTTGCTCGTAGGCTAAACCAAATCAATACGAATCACAATATCCTATAAACATATGTCATCATGACATAATTAGTCATTACCATCTTACAAACATAACTAAGTACGTTCATCATTTAAAAATTGAATTTTTAATCACATAATCAAGTTATAACACAAGTTAATTGTTAATAACATACTTATTCATAGTATAAAAATACTAAAATCAACATTTTATAGTCCTACTATCATCACATAACAATTCCTTAAAATTTCAAGTACAAAATCAACAACATCAGGACTATTCTCTTTAACTTCACAACATGGATTGAGCATGGCGTACGTGGTATGGTGAATAAGGCTATAAGGCCCATGCATTGCGGTAGTAGTTACAGTGACATATACTGAAACTATTATCTCTTTGGTTGCATATGCATGTATTGTAAATCAGATCTCAGCCTCTCGACAAATTTCAAAGAATAACATAGGAAAAAGCCAATTTTGGCCTACAAGTTAGTTTCTAACAGACTGATTTACATATAATTCATACAAAAACTTCATGTAAACATAATTCAAGGATTCCTAACATGTTTCTACTCATATAACAACATAAACAACAAAATTAACACACCCAATTTCATTATTTTTGGCTAAAACTAATTTTTTGATATTTTTGAAGAAAACAACCACTGTAATTTTGTTTTGCCACCAAAACCATTAATTCAAAGAATTTTATCAAAGTATATATATACTCTAACAAATTGAAAAGCCAATTTATCAATAAAACAACTATTCAACCCATAATTTCTACTTTAAACTAAACAATATATTTTCATAAAAACTCTCTGTAAAAAGGTTTTCTTCATAAACTACATACATAACAACAATACATTGATTATTATCATATATAACCTACGAAAATAACTTTACAATACTAGTTTATCATATGAACACACATAAAATCAACCATTATCCTACCACAAGAATTTTACAAAGAAATAGGAGAAGAGAAAGCTAAAACTTTTAAAACCAAAAGAAATAGGAGAATACCTTGAAGAAGATGATATGGCTATTCCTTTATATTCTCAAGCCTCTCCTTCTCCAATCTCTAGCATTTCTTCCTCTCTTCTCTTCTTCTTCTCTTCTTTTTCTCTGAGTTTTCTTTCTTCTCTCTAACCTCTCTCCACTAACATACATCTTAACAAATAACGTATATAGATATTATATATATTAATTATATAATATAATTATAAACATAACTGATATCAGTTATGTGAATTTTGAAATCAAAAGCCATAAGGCTTGTTTGGTTACTAACTAAAAAAAATAACCCATTAACCTTACACCTTGTTTAGACATTAGGCCTTGTTTGGCCAAAACGGAATTAAAACTCCTTTAAGTTATTTTAATAATTACCTTATAAAAGGTTATTTGTCACACATTAATTTAATTAAATTAATTCTAAAAATAATTTATCAAATCACTTTAACACATAAATCAATATCACAAAATTATAATTTTCTATATAATTATAACTTTATTTAATCAATTAACACATCCTTTTAAATTTATAAATTCCAATAAAAAGAATAGTAATCCAATTAATCAAAATTCTCTAACTTAATAATTAAATTAAATTAGCAAAATAATTAATTTTCCTTAATTATTTATTTAACAAATAATTAAACACATCAATTCAAATTTGAACAATTATTTATTCAACAATAAACACATCCATTAAATATTTAAATAATTCAATAAATATTTAATATAACAATTAAAATTGTAGAATGTTACATCATTCCCTCCTTACAAGGATTCTGTCCCCAGAATCACAATTCAAACAATTCATTCGTCACATTCTCCCCTACTTACAAAGATTCTCATCCCTCGAATCGAAGACACAATTAAACAAATAACTCAGGTAATTCTTCATCATTTCAGCTTCGAGTTCCCACGTGGCCTCTTCGACATTGTGGTTCCTCCAAATTACCTTCACAGAAGGTATCACCTTATTCCTGAGCACTTGTTCTTTCCTGTCGACTATCTGGATATGAACCTCTTCATAGGACAAATCTTTCTCAAACTGCAATGGTTAGTACTCAATCACGTGCTTGTAATCAGGTTTATATGGTCGTAACACCAACACGTGAAAAACGTTATGAATATTTTGCAATTCCGGAGGTAAAGCTACCTCGTAAGCCACCTCTCCAACCTTTTGCAGCACTTCGAAGGATCCAATAAATCTCGGACTTCAATTCCCCTTCTTATCAAATCGAATTTTTCCCTTCCAATGAGAAACCTTTAGGAATACAAAATTTCCTACATCGAACGCACGATCTTGTCTGTGTTGATCAGCATATTTCTTTTGTTTGTCTTGAGCAAATATCAATCTTGTTACGATGAGTTTGACAACCTCAACGAGTTTGTTGTACCAGTTCTGGTCCTAATAATTGACGTTCTCCGACTTCATCCCAGCATAGTGGAGTTCTGTACTTCCTGCCGTATAATGCTTCGTAGGGCGGCATGTCGATGCTAGCGTGGTAGCTGTTATTGTAGGCAAATTCCACCAATAGTAATTGTTCATCCCAGCTTCCTTTGAAATCCATTACGCATGCTCTCAACATATCGTCCAATGTCTGAATCGTTCGTTCGCTTTGGCCATCTGTTTGCGGATGATATGCAGTACTCATTCGCAACTAGGTTCCCATAGATTCTTGTAGTCTCTTCCAGAAGTTTGATGTGAACCTCGGATTTCTATCTGACACAATCGACACTGGAACTCCATGTCTCGACACGATCTCTTTAACATATAACTTTGCCAGCTGATCAAGATTGAATCTAATCTTTATTGGCAAAAAGTGTGCAGATTTTGTCAATCTGTCCACTATCACCCATATCGCATCGTATCCTTTCTGAGTTGTTGGAAGACCTACCACAAAATCCATTGTGATATGCTTCCATTTCCATTCCGGTATCTCCAACGGTTGAAGTAACCCGCTTGGTCTTTGATGCTCGGCCTTGACTCTCTAACATGCCAAGCACTTTGCAATGCATTCTGCAACGTCTCTTTTCATATTTGGCCACCAAAAATGTCGTCGCAAATCTTGATACATCTTCGTACTTCCCAGATGAATCGAATATCTTGAGTTATGAGCTTTGGTCAAGATTTCTTCTTTAACCTCTGGTACTGCTGGAACCCATATTCGTCCTTCAAATCGCAGCATTCCATCAGTATCAATCTTGCATTTCACCTCTTTTTCCTCAACCACACTTTTTCTGATTTTTCTGCATTCCTCATCCTGCAGTTGAGCGTTCTTCACTTTATCCACCAAAGTTTGACTGGTTTCCATCTGGTAACATCGTTCATTGGATTCTCTTGGAAATTTGATTTCCAACTCTAACCTTGACATTGCTGTAATATGCTCCTCCTTATAAGTTAACAACATCAACTTTTCCCTGCCTTTCCTACACAAGGCATCTGCAACCACGTTTGCTTTGCCTGGATGATAAAAGATCTCACAATCATAATCTTTTATCAGTTCCATCCATCTTCTTTGGCGCATGTTCAGGTCCTTCTGTGTGAAAATATACTTCAGACTTTTATGGTCTATGTAAATCTCACATTTCTCTCCGTAGAGATAGTGTCTCCATATCTTCAGAGCAAACACAACCTCCGCCAACTCTAAATCATGAGTCGGATACCCTTTTTCGTAATCTTTCATTTGTCTTGATGCATACGCGATGACTTTACCGTTTTGCATAAGAACACACCCTAATCCCTTGTGTGAAGCATCACTATACACCACAAAATTTCTTGTATTATCTGGTAATGATAACACAGGTGCCATACTTAGCTTCTTTTTCAATTCTTGGAAACTTTCTTCGTACTTCTCCGTTCAAACAAATTTTACAGATTTCCTCGTTAAATTTGTTAACGGAGTGGCAATCTTGGAGAAATCCTGAATAATCTGTCTGTAACACCCTGCTAATCCCAAGAAACTTCTCACTTCTGATGGAGTTCTCGGTTGTTCCCAATTTATCACAGCTTTAACCTTTGATGGGTCCACTAAAATTCCATCCTTGTCAATTACGTGCCCAAGAAATTGTACACGTTCCAGCCAAAATTCACATTTAGAGCATTTTGCATACAAATTTTCTTTTCTTAGAGTCTCCAGCGTTAGACGTAAGTGTGTCACATGTTCCTCTTGAGTTTCAGAGTACACCAGAATATCGTCGATAAACACCACCACAAACTTGTCCAAAAATGGTTTAAACACCCTGTTCATCAAATCCATGAACGCTGCAGGGGCGTTTGTCAAACCTAAAGACATCACCATAAATTCGTAATGTCCATACCGAGTTCGGAATGCCGTCTTCGCTACATCCTCCTTTCTTACCTTTAGTTGGTGATACCCAATTCTCAAATCTATTTTTGAGAAATATCTAACACCCTTCAATTGATCAAACAAGTCATCTATTCTCGACAATGGATACTTGTTCTTAATAGTGACTTTGTTTAACTCTCTATAATCAATGAAAAGAGGCATTGACCCATCCTTCTTCTTTATGAATAACACCGGTGCTCCCCACGGTGACACACTCGGCTGAATATATTTCTTGTCCAATAGCTCTTGTAGTTGTACCATCAGTTCTTTCATCTCTACCGGAGCCATTCTGTACAGGACTTTCGATATCGGAGCGGTTCCTGGCACTAAGTCGATCACGAACTCGATTTCTCTGTCAGGCGGAAGTCCTGGCAAATCCTCTAGAAACACGTCCACAAACTCCCTAACTACTGGTATTTCTTCCAGTTTTGCACCCTTCTTCTGAGTTTCAACTCTGCAAGATAAATAACCCACACAGCCTTAACTCAACAACTTCTTGGCCTGCATCATCGTCAGACATTTCATTTGTCTAGACGATTTACTACCATTGAATACTACCTTTGACGGAGTCATAAGGTTTACACATTTCTTTTGGCAGTCAATTATCGCTCCATAATTGAACAACCAATCCATTCCCAAAATAATGTCAAACTCTCCTAGCCTGATCGGAATCAAGTCTACCATCAAAATATTTCCCTTAATGTTTACCCTACAGTTCTTGTATACGAACCTAATAGGAACTACTTCCTTATTCGCAATTTCTATGATCAGAGGGAAATTAAATTCTTCACTAGGCAATCCTAATCTCATAGCAAATTCATCAGATATAAATGAGCAATTAGCACCCGAATCAAATAATACATAAGCATCAATATCATTGATTCGGATAATACCTGACACCACATCCTTTGATTGCACAACAACTTGCACAGTCATGTTGAAGGTTATGGCTGTGGGCTTATTTGTTGTTGTTGGTCCAACAATAGCCAACGCACTTCCACTAGCATTTCCCTTGCTCCCATTTGTCTCACCAGATCTCTTCTTAGGACATTCACGAGCAAAGTGATCCTTGGATCCGCACGTGAAGCACACATTCTTCTTAGCTTGAGTGCAATTTGGGGCGATGAGACCCTCCTGGCCACAATTAAAGCATACACGTTTCCCCAGCAAACACACTCCCTTATGAAACTTTTCGCACGTAGCACATGCTTCGAACTTCTTATTTTGCTGGTTTCTTTGCTGATTTCCAGCTCCTCCATTCCCATTCCGCTTCCTCTTCAGGTTATTGTTACCATTTCCACTACTACCACCCCCATTCTTAACCTCCACTTCATTCTTCTTCTTTTTCTGCTCTTGATAGAACTTAGTTACAGCCTCGCCTACACCTTCAGCGAGAATCGTTTTTTCCATCACAACATTAAACGTCTTCAATCGAACAAGGAAACCCTACTAAACAACCAGGGCTTCAGTCCTTGTTCAAATCTCTTTGCCTTGCGTTCGTCTGTGTTGACTTGATATGGCGCAAACCTCGCCAACTCGTTGAATTTCGCGGCATACTCCGACACCGTCATCGTTCCCTGCTTCGGCTCCAAAAACTGGACCTCTAGCTGACTCTTCGAACTCTCAGGGAAATAAGTCTCGAAGAACAGCTCCTTAAACCTATCCCAGGTCATTACTCCTGGTCCTTCCCGAGTCTTGTTGGCCTGCCACCAATAGCTAGCCTCCTCCTTCAACATAAATGTTGCAAAAGCAGTCTTCTGATTCTCCTCTACCCTAGCAACATCAAAAACCTTTTCGATTTCCATAATCCAAGTCTGTGCTTCAACTGGGTTCATGGATCCACGGAATTCTCGTGGTCCAACCGCCTTTGAAGTCCTTAAACGTAACACACCTTGGTTCGAGGTTGATTCTGCGGTTGATTTTGCGATTGCACCGCTTAGTAACGTCACTAATCACGAATCGGAGTTAACTTCAAAGATTATCGTTGTTGGTTCCTTCAAATGGTTCTCGACCGAGGGGGTGGTTGACGTCTTGGAGGCATTTTCTCATTAAAATTACATTCATTAGATTATTACTCAACTCTTTTCAAGTAATTTCTACTTAGCTTGCCCCCATGAAACTAATCATTCCATAACACATAACACTTTCGATAAAGAAAATAATATCTTTTATTCAAAACTTCTTTGAAAACATCATATCAATAGCATCACTGCTATTTACATTATTTTCCTGAACTACTAAAGTTTCAGGACATCATCATCATATCCCATAGGTTGCATAACACTTGGGATTAACAAATTATTTATCATAACATAACTAAATTACACTCCCTACTATGTCCTATTAAGATATTGTAAGGCCTTATGACACTCTTCTTCCATAACTCGGAACATGGTTCGATGGTCCAGTATGAACGAGGGTAGCGTCTCGAACTGAATTGCATAACCCATGACTCGGTCTTAGGCTCAATTGATCGCGGTGGTGAACACGTTATCCATTTCTTCCATCTTCCTTCTCTTTGCTTGTGCGTCTCCCTTTGCTATTTCAACTTGTTGATAAGCTTCATTGTCTGCGCTTGCTCTTTGCCCTTTTTTGATTTCTTCTCTCAACTTGCTCTTCAACTCTGCAACCTCTGCTCTCATTTGATCGTTCGCTTCTTCAGTGTGAACCAGCTTCTCTTAAACATTGTTCAGTCGTTCTTCTCGATCCTGGATCTCATCGTCCTTCTGTGCCAACGAAGTCTGTTGTTCAGCTACTATCTCTTGCAATTCCTCAACAGTATCTTGAAGTTCCACGTTGTGGTCATGCACCTCATCGTATATACGGCCAGCTATCGAGTTAAGTGGAATCCTTTCCTCCTCGTCCTCTTCATCCGTCTGCGGAAGCTCCACGGGATCTACCTCATCTGTTTCTACATCATCATCATCATCATCATCCTCGACCACTGCGAGTAATGGAGCTGACTCTCGTGGAAGCAGTTGTTCCCAAACCACTTGAATATCACGAGATTCCTCCTCTCTAGGTATATGAGATCCTTCCTCCCTAGCCTGACTGGATTCTCCGACATTAGTCATCCTGATAACAAAATTTTTAAGTTTTAGTTATTAATCATCATTACTCGACACTCACGAACACATAAGTCATAAACACATAAGCACATAAGTGTTTTATTACTTTTTCCTTAAAACTCGATAAGAGTTCATCACTAGCTTTTCGAAGGTTACTTCCTAAGGCTTTTCCCCCACCTAAGGTTCATAACCTAAGGCTTTGATACCAACCTGTGACACCCCCAAATCCAGGTACTTCATTCCCACAGGATTTGGTGTCCACTTAATCAAACACTCATATCTAACTACCCAATCACAAGAAAAACTGGATAAATAAAACTTTTCCCATTAAAGGGTTAAATAATAAAATCTCCTAGGTTATCTAACCTTTAATTACAATCATTCAAATGCGGAAATTAAATAAACTTCATTAAAACCAAGTCTAAGATATTCATAATAAAAATCTAACATCTCAATCAAAGTAAAATTACAAGTCTTCATCACTTGCACATTTTTCCCTTTCCTTTGCTAGACGAAGGTTCATCTACCTTCTCTTCTTTAGCTGCAATGAGTTTTAAAATATGCAAGAGTGAGCAAAACAATTGCTCACTGGATTCAATATGAAATCAACAGGAGTATAGTAATAATAACTGCCAATAATAGGCTCATCAACAATAAATAGTACTTTATCATCATTAGTCAGAAACTGAATCCAAAATGTAGAATAACTATAATTGAGGGTCATAAGACCATGAACTATGTCCATAGTTGCGAGTAATCTTTCAACTCCAACTTTAACAGTCATAAGACTATAAGGACTCCTCGTACTTAGGGGGATCAGCCCTTCGTACCATGTATTGTGCACAAACATTTAACGCTACGCGTAAGTTAACCCCTAATCATAACATTAGGGTTGTTCATCTTAGTATTTAGAGTACAAGTCCGCACCAAAGGAAGTTTGGTTTGGATAAGCTTTCAGGGTAATTTGGAATTCAACGAACATCAACTAAGGATTAGTTGAATGAAACCAAGAACATTTCACTATAGAATAATCGTGATTGAATCAATCATAGTAAACTAAAGTCATGCTTTAGGAATAATCTAAGAGCATACAATTTGAATAATTATAACACCTTGCTTGAACAATACTAAGCCAAGGTTAATTAGAATTGAATACTAAGCATGCATAACAATTTGATCGATAAAAATGTTCAACATTTGAATATATAAATTTGCATGCTAAACAACAAGTTAAATACAAGAATAACTTGCTCAAGAATAACTTACATCATTATATCATAATCGAATTGAAAACAGTAGTTTGATTAACAAGATAATAGATTAGAAAACTTGCTCAAAGAAAATTTAAGCGATTGCACAATTCTAAAAGTAGAGTTAAAGAACTTGCATTACTACATTAGGAACAATAATTGATTCCAATTACAAAAGTAAAGTTAGAGAACTTGCCTTGCTCTTAGGCTAAACCAAATCAATACGAATCACAATATCCTATAAACATATGTCATCATGACATAATTAGTCATTACCATCTTACAAACATAACTAAGTACGTTCATCATTTAAAAATTGAATTTTTAATCACATAATCAAGTTATAACACAAGTTAATTGTTAATAACATACTTATTCATAGTATAAAAATACTAAAATCAACATTTTAAAGTCCTACTATCATCACATAACAATTCCTTAAAATTTCAAGTACAAAATCAACACTGTCAGACCATTCTGCTAAATCGCTACATGCCCAATACGGTGAATAAAACTACAAGGTCATACGTGCATGCATGAATAATAATAAGGCTACAATGCTGGTGCTGGGTGTGGTTAACATTGAAGACACGAAACTACTATTCTCTGGTTGGCACACTACTTAATCTTATACTGATCTCGATTGACAACTTTTAAGACAACCGACAGAAAAAAACTAATTTTGGCCTACAAGTTCATTTCTAACAGACTGATTTACATATAATTCATACAAAACTTCATGTAAACATAATTCAAGGATTCCTAACATGTTTCTACTCATATAACAACATAAACAACAAAATTAACACACCCAATTTCATTGTTTTTGGCTAAAACTCATTTTTTAATATTTTTGAAGAAAACAACCACTGTAATTTTGTTTTGCAACCAAAACCATTAATTCAAAGCATTTTATCAAAGTATATATATACTCTAACAAATTGAAAAGCCAATTTATCAATAAAACAACTATTCAACCCATAATTTTTACTTTAAACTAAACAATATATTTTCATAAAAACTCTTTGTAAAAAGGTTTTCTTCACAAACTACATACATAACAACAATACATTGATTATAATCATATATAACCTACGAAAATAACTTTACAATACTAGTTTATCATATGAACACACATAAAATCAACCATTATCCTACCACAAGAATTTTACAGAGAAATAGGAGAAGAGAAAGCTAAAACTTTTAAAACCAAAAGAAATAGGAGAATACCTTGAAGAAGATGATATGGCTATTCCTTTATATTCTCAAGCCTCTCCTTCTCCAATCTCTAGCATTTCTTCCTCTCTTCTCTTCTTCTTCTCTGAGTTTTCTTTCTTCTCTCTAACCTCTCTCCTCTAACATACGTCTTAACAAATAACGTATATAGATATTATATATATTAATTATATAATATAATTATAAACATAACTGATATCAGTTTATGTGAATTTTGAAATCAAAAGCCATAAGGCTTGTTTGGTTACTAACTAAAAAAATAACCCATTAACCTTACACCTTGTTTAGACATTAGGCCTTGTTTGGCCAAAACTAATTAAAACTCCTTTAAGTTATTTTAATAATTACCTTATAAAAGGTTATTTGTCACACATTAATTTAATTAAATTAATTCTAAAAACAATTTATCAAATCACTTTAACACATAAATCAATATCACAAAATAATAATTTTTATATAATTATAACTTTATTTAATCAACTAACACATCCTTTTAAATTTACAAATTCCAATAAAAAATAATAGTAATCCAATTAATCAAAATTCTCTAACTTAATAATTAAATTAAATTAGCAAAATAATTAATTTTCCTTAATTATTTATTTAACAAATAATTAAACACATCAATTCAAATTTGAATAATTATTTATTCAACAATAAACACATCCATTAAATATTTAAATAATTCAATAAATATTTAATATAACAATTAAAATTGTAGAATGTTACATCATTCCTCTCTTACAAGGATTACATCCCCGAGAATCACAATTCAAACAATTCATTCGTCACATTCTCCCCTACTTACAAAGATTCTGTCCCCAGAATTGAAGACACAGATTAAACAAATAACTCAGGGTAATTCTTCATCATTTCAACTTCGAGTTCCCACGTGGCCTCTTCGACATTGTGGTTCCTCCAAATTACCTTCACAGAAGGAATCACCTAATTCCTGAGCACTTGTTCTTTCCTGTCGACTATCTGGATATGAACCTCTTCATAGGACAAATCTTTCTCAAACTGCAATGGTTCGTACTCAATCACGTGCTTGTAATCAGGTTTATATGGTCGTAACACCGACACGTGAAAAACGTTATGAATATTTTGCAATTTCGGAGGTAGAGCTACCTCGTAAGCCACCTCTCCAACTTTTCACAACACTTCGAAGGGTCCAATAAATCTCGGACTTAGATTCCCCTTCTTATCAAATCGAATTTTTCCCTTCCAATGAGAAACCTTTAGGAATACAAAATTTCCTACATCGAACGCACGATCTTGTCTGTGTTGATCAGCATATTTCTTTTGTTTGTCTTGAGCAGCTATCAATCTTGTTCTGATGAGTTTGACAACCTCAACAGTTTATTGTACCAGTTCTGGTCCTAATAATTGACGTTCTCCGATTTCATCCCAGCATAGTGGAGTTCTGCACTTCCTGCCGTATAATGCTTCGTAGAGCGGCATGCCGATGCTAGCGTGGTAGCTGTTATTGTAGGCAAATTCCATCAATGGTAATTGTTCATCCCAGCTTCCTTTGAAATCCATTACGCATGCTCTCAACATATCTTTCAATGTCTGAATCGTTCGTTCGCTTTGGCCATCTGTTTGCGGATGATATGCAGTACTCATTCGCATCTGGGTTCCCATAGATTCTTGTAGTCTCTTCCAGAAGTTTGATGTGAACCTTGGATCTCTATCTGACACAATCGACACTGGAACTCCATGTCTCGACACGATCTCTTTAACATATAACTTTGCCAGCTGATCAAGATTTAATCTAATCTTTATTGGCAAAAAGTGTGCAGATTTTGTCAATCTGTCCACTATCACCCATATCGCATCGTATCCTTTCTGAGTTGTTGGAAGACCTACCACAAAATCCATTGTGATATGCTCCCATTTTTATTCCGGTATCTCCAACGGTTGAAGTAACCCGCTTGGTCTTTGATGCTCGGCCTTGACTCTTTGACATGTCAAGCACTTTGCAACGCATTCTGCAACGTCTCTTTTCATATTTGGCCACCAAAAATATCGCCACAAATCTTGATACATCTTCGTACTTCCCGGATGAATTGAATATCTCGAGTTATGAGCTTCGGTCAAGATTTCTTCTTTAACCTCTGGTACTGCTGGAACCTATATTCGTCCTTCAAATTGCAGCATTCCATCGGTATCAATCTTGTATTTCACCTCTTTTTCCTCAACCACACTTTTTCTGATTTTTCTACATTCCTCATCCTGCAGTTGAGCGTTCTTCACTTTATCCACCAAAGTTTGACTGGCTTCCATCTGGTAACATCGTTAATTGGATTCTCTTAGAAATTTGATTTCCAACTCTAACCTTGACATTCTTTAATAAGCTCCTCCTTATCGATTAACAACATCAACTTTTCCCCTTTTTCCTACGCAAGGCATCTCGCAACTCGTTTTGCTTTGCCTGGATGATAAAAGATCTCACAATCATAATCTTTTATCAGTTCCATCCATCTTCTTTGACGCATGTTCAGGTCCTTCTGTGTGAAAATATACTTCAGACTTTTATGGTCTATGTAAATCTCATATTTCTCTCCGTAGAGATAGTGTCTCCATATCTTCAGAGCAAACACAACCTCTGCCAACTCTAAATCATGAGTCGGATACCCTTTTTCGTAATCTTTCAATTGTCTTGATGCATCCGCGATGACTTTACCGTTTTGCATAAGAACACACCCTAATCCCTTGTGTGAAGCATCACTATACACCACAAAATTTCTTGTATTATCTGGTAATGACAACACAGGTGCCATACTTTGCTTCTTTTTCAATTCTTGGAAACTTTCTTCGCACTTCTCCGTCCAAAATTTTTTTACAGATTTCCTCGTTAAATTTGTTAACGGAGTGGCAATCTTGGAGAAATATTGGATAAACCGTCTGTAATACCCTGCTAATCCCAAGAAACTTCTCACTTCTGATGAAGTTCTCGGTTGTTCCCAATTTATCACAGCTTCAACCTTTGATGGGTCCACTGAAATTCCATCCTTGTCAATTACGTGCCCAAGAAATTGTACACTTTCCAGCCAAAATTCACATTTATAGAATTTTGCATACAACTTTTCTTTTCTTAGCGTCTCCAGCGTTAGACGTAAGTGTTTCACATGTTCTTCTTGAGTTTTAGAGTACACCAGAATATCGTCGATAAACACCACCACAAACTTGTCCAAAAATGGTTTAAACACCTTGTTCATCAAATCTATGAACCCTGCAGGGGAGTTTGTCAAACCAAAAGACATCACCAAAAATTCGTAATGTCCATACCGAGTTCGGAATGCCGTCTTCGGTACATCCTCCTTTCTTACCTTCAGTTGGTGATACCCACTTCTCAAATCTATTTTTGAGAAATATCTAGCACCCTTTAATTGATCAAACAAGTCATCTATTCTCGGTAATGGATACTTATTCTTAATAGTGACTTTGTTTAACTCTCTCTAATCAATGCAAAGACGCATTGACCCATCCTTCTTCTTTACGAATAACACTGGTGCTCCCCACGGTGACACCCTCGGCTGAATGTATTTCTTGTCTAATAGCTCCTGTAGTTGTACCATCAGTTCTTTCATCTCTACCGGAGCCATTCTGTACGGGGCTTTCGATATCGGAGCGGTTCCTGGCACTAAGTCGATCACAAACTCGATTTCTCTGTCAGGCGGAAGTCCTGGCAAATCCTCTAGAAATTAAATGAACTTGCATTACTATATTAGGAAAAATAATTGATTCCAATTACAAAAGTAGAGTTAGAGAACTTGCCTTGCTCGTAGGCTAAACCAAATCAATACGAATCACAATATCCTATAAACATATGTCATCATGACATAATTAGTCATTACCATCTTACAAACATAACTAAGTACGTTCATCATTTAAAATTGGATTTTTAATCACATAATCAAGTTATAACACAAGTTAATTGTTAATAACATACTTATTCATAGTATAAAAAATACTAAAATCAACATTTTAAAGTCCTACTATCATCACATAACAATTCCTTAAAATTTCAAGTACAAAATCAACACCGCCGTCAGACCATTACGCTAAATCGTTGCACATGGCGGTGAATAAAACTACAAGGTCGTGTGTGTCTTGCGATGAATAAGGCTACAAGGTCACATATACATGGCATGGTTCTTCTGTGGCAAACACGAAACTACTATCATTTGGTATACATTGCATGCTGAAAATGCAGCTCGATCGATGTGGCCTTTCTAAGAATGACCTGAGAAAAAAACTAATTTTGGCCTACAAGTTCGTTTCTAACAGACTGATTTACATATAATTCATACAAAACTTCATGTAAACATAATTCAAGGATTCCTAACATGTTTCTACTCATATAACAACATAAACAACAAAATTAACACACCCAATTTCATTATTTTTGCTAAAACTCATTTTTTGATATTTTGAAGAAAACAACCATCAGTAATTTTGTTTTGCAACCAAAACCATTAATTCAAAGCATTTTATCAAAGTATATATATACTCTAACAAATTGAAAAGCCAATTTATCAATAAAACAACTATTCAACCCATAATTTTTACTTTAAACTAAACAATATATTTTCATAAAACTTCTCAGTAAAAGGTTTTCTTCACAAACTACATACATAACAACAATACATTGATTATAATCATATATAACCTACGAAAATAACTTTACAATACTAGTTTATCATATGAACACACATAAAATCAACCATTATCCTACCACAAGAATTTTACAAAGAAATAGGAGAAGAGAAAGCTAAAACTTTTAAAACCAAAAGAAATAGGAGAATACCTTGAAGAAGATGATATGGCTATTCCTTTATATTCTCAAGCCTCTCTTTCTCCAATCTCTAGCATTTCTTCCTCTCTTCTCTTCTTCTTCTCTGAGTTTTCTTTCTTCTCTCTAACCTCTCTCCTCTAACATACGTCTTAACAAATAACGTATATAGATATTATATATATTAATTATATAATATAATTATAAACATAACTGATATCAGTTATGTGAATTTTGAAATCAAAAGCCATAAGGCTTGTTTGGTTACTAACTAAAAAAAATAACCCATTAACCTTACACCTTGTTTGGTAAAACTCAAATAAATTAAAGACTTAATAGTCATTAGGCCTTGTTTGGCCAAAACGGAATTAAAACTCCTTTAAGTTATTTTAATAATTACCTTATAAAAGGTAATTTGTCGCACATTAATTTAATTAAATTAATTCTAAAAACAATTTATCAAATCACTTTAACACATAAATCAATATCACAAAATTATAATTTTCTATATAATTATAACTTTATTTAATCAACTAACACATCCTTTTAAATTTACAAATTCCAATAAAAAGAAAAGTAATCCAATTAATCAAAATTCTCTAACTTAATAATTAAATTAAATTAGCAAAATAATTAATTTTTCTTAATTATTTATTTAATAAATAATTAAACACATCAATTCAAATTTGAACAATTATTTATTCAACAATAAACACATCCATTAAATATTTAAATAATTTAATAAATATTTAATATAACAATTAAAATTGTAGAATATTACAAAATTAGTATGTAGTTGTAGTATTACACTTATACTGCATGATTAAAACATTTCTTAGCCTAGAAGACATTAAGAATTAAGATCAAATATTGGTCAAACTTCTTACCTATGAACTAACCATGAATGTTCTGACATGCTCAAGAACACCTATAGCGACGGTTCTGTCGCTATAGGGCCCTTTAATGACACTTATTTTCCGGAAATTAATTAATTTAATAAATAATTAGAAAAAATAGATTTAAATTATTAAAAATACATAATAATTTTTTAAATTATTTAAAAGCCAGAAAAATTAGTTTTAATTATTTTGTGTATATTTCAAAAATATTTAATATTTTTGAAATATAAATGGTAATTAATTTATTTAATTATAATATTAAATAAATTATATAAAAATGAATTTAATATCTTAAAAATCATGAAAAAATATATTATGGTATTAGAAAATATTTTAAGTTATTTTAATAACTTTTAATATTTTGTGATGAATTTCATTAATAATTTATTATTAATGGTAATTAATTTATTTAATAAATATATTAAATAAATTATGGAAATTAGAATTAATGATTTAAAAATCATATAAAAATGATTTAAGTGTTATAAAAAATATTTTGAGTTATAAACTATAATTTTTGATATTTTGTCATAAAAATTTTAATATTTTAATATTAATAGCAATTATCGGATAATGGATTTAATGGTTTATAAATCATATAAATGAGATATTAAAGTATTAAAAATACTTTGAAATATTATAATATTATGTTATGATTTTCCATTAATATTAAATAAATATTAATGATAAAGGAATATTGTGGTATTTATATTATATAAATACAATATAAATGATTCAAAAATCATGATAAATGGTAATAATTATCTGAAAATTTTTACGAGCTTATGAAAATTATTTTGACTGATAATAAAATTATCTAAGATAATTATTAAGTGTTTAGGCAGAGTTTAATTAAATTTAAACTCGATAATTGTTCGACTAGACCGTCGGGATATTAGAATTAAGTCGGGTTCAACTCAGACTGTAATAGTTTGACTTAATACTGAGTCTTAGGTAGTTTGTGGACTAATAGGGTTATGTGTTATGTGTTTAGGATTATGTTATAATTATATATATATATATATATATATATATATATATATATATTCTAATATTGGAGATCTATATTACTAATATTAGATCTTCGGATAAAGCGATATAGAATGTGTAGCAGTAATCAACCGAATAGGCAAGTTACTAAACTTGAACTCTTAATTATTGTGCAAGTTTTCTTAACTCGACCTCGAGTTGTTTATTCAAATATGTTTGTGGTTAATCATTTTTTATTACCATGTCTAAGAATTATTAAATTGCACTCTGTGCGTACTGCATGTATCAGGTATGAAAGGCTGATCACCTTCATTACCATTCAGTTCAGATATATATATATATATATATATATATATATATATATGTTCATGTCATGTCCAATGTTTGTTCAGTCAAAAGTTTGTTCGTGCTAAATTCACAACTATATTGTTGAATTATAGCTAGCTTATTATTCCAATTCTTTCAATCATAATATATCCTCAAATATACTTAAACTTGCTGGGCAAACTTATGCTCACCCTTGCTATATCATGATAAAACATTACAAATTAAGACGAATATGTCGAATTCAAGTAAAGGTTAAAGACAGTTCCATCTTTAGTTTACATGTGCAAATAGATTGGTAACAGTAATGAATGATAATATCTTTTTATGTCAGATAGTTTATGAATTATGTATAAGTTAAGGTTACTCGACCTTGGAGAATAATGTGTAAAGTTTTGATGTATAAACAATTTATGTTTATATCTTCCGCAATTAGTTATAGAATGATTGTACCAAATCCTTGGTGATTTAGGACCGGGATTTGGGGACTTTCACAGTTGGTATCAAAGTTGTTGGTTATGAACCTTAGGTAGGAATACCTTAGACCAATAACCACGGTGATTAGGATAAGTACTAACTCAAATATACTTAGTTAGTTGGTAAGATTCAAAGACGAATCTGGGCGAGTTGTAAAGATACAGAGTTCCCTAACTCTGATAATAAAGTTGAACAGTAGTGGTGAATAGATAGAGTCTAAAAGACTGAAAAAATCGGGATAGAAGATCGTAAAACAAAATGATCATGATATAAAATGAATCGTAATATATACGTTGAGATCACCTCGTGATCTGATAAGGTGATAACAGGGAGAAGAATCAATATAATGATTGAAAAGTTTAATGGCAAGAATGTTGTGTGTCAGTTGTACTATGAATTGGTACATATTTAGGAAAGGATTATAAATACGAGTTTAATGAAATTCGTATTAAGAAGGGAATTAGGATTAACTGGGGATTATGAAATGTTTGTGCTGCGCTATTTGCTATATGTATGCTAAGAGGGTGATTCCTTTCTCATGTATATAACGAATAGATAGGTTATAGGTAGAGGATATAAGGTTAAGTACGATTTCTTAAAACTCATACTTATGTGACATTCTTGACTCATAGTTATATGAAATGTTTATGAACCCCTCAACAAATGGACGCCAAAGGTCTGACTAGGGTAAGTTCTTAAACTCATATGATTGTGGCAAGTTTATGAACTCATAAGTGTGGTTTGACGAACTGGGTATAGTTGTGTATGAATGGAGAATTGAGGATTATAGGAACAGATAGATTGTTAAACAAATGATTATTAGTGGAGACATAAGTTTTCCAAAACTCCTAGCTATGCTAGACTTCAAAATTTTGATATCAAGCTAAATACGCACTATGTGCTTTTAAAAAAATATAGACTCGTAATCATTTTTGAAACGGTTTAAAGTATAGTCTATGCTACTTATTTCGGCTAGATGTAAATGATTTGAAATGTTAAAATATATTTTATTTATCACTCATATATCATGTAATCTGGTGCAGAGATGATAAAAAGTTGATGGAGTTGTAAATACAGGAATACTTAGTGTGAATTCGATCTAAAAATCATTATTCTGCTATTATATGATGTGTTATGACAAAGTCATACAATGACGGCATCCTCAAACGAACTGTTAATGCAGTACGACTTCATGACGTCATTCTCAAAAATATTTTCAAAAATTTTATTTTGCTAACGGGGTTTGCTACACCTAAATAATTCGATTGAATTGAATTATTGATACGAGTCTATGCTATTCGATTCAGCTAGACTAATGTTTCTGAAAACTCTAAGTGTTCATTGAAAGAAATTTCCCGAACCAAATTATTTTGGTGCAGAATCCAATACGACTGAGGTAAAATTTTTGTGCATATAAGCGGACGAGAAAAAGCAGTCGACCAAAGAAGATTTTAATAAGTACAGGGCATACTGGATTAATTACCCACTATGTCCGTAAGTTATAACGGTTTGCAGATGAATTTCCATAAAACCTTTGCGAAAATGACAGACAAATAGTCTATATAACTCCTCAGCAAAATTTTGAAAATTTTTACTCTTGTGAGTGGTGTATTGGGTAGCATGTGATGATGTGTATGAATGGTGTAAGCAGTATGCTGTAAGGTGTAAGGTGAAATTCGGGGATGAAATTCTTAGAAGAAGTGGTGAATGTGACAACCCGAAAATTTAGAAAATTTTTAAAATCACAATTTCTTGATTTAAGGTTCGATATTAGAACCTAGACAAAAAATAAGTGTATGGAATTGACAATTCTGTAATGAAATTTTAAGGATTTCAAAATTTTTGGACAAGACTTGAATAATTTGGTAGACTGTAAGTAATATATAGTCTGGTAATGAGGTATAAGGTTCTGGTGGATTTAAAATTCTTGTGAAGAATTATCAGGTTTAAGTATCTAAGTGTATACGAGTCGGTATATTTAATCATATATGTGAATAGTAAATTTTTATGTGGTTAAGGATCAAATATTGATCAGATAAGTTGTAACTTTAGCAAACCATAAAGTTATGTTAAACATATGTTAATTAAGTTAGAAAATCTAATTAACTGTTTAGAAACCCTAGCGATATGTCCGAAAACCCTAATTTTAGTTCTGGGAATTTAAAACCCTAATTTGGGAATTCAAAAGTTAAGTTTAAAAGCCTAAGTGTTAAATGTTATGGGAATATTGGGAAATTTCTAAAATGCCCTTCAAATTACAAGGGAAAAGACTAATTTGCCCTTAGTGAATGCGAAATGACCGAAATGCCTTTTAACTTACAACTTAAGTTACAGATTTTGTGAAATCTTGTGACTCATCCATCTTGGATATCAACATGTGCTATATATCTTACCAAATCTAATATCTAGTGCCACCTAGCAACATTAGATTCAATGAATCAAAGAAATCAAAGATTTAAGTAAGTAAGAAATCTTACTTTACTTCTTAAACTAACCAAGCCATTCTCTCCCATCAATTTCAAAAATCTAGAGTGAGAGAGAGAGAAAGAGAGAGAGAAGTTAAGCTATGAACATAATGTAGCAAGGCAAGAACAACAACCAAGATCAGAAATCAAAGATCAAGCTTAGAAAGGTATAAACCCTAAAATATAAAAATCATGTGATTTCACGTTAGATGTTGTTGTTTGTAGTTTAAAGTTGTGTTATGGGATGTTATTTAGTGATCTAGGATGTTACATCATAGATCCATAAACATCTAGAAGCCAGAAATTGTGTTTTTCAAACTGACCCAAGAACCCTAATTTTAAGGCCTGACAGCCTAATGTCAAGGCCTCTAGATCTTTACATGTTACTTGTTTAAGGTGTTTTAAGTTTTAGATTTGTAGTATGCCATGTTGTCTGTAATCTAGAACTGGAAATAGGTTCAGATCTTATGTAGATTACAAGTTATGAGTGGTCAAAGTCAATTAACCGACCACGAAAACTGAAATCTAGGCAGCCCAGAATTGCCCAGAATTGTCTGACAAGCTTTTCTGTGCTTCAAATCTTGCTGTGTGTTGGTGTTTAGTCTATGTTGTTGTGTTGATCTTGTAGACTGGTATGTGTACTACACATAAAAGTCATTAGAACACCTAGAACCATTATAGGATCAAAGTTATAATCGGTCAAAGTATCATTGACCAACAACCTTGAACGAAATCTAGAAAAACGAGATTTAAGCCGAAACGACTTTCCGACGATTACTTTTGACCAGCTTTAATCTTTCTTGTGTAATGATGTTATGATGTTATGATGTTATCTACTTGTAGCTTGGCATATCGACTACATATATGAATCACTAGATCACACAAAACATGCCTGGAAAGCAAAAAGATTTAATGGCTTAAAATAAGTACCTTGACTGTTCTTAAATTATGGAAAACCCAGAATTTGAAGAACAAGTCTGACATCATATTGGAGAGCTTATAACTCTCTGATTTGTTGTAACTTGGCCATGAAATTAGTATGTAGTTGTAGTATTACACTTATACTACATGATTAAAACATTTGCTAGCCCAAAAGACATTAAGATCTAAGATCAAATGTTGGTCAAACCTCTTACATGTGAACTGACCATGAATGTTCTGACATGCTCAAGAACACCTATAGCGACGGTTATGTCGCTATAGGGTCCATCAGTGACACTTATTTTCCAAAAATTAATTAATTTAATAAATAATTAGAGAAAATAATTTTAAATTATTAAAAATACATAATAAATTATTAAAAATTATTTTAAAGCCTGAAAATTAGGTTTTAACTATTTTGAGTATATTTTAAAAATATTTAATATTTTTGGAATATAAATGATATTTAATTTATTTAATTATAATATTAAATAAATTATATAAAAATGATTTTAATATCTTAAAAATCATGAAAAATTATATTATGGTGTTAGAAAATATTTTAAGTTATTTTTAATAACTTTTAATATTTTAATGTTGAATTTCATTAATACTTTATTATTAATGGTAATTAATTTATTTAATAAATATATTATATAAATTATGGAAAATTAGAATTAATGCTTTAAAAATCATATAAAATGATTTAAGTGTTATAAAAATATTTTGAGTTATAAAATATAACTTTTGATATTTTGTCATAAAAATATTATTATTTTAATATTAATAGCAATTATTGAATAATAGATTTAATGGTTTATAAATCATATAAATCGAGATATTAAAGTATTAAAATACTTTGAAATATTATAAATATATTATAATATTATGTTTTATTTTCCATTAATATTAAATAAATATTAATGATAAAGGAATATTGTGGTATTTATATTATATAAATGATTCACAAATCATGATAAATGATAATAATTATCTGAAAATTTTTACGAGCTTATGACAATTATTTTGACTGATAATAAAATTATCTAAGATAATTATTAAGTATTTAGGCAGAGTTTAATTGAATTTAAACTCGATAATTGTCCGACTAGACCGTCGGGATATTAGAATTAAGTCGGGTTCAACTTAGGTAGTTTGTGGACTGATAGGGTTATGTGTTATATTTTTAGGATTATGGTATATATATATATATATATATATATATATATATATATATATATATATATACAACAGTATTATACTGTGATGATATTATTCTAATATTGGAGATCTATATTATTAATATTAAGTCTTCGGATAAAGCGATATAGAATGTGTAGTAGTAATTAACCGAACAGGCAAGTTACTAAACTTGAACTCTTAATTATTGTGCAAGTTTTCTTGACTCGGCCTCGAATTGTTTATTCGAATATGTTTGTGGTTAATCATTTTTGATTGCCATGTCTAAGAATTATTAAATTGCACTTTGTGCGTACTGCATGTATCAGGTATGAAAGGTTGATCACCTTCATTACCATTCAGTTCAGATATATATATATATATATATATATATATATATATATTCATGTCATGTCCAATGTTTGTTCAGTCAAAAGTTTGTTCGTGCTAAATTCACAACTATATTGTTGAATTATAGCTAGCTTATTATTCCAATTCTTTCAATCATGATATATCCTCAAATATACTTAAACTTGCTGAACAAACTTATGCTCACCCTTTCTATATCATGATAAAACATTGCAGAATAAGACGAATGCGTCGGATTCAAGGAAAGGTTAAAGACAGTTCCAGCTTTTGTTTACACGTGCAGATAGATTGGTAATAGTAATGTATGATAATATCTTTATATGTCAGATAGTTTATGAATTGTGTATAAGTTAAGGTTACTCGACCTTGGGGAATAGTGTGTAAAGTTTTAATGTATAAATAATTTATGTTTATATGTGACGCCCCCAAAATAGGTATACATCACCCATCATGAGTCGCCAAATACATGGTACAAAATTCAAATACAACTTAATTATACAACAGTCGTGTAAAATACGACAAAACATATGTTGTGAGTTATAATACAAGTATTGTCATCTAGACAATATCCACACTCAATTGAGTCCTCATTATATTTATTATCACACTATTTAACAGAATAGTGAGGATTACTAATGTTATTATCACGGACCGCCACTGCTTCCCGACTAGTCCCGCCACGTTCTCATTTCACAAGAGAACAAAGTGAAAGAAAGGGTGAGCTCAACTAGCCCAAGAAGAAATATTATGACTAAGATAATGCAGAATAAATTATCATTAGTCTTCAACAATGTTAAACTCATAAAATACAATAGACACAAGTTTAACTGCAGCGGAACAAGCAATCCATTAAAAGAGTCAAGTAGAGAATAAAATCTACTATCTTTTATGATTTAAAAAGGTTTTTCATCACTTTTATCACTGGGACTCGAAATTTTATTAAATAATCCACATCATCCTTTTTTTTACTACCAAGGATATTCATTAATATCACAACCACAAATTATCCATGCACTACAGGCCAAGGATATTCGTGTATTCATCAATGGTCATGATCATGCCAACAACTGTCCATCAATGCACTACAGGCCAATGAGGAGTTTTACCACATCATTTGTAACATTACGGTTATGATTATACCGAATAATCTCTGTTCATAATCATACCAAGTCCATCTATGCACTACAGGCCACAGATGACTTTCAACATAATATAAATATGAGGATGATGATAATGATATAAGAATTCAATAAAACAAGTTCAACAATTAATTTATCCAGGAACTAATAACGTCCAAATTGTCAACATGATACTTCTTTGTAAAGTAAAATTCAAGAATGCTCAGAAGAATATTTCCATGAAAAGATACTGGATGAAGCGCAAATATCAGGATATTTCACTAATTTCATGGAGTATAGAAGTCAAAACTTTAACCAACTGAGTATAATAAAGAATGGAATAACAAAAGAAATCACCGTGCATGCGATAGACAAAGATGCAGTGTTATTCCAATGAATAATAAACAACGGAACCAAAGTCATGCGTAAACTCACGAGATGTGACATTCCAATAGAATAATAAATAACGGAACGGTCGGTGTAAATTATGCCAAGCGGGATGTTCCAACGAATAATAAATAACGGAACTAGGTCAAGCAAAATTACACCGATATGGGATGTTCCAATGAATAATAAAGAATGGAATAATGTAAGAATTTCACCATGTATACGGTGCTTATAGATGCGAGTTATTCCAACATAATGATAAAGAATGGAATAACAGAAGAATTTCACCAAATATAGGGTAGACCGCGTATACATGTTATTCTAATAGAATAATAAAGAATGGAATAACAGAAGTTCTCTTCATGAATATGAAAGAAATAATACCCCTCACCTTAGAAGAAACTGGATATAGAAGTAGTGAAGTAGCAGAATACTTTTCTTCTTTCTCTCTATAGTTTCTCTCTCTAGAGTTTCAGTGAATTCGTAAGAAATAATGAAGGAATGAGCTTCTATTTATAAAAGAATGGACTGAATAGTAACTAATCCATGAACGGTTCAGATTGATTCACTCTTAAACGGACGGTTCAGATTGATTTAATAAAATATTCTAATAAAATAAAAACTTTAACTATATATATATATATATATATATATATATAAATCTACCATGCCTTATACTGGCATGGCATTCACCACCACCACATGCATTTTTCAGCACACACGTATACCCTATTACTACACATGCCACACACAGACATATATTTATATATATATATATATATATATATATATATATATATATATATATCCACCTAACACACCTATATAATATATATATATATATATATATATATATCTTCCCTTTC
The DNA here is from genome assembly GCA_020205615.1 of Panax quinquefolius. NCBI lineage: Eukaryota > Viridiplantae > Streptophyta > Magnoliopsida > Apiales > Araliaceae > Panax > Panax quinquefolius. Next base: position 868,236 of record JAINUW010000400.1, on the reverse strand, counting down.
TTGCAAGACATTCCTTCCCTCCCCATTTCTCACCCGTGATAACCAAAAATTTCCACCACCTATATGTCATATTCAACATGTGGGCCCCGCCATAATGTATATATACTAAATAACTTTCTACCGATTATTTTGAAAAATAAGTAAGTGGGGGTCCAAATAATAAGCCAAAATTTAGAACAAATACCTCATAAAAATCCCCTCAATATTATTAACAACATTTATCATCATTATTATAATTCACAATATTAATCGACCGAATTGTTCCCTGTGAAAGAGGGGCTTTCCAATAAGAATTTCTCCTATCATGCCGCAATTAGATTAGGTGACCAAACATCTCCTTGACAGAACTTCTAGACATCGTTAGTATTGCAAATAATAATATTAATAACTTTGTTATCTCAATTATTGATTAAATAATATATAAAATATTGACAATAATTGAATCAAATAACGTGAGATACTATCCACCAATTACTGAAGCAATAATTGAACAAAACTGAGTGACTTCTCACGTAAGCATCAATAATCAATACCGTGTGCTACTATGCAACCACGCGTATTCATGTACTTTTAACACCGGGTGTTTCAACAGTTAATGGTAAAACTTTCGCCGTTATTTTTATAAAAATATTTTTGACGTTTTCTCAATCCGACAATAATTCCGTTATGGGGTCCACCAATAATTGTGCCGTCGTACGAATATTCCCTATTAAAACAAATATTCCCCGAACAATCGAATATTATATAACAACTTGTGTACTTTGCAAAATTTATAAATATTACCCACAACTATTATATCAAGTTCATTCCATAATATTCAAAAATAATATTTATAGAAAATTCATCTTTATTCATAAAAGTCGGGGTCTTACATTATATCTTCTGCAATTAGTTATAGAATGATTGTACCAGATCCTTGGTGATTTAGGACCAGGATTTAGGGACTTTCACAATCATTTCTGAACAGTCTTAAGGCTTCTGCTGGTTGAATCTTCTTGATTGAAGTCTTCTGCTTCAGCATTCCTTAGTGTGGCCGGATAGATCAAGTACCTGCAGGTTATAAATTTCTATTTTTGGTACACATGATTAAATGGGTCTTGCTAGGTTAATTTTCTAAACCCTTTTTCCTCATATATTTGGATAATCATCATATTTATCACCAACAGTCATATTCATGTATGAAACTAATTTGGATAATACATTTTGAGATGCATGATGGTGAGTGTGTGTAAGATTTGCTATTTTAATAAAACACTCCTTTTCTTTGATGGTTTCATCATTTGATGGGTTATGTTCACAAGGTTTAAATGTTCACAGAGTGAGAATCAACTCTACAATTTATTTATATCTGGTTGATTCATGGAGGTGATCAGTTTCTACGAATCTTCAAGATACTCTTGTAGAACTGATCATACTCTGTGTTTTATTAAACACTTAGAACATAGGTTGTACATACATACTAACCCATCAGCAAAGATTACTTCACATACAGTTAATTCGACATGTGATGCTCTTATGACCCATTTCAGATTTCCTTCAAGATGTCATCTTCAACCTAAAACTTGGATGGAGAGAAAGTTTATAAGCATTTGAGTTTCCACCCTCAGTGTACTTTCTCTCTTCTCCTTTTAGGTTAGATTATGATTCCTTGAAAGAATACTATTATAGTTCATAAGGAGGTGCAATCATGATGTACATATTTATATTAATGAGGAACCGTACCTTTTTACTGTCAGTTTTTTAACAGTTATTTATCTTAGATATACTAGGTTTAGGAATTAATGTGCATAATTTCTCATTTGCTCTTGACAGCTAGTTGCTCTAGTTGATCTTCAAACAATCAGTCGTGGTTTTGAAGATGCAAGCTAAGAGAGTATCAGAATCTTTAGTTCTTTTACATCCTTGAGTTCACAAGGTTTATATTCAGCTGCTGGTTGGCCAGATACATGTTTGAGAAGTTCTTCTTTCTTCTCTGCATAAGCATTTCTTAGCATGTGTGGCCTTTTCATCTTTTCAGTCTGGTGGATGTTTAACTCTTTTCTGTTGATGTCTCTTCAACTTTCTAGCCTGGTCTTCAGACTACAAGATCGATCGCGAGCAAGGATTGGTCTTGTTATTATGATAATCAAGGGCATGGACCAATCTGAGCAGCTTTAGGTGTATATACACATTTTACCTGTACACAGTATTTCCAACGTGTGAACTCATCTGCATACAACAATTGACTTACTACTAAACTAGGTCTAGAACAATGTTTGTGCCTAGGATCAAACTTAAAGCGATTAGCTTTAGAATATAGCATGAGAACCTACTTTGATACCAATTGTTAGTTCCCAGTAGGCACAATATAGATCTAGAAGGGGGGGGTTGAATAGATCCTTTTTCTTTTCAAATACTTTTCTCTTTTATTTTATATGGCTAATGAATTAGCATATGACAAACATAAGAATCTTTTCAAGCACAAATGAATAATTAAAATCTCCCTTTCATTGATATATTCATAATTATACATACATTGTTCTTAGAGTTAGTTCAGTTGTAAGCAGTTAAAACATATCTCGCAGTTAATGTACATAAAGTAAATGACATAAATTAAAAGACATAAGGGGTTTTAAGTGGTTCAGAGACTCAAGCTCCTAATCCACTCTTCTACTTTTAACTAACAGGATTTCCACTAAGGAAAGGCAGCACCTTGAATCACTAAGATTCCTTTAAGGCCAGCAGCCTTGGGACTTTAGTTTACTAAGAACTCTTCAAGGCCAGCAGCCCTGGAACTTCTCTATTTCCCTAGGAACTCTTCAAGTTCAGCAGGCTTGGAACTTCATTTAGTCCCTTCGGACAAGGACCCCTCAGGCCCTGGCTTCTTTTTGTTGTTGTTGTTGGTGTTGGTGGTGCTGAGCTGCTAAGATGTCATTAAGCTTGAACATCTTTTGTACTTAGCAGCTTGGTGTGGTCCTCTTTGCATTCTGCTTCCATTCTGGACCACATCTTCTCTGGTGCAGCTGATCTTTACTCCTTTCTGCTCATCTTCAGCTGATGTCAGCTGTGCACCATCACCATCTCTGAGCTTTTGGTAGACTTCCGCTGGCACTTAGCAATCCCTGAACCCTTCTTGAATATTTTGCAGACATGGTTCTGTACTTGTTCAGTTTCAGCTTTAGGTTCATGGTGATTCGTATAGTGGCTCTCTGGATCTTCTTTGTGCTCTGCCACTCTTCTGAATGCTATCTTTTTGTCCTTCTCGGCTCTCAACTTAGCTGCCCTTTTTAGTGGCATTCTCATCTTTGTTAAGTGAAGCTTTAGTCTGTTTAAGTCCTTCTACAATGCTGCTTCACTTCCACCAATGTAGTCTCACTGTCACTGAGACTTGATTTGTTAATCTTTTCGTGGAACTCATAGAGTCAACAATAGCATTATACCAACTAGACGATTCTACATCATTGCAATCATCAGTAAGCTCTTGATCGTTGAAGCTCTTGCTTATTTATACTCCTTCCCAATCTCCCCGTTGAGAAGTAGCCGTTGAAAGCTCTTTGAAATGCTTCGCAGATCTTGAGTTATTTGGTGTAGACTGCAGATGTGACATGTCAACTTTTTCTGACTTTCTGACACTACAGTCTACTGTTTCACCTACCACGTCAAAGATGTTACTCTGATGTCTCGGGCAGGTCGATGACTTTATTTCCTCTTTTTGATTTCTTAATTAGAGGTTGTCCTTTGGCATCGATGCTCTCAATAAGCTCTTGTCCGAATACCAGCCTTCAGATTGAATCGTTCCCAATGCTTCAATCTTCGGATGTCCGAACTCTACGATTCTGATGCATATCTTCTTGGACTAGATCGTAGTGTCTAGTTGACAGGTAAAGACAACACTACGATTTTGAAGAGTGTTGATTGGATCTTTAATGTAGACCACCTCTTTCTTCACTTGTACAGTGCTTTAACACTTCTATTTGCTTCGACTGCTCTCAAATACTGATGGTGTGACAACCTGAATTTTTATAAGTTATTAAAATAAGAATTTAATAATTAAAATTTTTATTATGGGATGTTTTGAGTTTGAATATGTATATATACGTGCTATATATTTTGAAATATGTGATCTGGTATGAAGAGAAATATATATATATATATATATATTGTGAAAGTGAGGTTTAATAGTTAATTTAACTATTGAAGAAATTAAATGAATTTATTATGAAAAGAAAATTAACCTGAATAAGATTAGTAAATTAAATAAATATTTTGGTTGATTTATTTGTTAAATAAATTTAATTCATGGGTGTTGTTATAGAGTAATTTTATTAAAGTATGCTGATGATAATTTTATTAGAGACTAATTAAATTATAGAATTATTGAATTAAAAGAATAATATAATTAAAGGGATAATTAAATTAGAAGATTAGTATTTATTAAATAAATATTGAGAATTATTATGACACCCCCAAACTCAGGTACTTCATTCCCACAGGATTTGGTATTCACTTAATCAAATATTCATATCTAACTACCCAATCATAATAAAATTGAATAATAAAAACCTTATCCATCAAAGGGTTACATAATAAAAATCTCCCAGGTTGTCTAACCTTTAAATACAATCATTCAAATGCGGAAAAATTAATAAACTTCATTACAACCATTCAATTAAAAACTGGTAATAAAATATCAACATATTACAAGTCTTCAATACTTGTTCATCTTTCCTTTTTCCTTACTGGTGCTAGGTACATCAACCTTCTCACCTTTAACTGTAATAGTTATATAAGCAAGAGTGAGCAAATAAAACTCACTTAAAACAACAATGAATAAAAAAATCTTTACAACAACTGTCAAATAAGAGGCTCGATAGAGTTAAACAATATGATTTATCAACATTCTGAAGTATATAACTGAGGGTCCTAAGACCACAAACTATGTCCATAGTTTTAAGTAATTTTTCAACTTAAACTTTAACAGTCATAAGACTATACGGACTCCTCGTACCTAGGGGGGTCAGCCCTTCGTACAATGTATTGTACACAAACATTTCAACGCAAAGCGTAAATTACCCCTAATAATAGGGTTGTTCATCTCAGTATTTAGAGTATAAGTCCGCACCAAAGTGAGATTGGTTTGGATACAATTTAAGGTAATTTGGAATTCAACGAACATCAACTAAGGATTAGTTGAATAAAACTAATAACATCATACTATAGAATAATCGCAATTGAATCGACATGGTAAATTAAAATCATGCTTTAGGAATAATCTAATAGCATACACCTTGAATAACTATAACACTCCTTGCTTGAACAATATTAAGCCAAGGTTATTTAGAATTGAATACTAAGCATGCATATCAATTTGAACGATAAAACTGTTCAACATTAGTATATATAAATTTGAATGCTAAACAACAAGTTAAATACAAGAATAATTTGCTCAATATCAAAATTAAAGTTTAGAAACTTTGCATCATTATATTGTAATCGAATTGGAAACAATAATTGGTTCAACAAGATAATAGATTAGAGAACTTGCCTTACTCATAGGCTAAACCGAACAATTCGAATCACAATATCCTATATACATATGTCATCAAGATATAGTTAGTCACTACCACTTTACAAACATAACTAAGTACACTCATCATGTAAGATTTGATTTTTTTAATCACATAATCAAGTTACAAAACAAGTTAATTGTTAATAACATGCTCATTCATGGTATAGAAATACTGAAATCATAACTTAACAGTCCTACTATTAACACATAACAATTCCTTTAGATTTTGAGTACAAAAAGTACCTTTGTCGTCGCACCATTTTGCCAACTCATGGCTGCGTGAGCCCACAGTTTATATCTTGTGGGTGGTATTCTGACACAAAAATTAAACTACGAGGCCTCATCATGCGGCAGCTACAAAATGACTGTGGCCTAAAAAATTGTCTTGTGAAGTCAGCGTTAAGACCGAATTATGGACTTGGCAGACGACTTCAGCAACAAAGATGAACAAAATCCACTTTTGGCCTACAAGCTACATTCTAACAGCCTAATTAACATGTAATTCATATAGAGACTTCATATAAACATAATTCAAAGACTCTTAACATGTTTCTACCCATAAAAAACATAAACAACGAATTTAAAATATCCAATTTCACTATTTTTGATTAAAAAAACTCACTTGAACGAATTTAAAACATCCAATTTCACTATTTTTTATAAACACCACCACAAATTTGTCTAAAAATAGTTTAAACACCCTATTCATTAAATCCATGAACGCTGCAGGGGCGTTTGTCAAATCAAAAGACATCACCAAAAATTCTTAATGTCCATACCGAGTTCGGAATGCCGTCTTCTGTACATCCTCCTTCCTTACTTTCAGTTGATGATACCCACTTCTCAAATCTATTTTTGAGAAATATCGAGCACCTTTCAACTAGTCAAACAAATCATCTATTCTCGGTAATGGGTATTTATTTTTAATAGTGACTTTCTTTAACTCCCTATAATCGATGCAAAGACGCATTGACCCATCCTTCTTCTTTACGAATAACACTGGTGCTCCCCATGGTGACACACTCGACTGAATGTATTTCTTGTCCAACAGCTCCTGCAGTTATACCATCAGTTTCTTTATCTCTACCAGAGCCATTCTGTACAGGGCTTTCGATATCGGAGCAGTTCCTGGCGCTAAGTCGATCACGAACTCAATTTCTCGGTCAGGCTGAAGTCTTGGCAAATCCTCCGAAAACACATCCACAAATTCCCTAACCACTGGTATTTCTTCCAGTTTCGCACCCTTCTTATGAGTATCAACTATATAAGCTAAATAACCCACACAGCCTTGACTCAAAAACTTCTTGGCCTGCATAATCGTCAGACATCTCATTTGTCTAGGTAATTTGCTACCATTGAAAACTACCTTTGACGGAGTCATAAGGTTTACACATTTCTTTTGGCAGTCAATTATCGCTCCACAATTGAGCAACCAATCCATTCCCAAAATAACATCAAACTCTCCAAGCCTAATCGGAATTAAATCTACCATCAAAATATTTCCCTTAATATTCACCCTACAGTTCTTGTATACGAACCTAACAGGAATTACTTCCTTATTCGCAATTTCTATGTTTAAAGGAAAATTCAATTCTTCACTAGGCAATCCTAATCTTATAGCAAATTCTTCAGATATAAATGAGCAAGTAGCACTCGAATCAAATAATACATAAGCATCAATATCATTGATTATGATAATACCTGACACCACATCCTTTAATTGCACAGCATCTTACACAGTCATGTTGAAGGTTCTGGCTGTGGGTTTGCTCGATGTCGTTGGTCCAGTAATGGCCCATGTACCTCCACTGCTACCTCCCTTGCTTCTCTTTGTCTCTCCAGCTTTCTTCCTAGGGCACTCACGAGCAAAGTGATCCTTGGACCAGCAAGTGAAGAAAACATTCTTCTTAGGTTGGTTGCAAATCGGGGTGATGTGACCCTCCTGGCCACAGTTAAAACATACTCGCTTCCCCATCAAGCATACACCCTTGTGAAACTTTCCGCATGTAGCACATGCTTCAAACTTCTTTCTCTGCTGGTTACCCTGCTAATTCTCGGCACCCATATTTCCATTCCTCTTTCTTTTTAGATTATTGTTACCATTTCCACTACCACCACCTCCATTCTTAACCTCCACTTCATTCTTTTTTCTTTTTCTGTTCTTGATTGAACTTGGTTACAGCCTCGCCTCCACCTTCAACGAGAATTTCTTTTTCCACTACGGTTGTAAATGTCTTCAACTGGAACAAGGAAACCCTACTATACAACCAGGGCTTCAGTCCCTGTTCAAACCTTTTTGCCTTGCATTCATCTGTGCTGACTTGGTATGGCGCAAACCTTGCCAACTCGTTAAATTTTGTGGCATACTCTGACACCTTCATCGTTCCCTACTTCAGTTCTAAAAACTGCACTTCCAACTGACTCTTCGAACTCTCTGGGAAATAGGTCTCGAAGAACATCTCCTTGAACCTATCCCAAGCCATAACCCCCGGTCCTCCTCAAATTTTATTGGCCTGCCACCAATAACTAGCCTCTGCTTTTAACATAAATGTTGCAAAAGCAGTCTTCTAATCTTCCCCTACTCCCGCAACATCGACCAGTTTCTCTATCTCCATGACCCAGGTCTGTGCCTCAATTGGGTTCATGGACCCACAGAATTCTGGTGGTCCAACCGCCTTGAAGTCCTTAAACATTGTAGCTTGATTTTATGGTTGATTCTGCAGTTGATTTTGCAGTGCACCTATCAGTAACGTCACCATCTGCTGAACGGGGTTAGCTTCAACATTATCGTTGTTGGTTCCTTCAGTGGTTCTCTATCAGGGTGGTTGACGTTTTGGAGGCATTTTTTGTTAAAAAATACATTAATTAAATTATTACTCAACTCTTTTCAAGTAATTTCTACTTAACTTGCCCCCATAAAAGTAATCACCACATAACACATAACACTTTAGATAAAAGAAGATAATAACTTTTATTCATACTTAATTCTTTGAAAACATCATATCAATAGCATCACTGCTATTTACATTATTTTCCTGAACTACTAAAGTTTCAGGACATCATCATCATATCCCATAGGTTACATAACACTTGGGATTTACATAATATTTATCATAACATAAATCATAAATCAAGTACACTCCCTACAATGTCCTACTAAAATACTGCATAGCCTTACGACGCTCTTCTTCCATAATTCGGAACATGGTTCGACGATCTAGTATGTACGATGGCAGCGTCTCAAACTGAATCGGATAACCCATGACCCAATCCTGAACTCGATTAACCATGGTGTTGAGCGCGTTATTCATTTCCTCCATCTTCATTCTCTTTGCTTGTGCATCTCCCTCTGCTATTTCGGCTCATTGATCAGCTTCCTCGTACGCATCTTCGACTCTTGCCCTCTTTGTAGATTCCTCTTTCAACTTGTTCTTCAACTCTGCAATCTCTACTCTCATTCGCTCGTTCTCTCCTTCAGTGTGAATTAACTTATCTTCAAGATTGCTCAAACATTCTTCTCGGTCCTGAATTTTGTCATCCTTTCGTGCCATCGAGGTCTGTTGTTGAGCTACTATCTCTTGTAACTCCTCGACTGTATCTTGAAGTTCCACATTGCGGTCATGCACCTCATCGTATATACGGCAAGTTATCGAGTTAAGTGGAATCCTTTCCTCCTCGTCCTCTTCATCCATCTGTGGCAGCTCCACGAGATCATCCTCGTCTGTCTCTATCTCTTCATCCTCATCAGTTACTATCTCATGCTCAACTACTGTGACCAACAGAGCTGTTTCCCGTGGTAGTAATTGTTCCCAAACTACCTGAATATCTTGAGGCTCCTCTTCCCTAGCTTGACTGGATCCTCCTATATTTGCCATCCTATCAACCAAAGTTTAAGTTTTAATTACTAATCATTACTATTCGACACTTGCGAGCACATAAGTTACAATCACATAAGCACATAAGTATTTTATTACTTTTTTCTTAAAACTCGATAAGAGTTTATCATCAATATCTTTTCAAAGGTTACTTCCTAAGGCTTTTCCCCACCTAAGGTTCATAACCTAAGGCTTTGATACCAACTTATGACACCCCCAAACCCAGGTACTTCATTCCCACAGGATTTGGTGTTCACTTAATCAAACATTCATATCTAACTACCCAATCACAATAAAATTGATTAATAAAAACCTTCCCCGTCAAAGGGTTACATAATAAAATCTCCCAGGTTGTCTAACCTTTAAATACAATCATTCAAATGTGGAAAAATTAATAAACTTCATTACAACCGTTCAATTAAACACTGGTAATAAAATATCAACATATTACAAGTCTTCAATACTTGTTCATCTTTCCTTTTCCCTTACTTGTGCTAGGTACATCAACCTTCTCATCTTTAGCTGTAATAGTTATATAAGCAAGAGTGAGCAAACAAAGCTCACTTGAAACAATAATGAATGAAAAATCTTTACAACAACTGTCAAATAAGAGGCTCAATAGAGTTAAACAATATAATTTATCAATATTCTGAATTATATAACTGAGGGTCCTAAGACCACGAACTATGTCCATAGTTATAAGTAATTTTTCAACTTAAACTTTAACAGTCATAAGACTATAAGGACTCCTCTTACTTAGGGGGATCAGCCCTTCGTACAATGTATTGTACAAAAACATTTCAACGCAAAGCGTAAATTACCCCTAATAATATGGTTGTTCATCTCAGTATTTAGAGTACAAGTCCGCACCAAAGTGAGTTTGGTTTGGATACATTTCAAGGTAATTTGGAATTCAACGAACATCAACTAAGGATTAGTTGAATAAAACTAATAACATCATACTATAGAATAATCGCAATTGAATCGACATGGTAAATTAAAATCATGATTTAGGAATAATCTAATAGCATACACCTTGAATAACTATAACACTCCTTGTTTGAACAATATTAAGCCAAGGTTATTTAGAATTGAATACTAAGCATGCATAGCAATTTGAACGATAAAACTGTTCAACATTAGCATATATAAATTTGCATGCTAAACAACAAGTTAAATACAAGAATAACTTACTCAATATCAAAATTAATGTTTAGAAACTTTGCATCATTATATTGTAATCGAATTGGAAACAATAATTGGTTCAACAAGATAATAGATTAGAGAACTTGCCTTGCTCGTAGGCCAAACCGAACAATTCGAATCACAATATCCTATATACATATGTCATCATGACATAGTTAGTCACTACCACTTTACAAACATAACTAAGTACACTCATCATGTAAGATTTGATTTTTTTTAATCACATAATCAAGTTACAAACCACGTTAATTGTTAATAAAATGCTCATTCATGGTATAGAAATACTGAAATAATAACTTAACAGTCCTACTATTAACACATAACAATTCCTTCAGATTTTGAGTATAAAAAGTACACTATCAGACCATTCTACCAACTCGCTTACTACGCCACGGTTTATATCTTTGTGTGGGTGGTGACTATGACAAAAATTAAACTACGAGGCGTGGCCGAGGCGTGGCCTTGTCAAGTCATGAAGATTATCTTCTTGGTCCGTCTTCATGTACACCGAATTGCGACTTCTACAGACGACTTGGCAGACAACTTTAGCGGCAAGATGAACAAAAGCCAATTTTGGCTTCAAGCTACTTTCTAACAGCCTAATTAACATGTAATTCATATAGAGACTTCATATAAACATAATTCAAAGACTCTTAGCATGTTTCTACCCATAAAACAACATAAACAACGAATTCAAAACATCCAATTTCACTGTTTTTGATAAAAAAAAACTTACTTTTTGATGTTTTTAATGAAAATCAACACCGTGATTTTGTTTTTCAACCAAAACAGTTAATTCAAAGCACTTTATCAATGTTTATACATACTCTTTCAAATTCAATAGTCAATTTATCAATTAAACAACTAGTTTAACCTTAATTTCTACCTTAAACTAAACCATATTCATATATATTCACATAAACTCTCTATAAAATAGTTTTTCTTCACAAACCACATACATAACATCAATTCATTGACTATACTCATATATAACTTATGAAAATAATTTTATAACACTAGTTTATTATATAAAGACATATATAATCAAACAATTTATCCTTTCACAAGAATTTTATAGAGAATTAGGGAAGAGAAAACTAAAATTTAAAAAAACTTAAAAGAGTAGGATGATACCTTGTTTGTAGAAGATGATGGCTATCCTTTTGATTATCAAACTTCTTTTTCCTAATTCCTTTCTCAAATTCTCTAGCCTTTCTTCCTCTCTTCCTTTTCTCTCTGTAAAGTCTCTTCTTCTCTTTTACTAAGTTCTTTCTTCCTAACTCTAACTACGTACTAACAATATAACCTATAATAATAATATAGGTATTAATTATATAATATAATTCTAACTTTAACTGACATCAGTTATATTTTTATTTGAAAATCAAAAGCCATAAGGCTTGTTTGGCTAACCACTAAAAATATAATCATTTAATCATTATGCCTTGTTTGGTAAAACACAATTAGATTAAAGACTTAATAGGCATTAGGCCTTGTTTGGCCAAACTGAATTAAACTCCTTTAAGTTATTTTAATAACTCCTTTATAAAAGGTTATTTGTCACACATTTAATTAATTAAATTTTTCAATAATCAATTAAATTAATTCTAATAACAATTTATTAAATTACTTTAACACATAAATCAATACCACAAAATTATAATTTTCTATATAATTATAACTATATTTAATCAACTAACACATCCTTTTAATTACAAATTCAAATTAAAATATAATAATTCATTTAATCAAAACTCTCTAATTTAATAATTAAATTAAATTATAATATGATAATTAATTTCCTTAATTATTTATTTAACAAATAATTAACCAAATCGAATCAAATTTGAACAATTACAAATTCAACCATAAACACATCCATTAAATACTTATATAATTCAATAAATATTTAATATAATAATTAAAAATTCTGGAATGTTACAATTATATTGGTTAAATAAATATTATAAGGTTAAATAATGATTGTGATTTAAATTGAATAACAATTGAACAATATTATATAAGTAATACAAAAATAAAATAAAATGAGATTTTAAGAGGATTGCCACACATGGCCTTGTGGCCTTTGGCATATTATAATTGATAAAGCCTTTTTGGTTTTTAACGTATTATATCAGTTAGTGTATACGTATAATCCTAAGGCTAAAGCTAAAAAAGAAAAATACAGAGGGAGAGAGAGCTCTAGAGGGGAATTGGGAGGCAATTGGAAGAGAAATCCTTGAAAACGAGAAGGAAGTAGCAATTCTCTAACATCTCCTAACAAAGCTAAACAAGAATTAAGAGGTAAATAACCTAGTTTCTTCTTAGTTTGGGTGTTCTTGAGTTATCCTTTAAATTTGGAAATTTAATTGAATGAATTGCTAAATATGTTATATATATGTTGTTAGATGTTTATAATCTTTTAGTTGTTATCTAGAAATGATTTTTAGAAATCAAATCCATGGAAATATGTTTTAGAATGAAGAAATTTAAGTTTTATGGATATATATACATTAGGGATTGTTTTGGAATCAAAATTTATGATGAAGTCGTGATATAATCTGAAATTGATGATATAAGTTGTTAGTATGTTGAATTACAAAAACAACGAAAGTTGAATGAATTGAAATGGTTAAGAAACAAATTCGTGGTGTTCGATTTCGCTAGAGATGTTAAAACATGAAAATAGAGTATGAACATGTGTTTGGGTCAAATTTTAGGTTGGCTAATGTTTTTATAAATTGTTATAATTCTAGTATGTTGTAGTTCTATGAATTATGAATCCATAGAATCAAAAAAAAACTAATTTGGATGTGTATAACTCAAGTTATGAAGATTTGTAGGAGAAAAGGGTCAAAAAATCGCGAGAACAATAGCTTGGTCCTGTTTACGCTATGAGGCCAATTGCTATTGCGTACCCTAAGTTATTTGGGGACGATTAGTTAGCTATAGAACACAAATTGTCTTGTGTCTAAATTTAATTAGGCGCAATTTTGCACCCAAAGAATGTTAGGTGTGACTATTTTGACCTGTTTTAGTAAAATAGGTATAACGTTTTCATATGAACTCCGATTAAGGTAATTCATGATGATCCGGAACGAGGACGAATAGACCTACAATGTTTAGTCTTTAAGTTTTTCAATTTGAGGTCTGAAACAGGGGTCAAAATGGTCATCATTAGGACTGTTGGTTTTTCAGAGGCAATCAGAGGGCGTCGGGCATGCACGTATGCAAGTGTAGTGCTCTTGACGATAAAAGGTGTTGTTCTAAGTTATAGAACATGAATATTATGAAGTATAATGATGCTTCACATTAATATATGATATATTAGATAAGTTGTATACGCATACTAAGCACACACAAGAGAGACAAATTAGGCGTGTGACGAATAAATGTTGAAATACCGTGATAAGTGTTAATAAACGTAAAAAGTGTTTTAAATCAAATGAAATGAATATTATAAGATATTTAATAGGGTTAATATAACACCAATAAGTAGTCCTAGCAAGACTTAAACACTTGAATGAACTTCGAATATGAAATATTGTGAGATATAAGTCGAAAGTTAACACAATAAAATTGAACATTGTGTATTGATAATAGGAAGGGTTATGAGATGTAGATTAAAGTTTACATTACAACTACTATGCATTGCTATGTGACTAATAGTTAATGTGAATGATTATATAATTGTGTAGGGCACGTGAAGTGCAGATAGCTGTAAGCTGTTAAATTGTTATTGGTAAACAACGAACAAGGCAAGTCTTTCAATTCCTATTTGCTATGTGAACTTGATGATTAACTGTTTTAAATCTTTATTGCAAATAGCATGATGTGTTATATATATGTTGAAAGTATGAAATGTTAAAGTCAATTTATGACTACGTTGATTAATTAAAGCATGTTGATTGAGTAATGAACTCAATCTTTATACTTGGTATATGAACTGCAACATGTATGTTATATGTTGAGCATGTTATTATGTGCTATGTGATGCATGAAAATTGTTAGATCTTGCTGGGCTTTCAAGCTCAACCATGAAAATAACAATTTTTGCAGGTAAAGGATTGAAGGTAACACTATGTGCTACTTGAATGACGTGGATCAGAAATAATACACGAAGATTAATATTTTAGCTAAAGTTGTTATTTCTTTAAACCATGATTAAGACTCATGAGATGTACTAAATGTTTTATGATGTATAGTTTTATGTTGAGTTATCTGATATGTAAAGGTTATCGGATTGAAATGAAAAATTTAATATAATAACTGTGATGAAGCGAATCACAAAATAAGATTGATTCAAAGACATGTAGATGATAAAGATTTTGATTCAGGGAATTAAAGTAAGAAGATAGAAAAGTTTAAATTATTCTACATATTATTAAGTTTAACATCGAATAATGATGTAAAATCAGAAGTTAGACGTGTTATTAACGACCGAAGTTGCTAATTGTATTGTATGAATTTTGGGGTCGTTATAGTTGGTATCAAAGCTTTAGGTTATAAACCTTAGGTAGGAGTACCGTAGGCTATAACCTTAGAGAAGGAAGATGAAGATAATGAAAGAATATGTTCAAATAGAGTTTGAACAATAAGAAATAATTTAAGAAATTTATAAAGGAGGGATTAAAACATGCGTGAAAGGATTCAAAGAAGAATCTCGCAGAGTTATAAGGAATATGAATGTGGGGTTACCCAACTCCAATAATATGGATGTAAGGTGATGTCTATAAGAAGAGAATGATAAAGAAGTTAAGAATAAAAAATATATTTATGTATGGTACAATTGTACTCTTTATTAGTTGATGTATGGTATCTGGGCTAAACGATTCCTTCATGGAGCGGAGGTATATACGAACTAGCAACTCGGAACCTAGTTTGTTGGTTGTTTGTGGGAAACCACTCAGCGTACCATATTAAAACTGTTAGAGACTCGATGTGTACCAAGTATAGAAAATGCATAAGTATGATGAAAATGTGGAACTCGAATGAATTGTTGAGTAATGTAAATGAAGTTAGAAATTCTTAAAGGAAGAAGTGTTATATAAACAAGAAAATTCAAAGAAGAATCTTGAAGTGATATAAAGATAAGAAATGGGAGTAGCCTAACTCCAATAGACAAGATAACGAATAATGATGAATAGACAAAGTTTGTAAGATTAAAATCATAAATGAAATCGTAAATGATGAAAAAAAAGAAAGAGGATCGTAAAACAAAAAGATCACGAGTGAAGAAAAGAATTTTAAGGGAGATGATTATAAAATAAGATCACGACGTGATCTGTTTAAGTTATAAAAGAAAGATGGTCTATAAAATTTGAATAAATATAACTTGATGCTATGAAGATAATGTTCTATGATATAGTACGAGATAAACTCATGAGGAGTTATAGATAATGTGATACGAGGAATTCGTATTGAGCAAGTTAAGAGCAAGTCAAGAGTAAGATAGAGTTAGGTGAGATTTTAATTGAGGACTCATGTGATGGCTGAGTTGTACAAATATTTGTATGGGCGAGGGTTTTGTGCTTGCACTCAGTTTATCACATTGATAACCATTGGAATGTTGGTGTCGCGCTATCAATGTATATGTGGCAAAAAGGTGATTCTTTTCTAATGTGTATGTTTGATAGTTAGAAACTATTAAGATTCGTCAGATATTATTATGATTAGGTGCGGTTCTTAAAACTAATGCGTATGGTATATTCGTGACTCATAATAATATGGTATGTTTGGAACCCCTTAGCGAATGGACGCCTATGGTCTGACTAGGATAAGTTCTTAAACTCATATTATTGTGGCAAGTTCCTGAACTTCCAATGTGTAGTAAGTTTGATGAACTATACTGGGGGTATAGGAAGATTAAAGTTGATGGATACCTGGATATTCTAAATCTACTAGCTATGCTAGACTTTTGAGATTTATTGACTTCATGCAGATGGTTGTACTTTTGATTTTTTTTTTAAAATGTTGGATCACACTAATGAACAAAAGAATTTTTAAAACAGTGCTATTATTCGCATATCTATGTTGTTTGTTTCGGCTAGATAGAAAAAAATAATTTTTTTTAAATTTTCAAAATATATTTTAACTATATGTATCGGGTGATATGATAAATGATGAAGTTCAATACAATGGAACCAGGTGTTGGATATGATCATATGATCGTCAGCCCACTATGGTGAGATGTAGCATGACAACGTTATAATCATGACGCCATAAAAGGATTTTTGAGATTTCTTTAAGATATGAGAATATATATATATATATATGTGTGTGTGTGTGTATTTTCGATTGATGTCAGAATTGTTGTAGAAGTCTATGCAATTTGATTCAGCTAGACGAACATTGAAAGATGATCATAAAATTCAAGTGTTTTTTTTAGAAGTTATGCCAAACCAAATTTTTTTGGTGCGAATTCAGATGTTGAAAAGCTGAGATGAATAACCCTTTTAGAGCGGATTACGCGGAAGCGTTTAGATGTTTGTGCACAATACATAGTACGAAGGGCTAATCACCCTAAGTACGGGAGTCCCTATAGTCTAATGACTGTTAAGCTTTAAGTTGAAAGAGTACTTATAACCGTGGACAGAGTGCACAATACATTGTACGAAGGGCTTAACACCCTAAGTATGGGAGTCCCTATAGTCTAATAATTGTTAAGGATTAAGTTGAAAGAGTACTTATAACCGTGGACATAGTTCAAGGTCTTATGACCCTCAGCATTATTTGGAATCTTTTAAATTCCTGTTATTCATATCGCTTCCCAATTATTGAGCAATTTTGGAAGATTCTTATTATTCTAAAAGGTGAAAATGGAAAGGATGAAAAAATTAAGCAAAACATAATAATTTCAAGAAAGAAATTAAATTCCAGAAAGAAGAGAAATGTGAAACTCTTAGAAAAGGAAGAGGTGCGGAATATGATGATCTTAGAAAGATTCTTAGAGAAAGAATTTGGTTGTAGAACCTAATGAATAAATAGATATTAACATAAAATCTATTTTGATAAATGGAATGAACGAATATTATTAAGTCAAAATTTTGAGGACGAAATTCTTAGAAGAAGGGGTGAATGTAATGTCCCGAGAGTTTGAGAATATATTATATGATAATGATCCTTAGAGAAAAATAATGAACGGGTCAAAGAATATGTAATACTCAAATATAATTGAGTTTAAGTAAAGGTTATGAAGTAAAACTTACAATAATATTTTATGAAGAATGGTTGTAGTGGTAATAAATAAAACATATATTAAGGTGATATGTTGAAGATATTCAACGATAAATTTTGAAAAGAGATTTGGTGAAAACCGAGTAAGGGAGGTTTCATTGATTCCGAGGACGGAATCCTTATAAGGGGGGAAGGATGTGACAACCCGAATTTTTATAAGTTATTAAAATAAGAATTTAATAATTAAAATTCTTATTATGAGATGTTTTGAGTTTGAGTATGTATGTATACGTGCTATATATTTTGAAATATATGATCTGGTGTGAAGAGAAATATATATTCATATATTAGGAAAGTGAGGTTTAATAGTTAATTTAACTATTGAAAAAAATAAATGAATTTGTTATGAAAAGAAAATTAACCTAATAAGATTAGTAAATTAAATAAATATTTTGGTTGATTTATTTGTTAAATAAATTAAATTCATAGATGTTGTTATGGAGTAAATTTATTAAAGTATCTTTGATGATAATTTAATTAAAGACTAATTAAATTATAGAATTATTGAATTAAAAGAATAATATAATTAAAGGGATAATTAAATTAGAAGATTAGTATTTATTAAATAAATATTGAGAATTATATTGGTTAAATAATGATTATGATTTAAATTGAATAAATGTGACAATTGAACTATATTATATAAGTAATATAAAAATAAAATAAAATGTGATTTTAAGAGGATTGCCAAACATGGCATTGTGGCCTTTGGCATATTATAACTGATAAAGCCTTTTTGGTTTTTAACGTATTATATCAGTTAGTGTATAGGTATAATCCTAAGGCTAAAGCTAGAAGAGAAAAATACAGAGGGAGAGAAAGCTCTAGAGAGGAATTGGGAGGCAATTGGAAGAGAAATCCTTCAAAAAAAAGAAGGAAGTAGCAATTCTCTGACATCTCCTAACAAAGTTAAACAAGAATTAAGAGGTAAATAACCTAGTTTCTTCTTAGTTTGGGTGTTCTTGAGTTATCCTTTAAATTTGGAAATTTAGTTAGATGAATTGCTAAATATGTTATATATGTTGTTAGATGTTTATAATCTTTTAGTTGTTATCTAGAAATGATTTTTAGAAATCAAATCCATGGAAACATGTTTTAGAATGAAGAAATTGAGTTTTATGGATATATATATATATATATATATATATATATATATTAGGGGCTTGTTTTGGAATCAAAATTTATGATGAAGTCGTGATATAATCTGAAATTGATGATATATGTTGTTAGTATGTTGAATTACGAAGACAATAAAAGTTGAATGAATCGAAATGGTTAAGAAATAAATTCGTGGTGTTCGATTTTGCTAGAGATGTTAAAACATGAAAATAGAGTATGAACATGTGTTTTGGGTCAAATTTTAGGTTGGTTAATGTTTTTATAAATTGTTATAATTCTAGTATGTTGTAGTTCTATGAATTACGAATCCATATAATCCAAAACGAATTAATTTGGATGTGTATAACTCAAGTTATGAAGATTAGTAGGAGAAAAGGGTCAAAAAATTACGAGAATAATAGCTTCAGGTCCCGTTGATGCTAACGGGCGTAGCTGCGCTGTACCCTAAGTCATTTGGGGTGCAGTTGCATTGTAGGGCGCAGCTGCGCTGTGCCCAAGGCTTAATTGGGCGCAGCTGCCCCCAAAGTATGTCAAGTGTGACTATTTTGACCTATTTTTGTAAAATAGGCATAAGGTTTTCATACGAACTCCGATTAAGGTAATTCAAGATGATCCGGAACGAGGAAGAATAGACCTACAACGTTTAGTCTTTAAGTTGTTCAATTTTAGGTCTAGAATAGGGGTCAAAATGGTCATCTTTAGGGCTGATGTGTTTTCGGAGGCAATCAGAGGGCGTCGGGCTTGGACGTATGCAAGTGTAGTGCTCTTGACGATAAAAGATGTTGTTCTAAGTTATAGAACATGAATATTATGAAGTATAATGATGCTTAACATTAATAAATGATATATTAGATAAGTTGTATACGCATACTAAGCACACAAGAGAGACAAATTGGGCGTGTGACGAATAAATGTCAAAACACTGTGATAAGTGTTAATGAACGTAAAAAGTATTTTAAGTCAAATCAAATGAATATTATATGTGACACCCCCAAATCTAGGTACTTTATTCCCACAAGATCTGGTGCTCACTATCCATACAATCATAATCCTTCTCAACTTTAAATAGGGTTACATCAATTAATTAAAAAACATCCCAGGTTATCTAACCTTTAAACATTATTCAAGTGCAGAATTAAAGTATTACATTACATCATTATTAAAAAAATCTATGAACATAGCAGAAATCAAAAGTACAATTCAGCATCACTTGTACATTTTTACCTTTCATTTGCTAGTTGATAGCTCATCAACCTTCTCAACTTTAGCTCCAATGAGTTTATAAATATGCAAGAGTGAGCAAAACAATTGCTCACTAGATATAATAATGAATCAACAAGAGTATAAAAATAATAACTGCCAACGAATAAGCTCATCAAGACTGAATAGTACTCCAACAATGATAATCAGAAACTAGAATCTAAAATATGGAATATACATAACTGAGGGTCATAAGACCATGAACTATGTCCACAGTTGCGAGTAATCTTTCAACTCCAAGTTTAACAGTCATAAGACTATAAGGACTCCTCGTACTTAGGGGGATCATCCCTTCGTACAATGTATTGTGCACAAACATTTCAACGCTAAGCGTAAAGTATCCCCTATTAATACTAGGGTTGTTCATCTCAGTATTTAGAGTACAAGTCCGTACCAAAGAAAGTTTGGTTTGGATAAGCTTTCAAGGGTAATTTGAAGTTTAAAGATCATCAACTAGAGGACTAGTTGAATCAATGGTGTTTGATAATCACAACAGATGTTTAATAACAACATAACATCGAACAATTGAGAATCATAAATGAACTGATTGTATATATCAAACTCATGCTTGAAATAACTATAAAGCATAAGTATTCAACAAAATGAATAAAATGGTAAACCATTGCTCGAATAATAAATAAGCTAAGATTAGGTTCTTATAACATTAGAAAATGAAATTACTGAACGTACATTAACTGATCGCAAGTTGGAGACTAAAAACTTGCTCAACATGGTATTAACTCATACAAGGAATTAAAACAGTTCAATAATCGAGACGAGAGTTCAAAAGTTACGTTCATTATACAATAATAGAGTTTAAGAACTTGCTTAACTATAAACAATTTAGAATGAATCAACCAAATGAGAATTTCAAATAACATTAGAGTTAACAAATGAGAATTTCAAATAACATTAGAGTTAAAGTTTACTTGAATAAACTTTAGGAACAAATGACTTATTCAACAATAGCTAAGACAGAAAGCTTGCTCAATAAAAAGAATAAGGTTACACAATATAGTAATAAAACTATCTCAACGAAAGTGTAGAGTTAGAAACTTTCTCAATGTAAAAAGATAGGGTTTAGAAACTTGCCTTGAGAGTAAGCTATAAAAATAAACTCACGATCACCTACACATAATTTTAGAACCACCATACCTATTAGATATGTTAACATACCATAACATGTTAATTTCTAGCTAAACTTATCATTGAAGCACAAGTCTTTCATTACCATTTACATTTCAGAAAATCCAAGTGTTTTACTTTGCAACACTTGTCTAACGCTCATTATGTATACTAAGTTACCACATAATGCGTTCTTAATTTACTAACCATTTTTGCAACTTTGAACTTATTAACCCCAATTCACTATGTTATGTTAACCTTAACATTACACATTAAACATGCTAACATAATTTCATACCATGCTATGATGCTAACTTCAAGATCTGCAACAACGGAAAGACCGAGATCTCAAACCGATTAGTATGGGCGGCAATTTACTTAACATACAAAGACTTCAGGACCAAAGACAATTTGCATGCCGTTTTTGCCTTAGCATGCCAAGTGGCATTGCTACTTGTTCAAACAAACAGCGAGGAAGGCTAATGAAAAGTAGCCGACTTTAGCCCAACGGACACAAATTTCACCCATCAAACAATTATAATAACACGTAAAATAAATATACAATTATCATAAACATGATTGCTAACATATTCAACCACTTAGCACCATTTAACAACAACTAAAATTATTTTAATTTCTCAATTTTCATGTTTTTCATATAAAACTCCATTTTTGATATTCATCCCAAAAATCATCACTGTGAATTCATTATTTGGCCAAATCACTCCATTCAAATTACATTATGCTCGTATCTCATTGAACTAACATATACAAGCTTCAATTTATAATTTCACATACTAATTGGCCACTAGAATTGATACTTTTAATGAACATATGAAAAAATACACTTAAACATACACTGTCAAAATTTTCTTCTACTGAAAACCGAAATTAGCATGAAATTATTGTTTATATACAAACTAAAACTTCACCAACATGAATAACCACCACAATTCATTTATATAACAATAATTCAAAACGTGAAATTCACAGAACATGTATTTTTTTTTTGCCGTAAAACCCATATATGCATATATATATATATATATATATATATATATATATATATATATACACACATAATACTAATGTTGTGTAGAAATACCTTGAATTTGCTTACAATCCTTGTTAAACTCACTGGAATTGTCGCTATGAAATCCTTCTCTCTCAAATTCTCTCAACTTTCACAAAACTCAGTACTCTCAAACTTGGAAAATAAAATGCGTAATAAGAAACCAACTGGTATTCAAGCGTAAGAAATAAAACTGACAACGCTTAATAATACTACTAATTACAAATTCAGTTACTAACGTATATGATATAAATATATTATATTTATTATTTAAATTTAATTTGTTTATTTTATTTAAATTCAAAATTAGAAATACCAAAAGCCATAAGGATTATTTGGCAAATCATTTAAAATTTTAAAGAATTAAAATACTTTTAAGCCTTGTTTGGCAAAAACTAAATTAAACCCTTTTAATTTATTTTAATAAACACTTTTGTTTATAAATTATAATCACACATTATTTATTTGAATTTTCATATCCAACACTAACCCATTACATTAATCACATACTATATTTTAATTAAATATAATATTTTAACAAATATCACAAAATTATATTTTTCATTATAACTTTATTTAATAATTTAATATATCATTTAAATTACTAGTCACAATATAACCTCTCAAAGTTATAATACAAATCTCTAAATTATAATTAATTAAATTTAGAATTTATCTAATAAATTTAGATTTACAATTATTTATTAACGACCATCACATCAATAATTATTTATTCCATCAATTCAATAATAGACACATCAAATAAATATTTGTATTATTCAATAAATATTTAATATTACAACTTAAAATTTCGGATCGTTACATCCTTCCCTCCTTACAAGGATTCTGTCCTCAGAATCTTAATTCAAACAATCAAATCGTCACATTCTCCCCTACTTACAAAGATTTAGTCCCCAGAATCGAAGACACAAACTAAATAAATAACTAAGGATAATTCTTCATCATATCAGCTTCGAGTTCCCAAGTAGCATCTTCGACATTGTGGTTTCTCCATATTACCTTTACAGAAGGTATCACTTTATTTCTGAGCACTTGTTCTTTCCTGTAGACTATCTGGATAGGAATCTCCCCATAAGACAAATCTTTACTGAACAACAACGGTTCATACTCGATCACATGCTTATAATCGGGTTTATAAGGTCGTAACACCGACACATGAAAAACATTGTGCACATGTTCTAATTCTAGAGGTAAAGCTACCTCATAAGCCACTTCTCCCACTCTGCGTAGAATTTTGAAAGGTCCAATAAACCTTGGGCTGAGCTTTCCTTTCTTTCCAAAACAAATTTTTCCCTTCCAAGGGGAAACTTTCAGGAACACGAAATTTCCTACTTCAAATTCACGATTCTACCTGTGTTGATCAGCATACTTTTTTTGTCGATCTTGAGCAGCTACTAATCTTGCTCTGATGAGTTTGATAACATCAGCGATTTACTATACCCGTTCTGGGCCTAACAGTTGACGTTCACCAACTTCATCCCAGCATAGTGGAGTTCTGCACTTCCTGCCGTATAACGCCTCGTATGGCGGCATACCAATGCTTGCATGGTAACTATTGTTGTATGCAAATTCCACCAACAGTAGATGATTATCCCAGTTTCCTTTGAAATCCATGATGCACTCTCTGAGCATATCTTCAAGGGTTTGGATCGTTCTTTCGCTTTGCCAATCTGTTTGCGGATGATACGATGTGCTCATCTTTAATTACGTTCCCATGCATTCTTGTAGTCTCTTCCAGAAATTTGATGTAAACCTCGGATCTCTGTCTGATACAATTGACACTGGAACTCCATGTCTTGAGACGATCTCCTTAACGTATAGCTTCGCTAGCTGATCAAGATTAAATCTAATCTTTATTGGCAAAAAGTGTGCAGATTTTGTTAATCTGTCCACTATCACCCAAATCGCATCGCATCCTTTCTAGGTCGTTGGAAGACCGACCACAAAATCCATTGTGATATGCTCCCACTTCCATTCTGGTATCTCCAACGGTTGAAGTAATCTGCTTGGTCGTTGATGCTCAGCTTTCACCTTCTGACACGTTAAACACTTTGCAACGCATTCTGCAACATCTCTTTTCATGTTCGGCCACTAGAAATGACGCCGCAAATCTTGATACATTTTCGTACTTCTCGGATGAATCGAATATTTTGAGCTATGAGCTTCCGTCAAGATTTCCTCTTTAATATCCTATATTGCTGGAACCCAAATTCGTCCCTCGAATCTCAGCATTCCCTCAGTATCAACCTTGAACGTTACTTCTCTTCCTTCAATCACACTATCCTTTATTTTTCTGCATTCCTCATCTTGTAATTGCGCGTTCTTCACCTTGTCCACCAAGGTTGGTTTTGCTTCCATCTGATACAATTTGTTATCAGATTCTTGTGGAAATTTGATTTCCAACTCTAGCCTTGTCATTGCTGAAATGAGCTCCTCCTTATCTGTTAACAACATCAACTTTTCTCTGCCTTTCCTATTCAAGGCATCTGCAACCACATTAGCTTTTCCCGGATGATAAAAGATCTCGCAATCATAATCTTTTAACAGTTCCATCCATCTCCTTTGCCCCATGTTCAGGTCTTTCTGTGTGAAAATATACTTCAGACTTTTATGGTCTGTGTAGATCTCACATTTCTCTCCATAGAGATAGTGTCTCCATATCTTTAGTGCAAACACAACCGCCGCCAACTCCAAATAATGAGTCGGATACCCTTTCTCGTAGTATTTCAGTTGCCTTTATACATACGCAATAACCTTGCCATTTTGCATAAGGACACAACCCAATCGCTTGTGTGACACATCACTATACACCACAAAATTTCCTGTATTATTTGGTAATGACAACACAGGTGCCACACTAAGCTTCTTCTTTAATTCTTGGAAACTTTCTTCACACTTCTCCGTCCAAACAAATTTTACAAATTTTCTTGTCAAATTTGTCAACGGAGTGGCAATCTTGGAAAAATCCTGGATAAACCATCTATAGTAACATGCCAATCCCAAGAAACTTCTTACTTCTGATGGAGTTCTTGGTGGTTCCCAATTTATCACGGTTTCGACTTTTGATGGATCTACGGAAATCCCATCCTTATCAATTACATGCCCAAGAAATTGTACATGTTCTAACCAAAATTAACATTTAGAGAATTTCGCGTATAACCTTTCTTTTCTTAACGTCTCCAACGTCAGACGTAAGTGTTCCATGTGTTCCTCTTGAGTTCTAGAGTACACCAAAATATCATCGATGAACACCACCACAAATTTGTCCAAAAATGGTTTAAACACCCTGTTCATCAAATCCATGAACGCTGTAGGGGCGTTTGTTAAACCAAATGACATCACCAAAAATTCGTAATGTCCATACCGAGTTCAGAATGTCGTCTTCGGTACATCCTCCTTCCATACTTTCAATTAGTGATATCCACTTCTCAAATCTATTTTCGAGAAATATCTAGCACCCTTCAACTGATCAAACAAGTTATCTATTCTTGACAATGGATATTTGTTCTTAATAGTGACTGTATTCAATTCCTTATAATCAATGCCAAGACGTATTGACCCATCCTTCTTTTTCACGAATAACACCGGGGCTCCCCACGGTGACACACTCGGTTGAATGTACTTTTTATCTAGCAGCTCTTGCAGTTGCACCATTAGTTTTTTCATCTCTATCGGAGCCATTCTATACGGGGCCTTAGATATCGGAGAAGTTCTTGGCGCTAAGTCGATCACGAAATCGATTTCTCGGTCAGGTGGAAGTCCTAGAAAATCCTCCAAAAACACGTCCACAAACTCCCTAACCACTGATATTTCCTCCAATTTCATACCCTTCTCCTTTTGAGTATCGACTATGTAAGCTAAATACCCTACACAGCCCTGACTCAATAACTTTTTAGCCTACATCATCGTCAAACATTTCATTTGTCTAGGCGATTTGCTACCATGAAACACTACCTTTGACGGAGTCAAAAGGTTTACACACTTCTTTTGGCAATCAATTATCGCTCCATAATTGAACAACCAATCCATTCCCAAAATAACATCAAACTCTCCAAGTTTAATCAGAATTAAATCTACCTTCATAACATTCCTGTAACGCCCCGGAAAATTGAATATTTTGTAATTACCTTTAATAATGAATAAAATAATATTATTTATTATTATTACGTGTTGAGAAGATGAAGGTCGTTCTATAACCTAGAAACGTCAGAACGTCGTAGTATTTTCACTACGTGGGAGAATTAAAGTGTTTGAATTTCTAAAATGAAAATAAAAGTTTTACGAGAAATTTTCTAAAAAACACTATTCATCGATTTCTACTCGGGAACTATTTTTGAACTTCCGAGAAATATGTAACGTTATAATATTGAGGTGATATTGATTATGTAATAATAATCTAAGTATGGAAAACGTAATATTTCGCATGCGGACTTAATTTGGGAACGTTAGGTTATTAAGCGTTAAGGGAAGAGAGTTGTGATTATATAATGTGTATACATTATATGAAGTAATGGATGTAAGTATAATACGACATATTGTACTATTATGTATGAAGAATGAGATAACGTATATTAAGAATTAATATACGAGTTAGCATACGAACATTATACGTGGGGTATAAATGTTAAGTTATTGAATTAAAGGTAATGGACTTGTAGGATTGCTAGCTTATTGGTAGAAGTCCAATAGAATGTGTTTCTCAAGCCAAGTGTTTGTTAATCATGAGTCCAAACAATGGTAGTGTAAGCCCGATAAGAAAACTAGCTAGATTAAACTAGCAAGCCCAATAATTTAGCCATGATCCATGGAGCGATCCAAGTGTAAGTGGGTAGACTTGATGGGCAAGGTTAATATGTGGTGACCAAGTGATGTGATGAGCAAGTGTTGTGGCTAGCAAGTTTACTTAGTGGCTAGATAATGAATAGTAAGGAGGTGGGTATGAGGAGGTGGAATGAGGAGGTGGAAATGAGGAGGTGGGATGTGTTAATGACCATTCTACCCTAGCTTTTGATAGCCTATAAATACCAAGCTCGTTTCAATTTTGTTGGTTATTATTTCATCCAACTTTCCTCTCAATATAAAGCTACTTATTGGTTAGGAAGAATAAGCCACTTAAGCACTTATAAGCCACTTCAACCTTTGCTAGTTTTCCAAAGTGAATTGAAGTCTTAGTCTTCAAGGGTAAGACTCATCTCTTTTATCTACATCTTTTCTATGATAGGATTGATAGAGAAGGGGGATGGTTTGAGGATAACATGTAATAAGTTATTAAAGAATGAACTTAAGCCGAATAAGTTGAATAAGCAACTTGAACATTAATAAGTTGCTAAGACCATGAAGAACCTATCATATGTTGTCATATGATGTTTAGTATGTTGAATATAACATGAGAACTTTGATTGAAGGACTTAAGTTATTAATAAGTCATGTGCATGAAGATTTCTAGTTCATAAGCTAAATAAGTTAATGACTTATGAAAATAAGTCAAAACCTACCTTGTTTATAAGATGGGTTAATAAGTAATTTGTAATGATCATATGTTGATTAAAATCCATTAAGAACGCTTAGTAATGAATATTTTCCGGACTTCACACGATTGGACGATTATCGTCGAATTTGTGAAATTCTTGGAATGGAAGTCGTATTTTGTGTTTGAAGTCGGAAACATTGGTTTTCAATGGAGACAAGTCATTTTAGTCATTATAGAGTTGCGGACTCAAAAATGACCGGATTCCGACTTAAAACGAAGAAACGAGCGTTGAACGTTCACGAACGTTTATCGTTTTCGTTAAAAATAAACTCATAGGTGAATTTTTAGCAAATGAAGTCAAATAGATAAAATTCTTGCATGAATGCGTAGATTATGAAATTTGTGAACCGTAGGCTTTTGAACGGACCAATTCGGACTTAAAATGAAGAAGTTATGCGTCCGGGAAGTTCGTAAAAATGTCAAAACTGAATAATTTTCTGAGGCACAGAGTCCGCGCCGCGGTGCGACTCTAAGCCTAGAATGGCCGGTCCGCAACGCGAGGCTAGAGGCTTGTGCACTGCTAACTCGCGTCGTAGCGCGAGTCACAGAGCAATCCTTGGCGCCGCAGTGCCAGTCCAAGAAAAATGATAGTGAAGAATGATTTCAGGTGTAGAAGGAAAGAGAACTTGTTAGTAATGAATTAAGATGTAATCATAATATGGTTAAGACATTGTAAGGTACTTGTGAGACACTATTGCATGTTGATTAAGAATTTATAATCAATCGAAGATGAGCGAAATGAGAATGACGTAACGAAAGCCGAAAACCCTAATAACGAATCTAAGTTAGGAATTACATTGAGATGAAGGGTAAGATATAATAGTAATCATACTTGATGGTGTATGACTTAATGTGGTATGTTATGTGATTATGTATTGTAGAATCATAAAGACTTAAAGTACTGTATGGATATTAATAAGTAATCAGACGTCAAAGGCAAGTATTCTAACCCTTGTTCCAGTTCAGTCTAGACAAGCTTTGTAATTCATGTATTCTTTCACATGAAGTTTTGAATGATGAAGTCTTAAGCCATTTCTTTTGGCTAGACTTATATTATGAATCTGTCAAGCATGATTAATGTTTACCGAGTTATATTGGTATGGTTTTCAATCGAAGACCAAGTATACTAAAATATTTTTGTCGTTTAACGACAGGCACGTGAGGTTGCCACAACTTAAACGTATACGTTTAATGAATGTAGTGTTGATCAACATAGAGTACTATGAAATGATCACTTTCGTAAGTGCTCGTAAGCTATATGCGAACTTACGAACTTAGTGATCGGGTTGTCCTTTTCAAAAGAACTTATGATATGCTCATAGATTTGAGCCATAATTGTTATTCTACTTGAATATATGGTTGTATAAAAACGCGTTTTGAAGGAAAAGAAGTGCTATTTTGAATTATCGATAGTACTTCGTAACTATTGTTCAGTTATTGAAGATATATGAGTTCTATGTTTCAAGCATGTTGTTTATTAGAATGGTAGTACTTGCTGAGCTAGTCATGCTCACTCTTGCTTGAACCATATGAACACAGCTAAAATCGAGCGGACCGAAGGCTCTGGCAAGGATAAAGGCAGGGCAAAGACGAACCCGTAGTATACTTATGTAATAGTATAGGATGAATGTTTGTAATATATTGATATTATGACAAGAACAACTGAAAGGGTTACAAAGAACCTGGGGAATGTAATATTATTTTGAATATATATAAGTTATATTAGTCCTTTTGAGACTATTCAATGGGATGTATGAATGAATGGTAGTACCGTGTAGCACCATCTGTCGGGTTGGAAGAGGCCCGGATTTGGGGGTGTCACAGGTTGGTATCAAAGCATTAGGTTATAAAACTTAAGGGAGGGAATTAAAAACCTTAAGTCATAACCTTAAGAGGAGTCAAAGAAGTATAAGAAGAAAATAACCTTATAAAAATGCATTATGATTATGTTATGTGTTTTTATTATTCTACTGACGTGTACTAATCAACTTAATTGTTTTGTGTAGATGTCAGGAGTAAACGGGATGTATGTAGATGGCCAGGCCATTAGTGAAGAGTCGGTGAACCAAGTAGAGGTTATACCAAACCCTATAGCAGAAGAGCCAGATGTAGTGATTATTGAGTCTGGAGACTCAGAGGAAGCTGACTATATGTCAGTGTTTGACGGGATGATAGAGGAGGAGGTAGAGACAGTCTCCTTTAACCCAGTGGCTATAGCAGCTGAGATAGCTCCTGGGGGGTCGATGATGTCTCTGTTCATGTCAGTGTTGGATAGAAATATCCATTACTGTCAGGAGGTTAAGGAGCTTAAGGCATAGCTCCAAATTGTTAGAGAGGACAAGACTGATGTCGAGTCCATGTAGGAGAAGGAGCATGATGAACAGATTTTGGCTAAGGACAAAGTCCATGATTTAAAGCACGAGGTCTTTGAGCTCAAGGAGGAGCTAAAGACTAAAGTGCAGAAGATAGGGAGGATGTCCTATATCCATAGGAGTTCTCATACGGATTTCCAGCAGCAGGTAGCTGGATATCCTGTAGAGGTGGGGCAAACACGGCATACTATTAGCCGTGATATCATTACCGGTCTTGCCAAGGCAGATTTCAATAATTCCTTGAGGCAGATGTAGAGTAGTGGTATTTAAGGTAGTGTGTAAATATTTTTGTAAGTAGTAGTGACGTAAAGCCCTTTTTGTATAGTAAAGGGTAGTCTTTTGTAAATCCCAATTTTTGGAAAGCGATAGCGGGAAAATAATGTAAGCAGCTTAGGCTGTGTATGTAACCGATGTAGTATTATACTACGAAGAATGAAAATAAGTTCTTTTTATGGAAAGCAATGTGTTATGGATGTTGATGTTTTTGTTTAATATTAATGATAACTAATAAAGAAAGAAATAATAACGTAACGTGTTTATTGTATCAGCAAAATGCCGCCGAGAAGAGTGCAACGTAATCAAGACGTGAATGTAAATCAACCGGAGGGAGGTCCGGTTAACCCAATGCAGGAGTTTGTAAATTTATTAACAGCTGCATTTAATAGAACAGGGGCTAATATCCCCGTAAATCCGGGAGTAGCACGAGCTACGACCTTTAAGGATTTTAAAAGCGTGGGTCCGCCGGAGTTCAAAGGAACTACGGACCCGATCGAAGCCCAAACGTGGGTTAAGGAAATAGAGAAGGCATTTGTAATTGCAAATGTCGACGAGGCCCAGAAGGTTGCCTTTACGACCTATATGATGAAGGGAGAAGCCAACTTTTGGTGGGAAGCCAATCAGGCTAGGGTTGGGATAGTGAATTTAATGTGGGATAGGTTCAAGGAAATATTCTTCGAGAACTACTTTCCCACGAGCATGCAAGGAAGGATGGAGATGCGGTTTCTCAAGTTGAAATAAGGGGACATGACTGTTCCCCAATACGCTGCCAAGTTCAATGAACTGGCGAGGTTCGCTCCACATCAAGTGGATACCGAGGTGAGGAAGGAGCGATGATTCAAGCAAGGCTTGAAACCCTAGCTCTATAACCGTATATTGGTATTCCAAAGTACTTCTTTTGGAATCATTTTAGAGAAGGCGATAATCGCCGAGGGTGGTAGTGAGGCGTTGAGCCAATACCACAAAGAAAAGAAGAATAAGGGAAAGGTTGATGGGAGAGTCAAGATTGAGGGAGCCAGTGGAAGTGGTGAAGGTCAGAAAAGGAAGATATTTAGCTCTGGGAATACCGGAGTGAAGCAAGGAGACCCGAAGAGAAGAATAAAGGCCTGCAAGACTTGTGGGAAGACTCACTTAGGAGTCTATCTCAAGGGGAAGGTCGTCTGCTACAACTGTGGACAGGAGGGGCACATTGCACCTAACTGTCCAAGTCCGAAGAAGAATCACGGATGCTTTGTGTGTGGGTCAACTGACCACATGGCGAAGAACTGCCCAAAGAAGGGGATGGACGGGAACCGGGGCACTAATAGCAGTAAGTTAGCTATTGGGGGTCCAGCGCAGCCGGGTAGGTCGATGGGTCGTACCTTTAACATGACAGTCCAAGATGCGGTTGCATCAGGGGCCGTCATCGCAGGTATTATTCCGATCAACGATATCAATACATATGTGCTATTTGATTTGGGTGCTACTTGTTCGTTTATAGCATGCGATTTTGCTAAACGATTAGGATTACTTCCCGAAAAGTTGCCTATACCTTTAAATATTAAGGTAGCAAACGAAGAGATAATTCCTGTTGAAAATATTCACAAGAGTTGTTGTGTAGATATACGGGGTTGTAAATTATCGGTAGATTTATTACCGATAAAGTTAGGAGAATTCGATGTAATTCTCGGAATGGATTGGTTGATAAACCATGGGGCAATTATAGATTGTCAAAAGAAATGTGTGAACATTAAGACGTTAGAACAACCTCGGGTAGTATTTTACGGGAATAGATCACTGGGACGTTCGTGTTGTCTAACCATGACACAAACTAGGAAATTACTGAGGAAGGGATGCGTAGGTTACTTGTGCCATGTTGTTGATAACCAGAGAGTGGTAGCAACCATGGAACAAATACCTATAGTGAGAGAATTCGCTAATGTATTTTTGAGTGAATTACCTGGTCTTCCGCCGGACAGGGAGAAAGAGTTTGTGATAGACATTGTGCCAGGAGCAGCACCAGTTTCCAGGGCACCGTATCGTATGGTGCCAGTGTAGATGAAGGAATTGATGGTGCAGTTGCAAGAACTGTTGGATTGGAAGTACATTCAGCCGAGTGTGTCACCGTGGGGAGCACCGATACTGTTTGTTAAGAAGAAGGATGGATCGTTAAGACTTTGTATGGACTATAGAGAGATGAACAAGTTAACAATAAAGAATAAATACCCATTGCCCAGGATCGATGATCGATGATCTCTTTGATCAGTTAAAAGGGGCTAAGTATTTTTCTAAAATAGATTTGCGGACGGGGTATCATCAGCTGAAGGTTAGGAAGGAGGATGTGCCAAAGACAGCATTCAGGACTCGTTATGGTCATTACGAGTTTTTAGTGATGTCATTTGGGTTGACAAATGCACCAGCTGCATTCATAGATATGATGAACAGAGTGTTCAAACAATATTTGGACAAGTTCATCGTGGTGTTTATAGATGATATTCTAGTCTACTCTAAGATGCCAGAAGATCATGCTGAACACCTTAGATTAGTGTTGGAGACATTAAGGAAGGAAAAGTTGTATGCGAAATTCACAAAGTGTGAATTTTGGTTAGAGAAGGTGCAGTTTTTAGGACATGTCATTGACCATGAGGGGATTTCAGTAGATCCAGCGAAGGTGGAAGCCGTGATGAATTGGGAACAACCGAAAATGCCGACCGAGGTGCGAAGTTTCCTAGGGTTAGCGGGTTACTATCGAAGATTTATCCAGGATTTTTCGAAGATAGCTACTCCATTGACTAACTTGACAAGGAAGACGGTGAAGTACGTGTGGACGGAGAAGTGTGAAGACAGTTTTCAAGAATTGAAGAAAAGATTGAGTGAAGCGCTTTATTTTGTCATTGCGACACAGGAAATTTTGTTTATAGCGATTTCATGATAGAGGACTTGGTTGCGTGCTCATCATGACAAAGGAAGGTCATTACGTTATGCATCTAGGCGGTTGAAGGATTATGAGAAAGTTTATCCTACTCATGATCTCGAACTGGCCATAGTTTTTGCTCTAAAGATATGGAGACATTATCTTTATGGAGAAAAATGTGAGATATACCACCACAAGAGTTTAAAATATATCTTCACACGTAAGGAGTTGAATATGAGGCAGAGAGATGGCTAGAGTTGATAAAGGATTATGATTGTGAAATCCTATATCACCTAGCCTTAAGTAGAAGGGTCGGGAAAAGTTGTCTTTGTTAACGGCTCAAACTGAGTTAATAACAAAGATGGCTAGGATGGAGTTGGAAGTGAAGCTGCCAAATGAAGGAAGACCAATGTTATTTGCGATGAAGATGCAATCTACCATTGTAGAGAGAGTTAAAGCGGTACAACTCAAAACGGATGAGTGTAACTGGATGAGGGAGCGACTGACAAATGAAAAAGATACAAAGTGCAGTCTTGATAAGGAGAGATTATTGAGATTTGAAGGAAGAATTTGGGTTCTGAATGAGACGGAATTAAAGGAGCAGGTTCTACAAGAGGCTCATAGTTCAAGGTTTTTGATTCATCCTAGTAGCACTAAGATGTATCAAGATCTTCGACAGAGTTTCTGGTGGCCGAACATGAAGAGAGAGATAGCCGAGTATGTTAGTAGGTGCTTAACTTGTCAGAGAGTTAAGGCCGAACATCAATGACCAAGTGGCTTGTTACAGTCATTGGAAATTCCGGAGTGGAAATGGGAGAATATCACGATGGATTTTGTGGTAAGACTCCCGACTACTCAGAAGGGGTATGATGCGACTTGGGTAATAGTGGACTGGTTGACGAAGTCGGCTCACTTTTTGCCAATTAGGGTTAAGTATAACTTAGACCAATTAGCTAGACTTTATATTAAGGAAATAATCTCCAGACATGGAGTGCCAGTATCGATTGTGTCAGATCGTGATCCATGATTCACGTCGAACTTTTGGAGAAGTCTACAAGAGCAGTTGGGAACGCAGTTGAAGCTGAGTACAACGTATCATCCACAGACGGATGGACAGAGCGAGAGGACAATTCAGACGTTAGAAGATACGCTAAGATCTTGCGTCATGGATTTCAAGGGTAGTTGGGATGATCATCTACCGTTAGTGGAGTTTGCATATAACAATAGTTATCATGCAAGCATAGGTATGCCACCTTACGAAGCTTTGTATGGGAGAAAATGCGAACATGTACCATATTGGGATGAGGTAGGAGAACGCCAATGTTGGGACCGAGAATTGGTGCAATGAGACAATGAATATTGTCAAGAAGATTCGAATGCGTCTTTCTAGCACTCAAGATGCATGTAAGAAGTTTACGGATCCGCATAGAGAGAATCGAGAGTTTGAAGTAGGTTCGTACGTATTTCTAAAAGTATCTCCCTGGAAAGGAAAGATACATTTTGGAAAAAAAAGGGAAATTAAGTCCGAGGTATATAGGACCTTTCGAAGTATTAAAACGAGTGGGTGAGGTAGCTTATATGATAGCGTTACCTCCAGACCTAGAACAAATACATAATGTATTTCACGTGTCGGTATTGCGTCCTTATAAGCCAGATTATAAGCACGTGATAGAATATGAGCCTATCTATGTTGAGAAGGACTTAAAGTACGAGGAAACGCCGATTCAAATTATCGATAGAAAAGAACAAGTTCTGGGGAATAAAGTTATACATTCCGTGAAGGTGATATGGAAGAACCACGATGCAGAAGAAGCAACGTGGGAGTTAGAAGAAATGATGAAAAAGAATTACCCTCAATTATTTGTGTATATTTTTTTTTTTTGCGAGATTCTGGGGACAGAATCCTTATAAGGGGGAGAGAGTGTAACGCCCCGGAAAATCGAACATTTTGTAATTACCTTTAATAATGAATAAAATAATATTATTTATTATTATTACGTGTTGAGAAGATGAAGGTCGTTCTATAACCTAGAAACGTCGAAACGTCGTAGTATTTTCACTACGTGGGAGAATTAAAGTGTTTGAATTTCTAAAACGAAAATAAAAGTTTTCCGAGAAATTTTTCGAAAAACACTATTCATCGATTTCTGCTCGGAAACTATTTTTGAACTTCCGAGAAATATGTAACGTTATAATATCGAGGTGATATTGATTATGTAATAATAATCTAAGTATGGAAAACGTAATATTTCGCATGCGGACTTAATTTGGGAACGTTAGGTTATTAAGCGTTAAGGGAAGAGAGTTGTGATTATATAATGTGTATACATTATATGAAGTAATGGATATAAGTATAATACGACATATTGTACTATTATGTATGAAGAATGAGATAACGTATATTAAGAATTAATATACGAGTTAGCATACGAACATTATACGTGGGGTATAAATGTTAAGTTATTGAATTAAAGGTAATGGACTTGTAGGATTGCTAGCTTATTGGTAGAAGTCCAATAGAATGTGTTTCTCAAGCCAAGTGTTTGTTAATCATGAGTCCAAACAATGGTAGTGTAAGCCCGATAAGAAAACTAGCTAGATTAAACTAGCAAGCCCAATGATTTATCCATGATCCATGGAGCGATCCAAGTGTAAGTGGGTAGACTTGATGGGCAAGGTTAATGTGTGGTGACCAAGTGATGTGATGAGCAAGTGTTGTGGCTAGCAAGTTTACTTAGTGGCTAGATAATGAATAGTAAGGAGGTGGGGTATGAGGAGGTGGAATGAGGAGGTGGAAATGAGGAGGTGGGATGTGTTAATGACCATTCTACCCTAGCTTTTGATAGCCTATAAATACCAAGCTCATTTCAATTTTTTTGGTTGTTATTTCATCCAACTTTCCTCTCAATATAAAGCTACTTATTGGTTAGGAAGAATAAGCCACTTAAGCACTTATAAGCCACTTCAACCTTTGCTAGTTTTCCAAAGTGAATTGAAGTCTTAGTCTTCAAGGGTAAGACTCATCTCTTTTATCTACATCTTTTCTATGATAGGATTGATAGAGAAGGGGGATGGTTTGAGGATAACATGTAATAAGTTATTAAAGAATGAACTTAAGCCGAATAAGTTGAATAAGCAACTTGAACATTAATAAGTTGCTAAGACCATATAGAACATATCATATGTTGTCATATGATGTTTAGTATGTTGAATATAGCATGAGAACTTTGATTGAAGGACTTAAGTTATTAATAAGTCATGTGCATGAAGATTTCTAGTTCATAAGCTAAATAAGTTAATAACTTATGAAAATAAGTCAAAACCTACCTTATTTATAAGATGGGTTAATAAGTAATTTGTAATGATCATATGTTGATTAAAATCCATTAAGAACGCTTAGTAATGAATATTTTCCAGACTTCACACGATTGGACGATTATCGTCGAATTTGTGAAATTCTTGGAATGGAAGTCGTATTCTGTGTTTGAAGTCAGAAACGTTGGTTGTCAATGGAGACAAGTCATTTTAGTCATTATAGAGTTGCGGACTCAAAAATGACCGGATTCTGACTTAAAACGAAGAAACGAGCATTGAACGTTCACGAACGTTTATCATTTTTGTTAAAAATAAACTCATAGGTGAATTTTTAGCAAATGAAGTCAAATAGATAAAATTCTTGCATGAATGCATAGATTATGAAATTTGTGAACCGTAGGCTTTTGAACGGACCAATTCAAACTTAAAACGAAGAAGTTATGCGTCTAGGAAGTTCGTAAAAATGTCAAAACTGAAAAATTTTCTGAGGCACAGAATCCACTCCGCGACGCGACTCTAAGCCTAGAATGGCCACCATTGTGCAGCAAGGTAGGAGGCTTGTGCATCGTTAACTCTTAATCAGCAAATACATGAAGTCACAGAGCAATCCTTGGCTCCGCGGCGCCAGTCCAAGAAAAATGATAGTGAAGAATGATTTCAAGTATAGAAGGAAAGAGAACTTGTTAGTAATGAATTAAGATGTAATCATAATATGTTTAAGACATTGTAAGGTACTTGTAAGACACTATTTCATGTTGATTAAGAATTTATAATCAATCGAAGATGAGCGGAATGAGAATGACGTAACGAAAGCCAAAAACCCTAATAATGAATCTAAGTTAGGAATTACGTTGAGATGAAGGGTAAGATATAATAGTAATCATACTTGATGGTGTATGACTTAATGTGGTACGTTATGTGATTATGTATTGTAGAATCATACAGACTTAAAGTACTGTACGGATATTAATCAGTAATCAGACGTCAAAGGCATGTATTCTAACCCTTGTTCCAGTTCAGTCTGGACAAGCTTTGTAATTCATGTATTCTTTCACATGAAGTTTTGAATGATGAAGTCTTAAGCCATTTCTTTTGGCTAGACTTATACTATGAATCTGTCAAGCATGATTAATGTTTACCGAGTTATATTGGTATGGTTTTCAATCGAAGACCAAGTATACTAAAATGTTTTTGTCGTTTAACAACAGGCACGTGAGGTTGCCACAACTTAAACGTATACACGTTTAATGAATGTAGTGTTGATCAACATAGAGTACTATGAGCTGATCACTCAGAAGTGCTCGTAAGCTATGACGGACTTACGGACTTAGTGTCGGGTTGTCCTTTTCAAAAGAACTTATGATATGCTCATAGATTTGAGCCATAATTGTTATTCTACCGAGTATGGTTGTATAAAACGTTTTGAAGGAAAAGAAGTGCTATTTTGAATTATCGATAGTACTTCGTAACTATTGTTCAGTTATTGAAGATATATGAGTTCTATGTTTCAAGCATGTTGTTTATTAGAATGGTAGTACTTGCTGAGCTAGTCATGCTCACTCTTGCTTGAACCATATGAACACAGCTAAAATCGAGCGGACCGAAGGCTCCGGCAAGGATAAAGGCAGGGCAAAGACGAACCCATAGTATACTTATATAATAGTATAGGATGAATGTTTGTAATATATTGATATTATGACAAGAACAACTGAAAGGGTTACAAAGAACCTGGGGAATGTAATATTATTTTGAATATATATAAGTTATATTAGTCCTTTTGAGACTATTCAATGGGATGTATGAATGAATGGTAGTACCATGTAGTACCATCAGTCGGGTTGGAAGAGACCCGGATTTGGGGGCGTCACAATTCCCCTTAATGTTAACCCTACAGTTCTTGTACACCAACCTAACATGAATCACTTCCCTATTCGCAATTTCTATGTTTAAAGGGAAATTTAACTCCTCACTAGGTATTTCTAATCTCTTAGAAAATTCATCAGATATAAACGAGCAAGTAGCACCCGAATCAAATAATACATATGCATCTATATCATTGATTGGGATAATACCTGACATGACATCTTTTGATAGCACCGCATCCTGCACCGTCATGTTGAAGGTTCTTGATGTTGGCTTAGTTGTTGATGTTGGTCCAGCAATAGCCAATGTACCTCCACCAGCATTTCCCTTGCTTCCATTTGCCTCACCAGCTCTCTTCTTCGGACATTCACGAGCAAAGTGATCCTTAGATCCACACGTGAAAC
The DNA here is from genome assembly GCA_020205615.1 of Panax quinquefolius. Classification (NCBI taxonomy): domain Eukaryota; kingdom Viridiplantae; phylum Streptophyta; class Magnoliopsida; order Apiales; family Araliaceae; genus Panax; species Panax quinquefolius. The sequence goes on along the minus strand of JAINUW010000400.1, from coordinate 829,121 downwards.
AAACGTTCTTCTTAGCTTGGGTGCAATTTGGTGCGATGTGACCTTACTGGCCATAGTTGAAACATACTCATTTTCCCATCAAGAACACACCCTTGTGAAACTTTTCGCACGTAGCACATGTTTCGAACTTCTTATTTTGCTGATTTCTTTGCTAATTTCCAGCTCCCCCATTCGTATTCTACTTTCTCTTCAAATTGTTGTTGCCATTTCCACCGTTACCACCCCCACCATTCTTAGTTTCACCTTCACTTTTCTTCTTCCTCTGCTCCTGGTTATGTTTTGTTACTGCCTCACCTCCACTTTCAGCGAGAATTGCTTTCTCCATCACTGCTGCAAATGTCCTCATTTAGAACAGGGAGACCCTACTGTACAACCAGGGTTTCAATCTCTGTTCAAACCTCTTCACCTTGCATTCGTCTGTGCTGACCTGATATGGTGCAAACCTCACCAACTCGTTGAATCTTGCGGCATACTCAGACACCGACATCGTTCTCTGCTTCAGTTCTAAAATTGTACTTCCAGCTGACTCTTTGAACTTTCTGGAAAATAGGTCTCAAAGAATATTTCCTTGAACCTTTCCCAAGACATAATTCCTGGCACCAATAACTCTCCTCTACTTTCAACATAAACGTTGCAAAAGCAGTCTTCTGGTTATCGTCTACCCTAGCAACATCAAAAACCTTCTTGATTTCCATTATCCAGGTCTGGGCTTCAACTAGATTCATGGACCCACGGAATTCTGGTGGTCCAACCGCCTTGAAGTCCTTAAACGTAGTACCTTGGTTCTGAGGTTGATTCTGCAAAGCACCTGTCAGTAACGTCACTCGCTGCTGAACATGGTTTCCTTCCACATTATTGTTATTTTCCTCAATGGTTCTCTGTCGTGGTGGTTGACGTCTTGGAGGCATTTTCTGTTAAAATACATCCATTAGCTTTTATTCAACCTTTTAAGTATTATATACTTAATTTGCACATCATAAAAGTTTACCACATAACACTTAACACTTTGAATAAATCAATAACTTTTATTCATTAATCACATAATAGTTACATATCAACCTACGACGTCCTACTAAGATGTTGCGTAGCCTTTCGATGCTCTTCATCCATAATTCGGAACATTGTTTTGCGGTCTAATATGTATGAGGGTAGCATCTCCAACTAAATTGGGTAACCCATGACCCGATCTTTAGCTCGATTGATCACCGTATTAAATACGTTATTCATTTCTTCCATCTTCCTCCTCTTTGCTTGTGCATCTCTCTCTGCCATTCTAGCTCGTTGATAAGCTTCATTATACGCATCTTCAGCTCTTGCCCTCTTAGTAGATTCCTCCTTCATCTTATTCTCCAGTTCTGCAATCTTTGCCATCATTCGCTCGTTCTCTCCTTCAGTGTGAACTAGCTTCACTTCAACGTTGTTCAGTCGTTCTTCTCGATCTTGGATCTCATCGTCTTCCTATGTCATCGATGTTTATTGTTCAGCTACTATCTCTTGCAACTCCTCGACGGTGTCTTGAAGTTCCACATTGCAGTCATACACCTCGTCGTACATACGAGCAGCGATCGAGCTAAGTGGAATCTCTTCCTCCTCGTCCTCCTCATCCGACTGTGGCAGCTCCACAGGGTCCTCCTCGTCCGTCTCTATCTCATCATCCTCATCAGGTACTCTCTCTCCTTCAACTATCTTGATCGATGTAATCGCTTTCCGATGGCGATGAGTTGTTCCCCAAACTACCTGAATATCTCGAGGCTCCTACTCTCTAGGCATCTGGGATCCTTCCTCCCTAGCCTGACTGGATCCTCCTACATTAGCCATCCTGTTAATCAAATTTTAAATTTTTATTTACTAACCACTACTACTCGACACTCACGAGCACATAAGTTATAATCACATAAGCACATAAGTATTTTATTACTTCTTCCTTAAAACTCGATAAGAGTTTATCATCACTATCTTTTCAAAGGTTACTTCCTAAGGCTTTTCCCCACCTAAGGTTCATAACCTAAAGCTTTGATACCAACCTGTGACACCCCCAAATTTAGGTACTTCATTCCCACAAGATCTGGTGCTCACTATCCATACAATCATACTATTTACCCAAATAAAATAATATTTAAACCATAATCCTCCCTTTAAATAGGGTTACATAAATTAATTCAAAAACATCCCAGGTTATCTAACCTTTAAACATCATTCAAGTGCGGAATTAAAGTATTACATTACATCATTATTAAAAAAAATATATGATCATAGCAGAAATCAAAAGTACAATTCAGCATTACTTGTACATTTTTCCCTTTCCTTTGCTAGTTGAAGGCTCATCTACCTTCTCAACTTTAGCTGCAATGAGTTTATATGTAAGACCCCAACTTATTATTAATGAAATTTAATCTTCTCCATTTATTATTTTGAAATAGTAAGGGTTGATTTGATTAATGTGGATAGTTAGGGGTAAAATACGCAAATACTTCAAAATAAGCAAGTGATTATAAAATATTCATTGTTGTCGGGGAATATTCGTTTGGTCGTGGAATATTAAATGCTTTGTCGGGGAATATTAAATGCGACGGTATGCGACCATGTGTGGGCCCCATAATGAAAAGCGATTGGATGAAGAAAACGACAAATATAAGTGGTTTAAAAATAATTCAGGCGTGGTTATTCACAGATTATCTTTGTTAAAATACCCGGTGGTTAAAACACACGAGTAGATGCGGTATTGCACCAATTATTGATTCTTACGTAAGAATGCACTACTCAATAATGGTTACGATAATTACTTTATTCGATGATTTTATTGAGTTAATAATTCTTTGCGTTGATATTTTATATTGTTGTTGTTTCAATAATTGTCATTACACGTTTTTCATTATCGAAGCAATAATTCATATTATCTGAATAATATTATTAGATAACATTATTGGCAATGTCTAGAAAGTTCTGTCTAAGGAGAGGTTTGGTCACCTAATTGCGCACTAGTAAGAAGAAATTCTTATTGGAAAGCCCCCTCTTTCCTATGAACTGCCTGGTTGTCAATATTGTGATTCTGTAATATTATTTGTGAATAATTAATTATTGATTCATATGATGAGAAAAATATTGATTTTATGTGGATATAGATGGAGAAAAATTTTAATGTGACAATTGTTGAAAATTGAAATTTTATCTTTTTCTGATAAAATAATTCATTTAAATATATTATTATATTTTAATAATATAATAATGGTGATATTTTTACAACGAATGTGGGATATATGAGTATACGAGGAGGAAGAGTATTTTTGTTGCAATAAATGTTTAAAACATGTTAAACATGTCTGTGGACCCCATTTATCGATCAAATTTGATTATAACTTTGTAAAATCGCTTGGTTGTGGATTTGGTCAATTTCATTTGGAATTGGAAAACTTTCTTACGCAAAGTTGTAGAGAATTGAATTTCCTATAAAAATTTTGAGATTCGAATTTTCTGATGAAAGGCTATTTATTATGAATTATTGAAGTTCAAGTTCAAAATAATTAATTTTTGGGAGTTTTAGTTAATTATTTTGAGAAAAACGTTTTTTGCAACTAAGTTGGCCTCACATGTGATTCAAATGGGCTGAGATCAGTTGTCTAAGGTGGGCTAAAGAAAATGTGAAAAATATATTAATATTATATTCAATTTTACGCTTTGGTGTTCTAAGCATTTTCCTATAAATAGGTGCTTAGGTTAGAATTGAAAAACACACCGAAACCCAAGTTTCTCTCTATTTCTCTCTCGATATATTGAGCGTATTCTTGTGAGTATACTTTGAGTATTGTTAGATTAAGGTGCAAGTTCCAATCAAAGACTATATCAGATTCCAACTAGAAGTACTAATCTTTCGAGGTAAGGGATGTTATTTTCTTCTCAAATGATATTATTTCTTCAATATCATTATCTTTGAAATATTGGTTGAAACTTTTTATCAAATTTGGAACTTTTTCATGCTCTGGTTACTATTCATGAGTTACTATTCATGAGTTACTATTCACGAGTTACTATTCATGAGTTACTATTCACGAGTTACTATTCACGAGTAGTACTATTCATGAAGCGTGAAGATGTTTTTTTGGAAATTTCTATCTTTTGGTGTCTGAGTTACTATTCACGTATACTGATCACTATTCAATTCAAAAAATAAAATTTCTTCTTTTGTCCAAAATATCTATTCGGATACTAGCTTTGATTGTATCCATGTTTTGATCATTCTTGAATTTTACACCACTATGATTATTTTTGAGGTATTTTTTGAACATGGATAAAACAAAGTACGAATCATTAATCCTTAATCCTTGTCATTTTGTTTCAATTGGATTCGTTTCTTTAAAATATTTTCATCATCCTCGGTCTTAAATGATGATATTATTGAATATCTTTGGCACATGTAGTGCAAAGATGAATGATTTCTGAAGAATATCTTTGGTAGTAGTCAAGAAAGATGAACAGTGTTTAGATGAACATGACCAATGATGAATTTCTTTGGCACCAGTAATGCAAAGATGAATATTTGATTCGGATGTATATTGATTGATGTTACAGGGGATAAAAGATAGACGATGAACTTTTAAATTCATACATAGAAGATAGTAGTTTGCATTCTCTACTTAACTCTTCTAATGAATTATTATTTCATTGCGAATATTGATTTAAAATTTGTTGTCTATTGTATTCTATTAGATTTTTCCCTGTTGAAGACTAACGGTAATTTGTTGTATATTATCTTAGTCATAATATTCTTTCTTGGGCTAGTTGAGCTCACCCTTTTCTTTTTGTTCCATTTTTCTTCTCGGGAGGCGAGAATATAAATGAGTACGCAGTCTGGGGTATGGAATGAAGGTTTTAGAAAGGATTGTTTAGTAGTCCTCACCATTTTTGTAAAATAATGTATCAATAAATGTGATGAGGATTTATTTGAGTATAGATATTGTCTAGAAGATAATATTTGTATTCAAACTCACAGTTTTACTGTTGTAATAATAAAGTTATAGTTGTTTCTGTACCATGTATTGACAACTCAGAATAGGTGATGTATACCTATTTTGGGGGCGTCACATTATAAATATGCAAGAGTGAGCAAAATAATTGCTCACTGAATATAATAATGAATCAACAAGAGTATAACAATAATAACTGCCAACGAATAGGCTCATCAAGACTGAATAGTACTCCAACAATGATAATCAGAAACTAGAATCCAAAATATGGAATATACATAACTGAGGGTCATAAGACCATGAACTATGTCCACAGTTGCGAGTAATCTTTCAACTCCAACTTTAACAGTCAAAAGACTATAAGGACTCCTCGTACTTAGGGGGATCAGCCCTTCGTACAATGTATTGTGCACAAACATTTCAACGCTAAGCGTAAAGTATCCCCTATTAATACTAGGGTTGTTCATCTCAGTATTTAGAGTTCAAGTCTGTACCAAAGAAAGTTTGGTTTGGATAAGCTTTCGAGGGTAATTTGAAGTTTAACGAACATCAACTATAGGACTAGTTGAATCAATGGTGTTTGATAATCACAACAAATGTTTAATAACAACATAACATAGAACAATTGAGAATCATAAATGAACTGATTGTATATATCAAACTCATGCTTGAAATAACTATAAAGCATAAGTATTCAACAAAATTAATAAAATGGTAAACCTTTGCTTGAATAATAAATAAGCTAAGATTAGGTTCTTATAACATTAGAAAATGAAATTACTGAACGTACATTAACTAATAGCAAGCCAGAAACTAAAAACTTGCTCAACATGGTATTAACTCATACAAGGAATTAAAAGAGTTCACTAATCGAGACGAGAGTTCAAAAGTTACGTTCATTATACAATAATATAGTTTAAGAACTTGCTTAACTATAAACAAGTTAGAATGAATCAACCAAATGAGAATTTCATATAACATTAGAGTTAACAAATGAGAATTTCAAATAACATTAGAGTTAAAGTTTACTTGAATAAACTTTAGGAACAAATGACTTATTCAACAATAGCTAAGATAGAAAGCTTGCTCAATAAAAAGAATAATGTTACACAATATAGTAATAAAACTATCTCAACAAAAGTGTAGAGTTAGAAACTTTCTCAATGTAAAAAGATAGGGTTTAGAAACTTGCCTTGAGCGTAAGCTATAAAATTAAACTCACGATCACCTACACATAATTTTAGAACCACCATACCTATTAGATATGCTAACATACCATAACATGTTCATTTCTAGCTAAACTTATCATTGAAGCACAAGTCTTTCATTACCATTTACATTTTAGAAAATCCAAGTATTTTACTTCGCAACACTTGTCTAATGCTCATTATGTATACTAAGTTACCACATAAAGCGTTCTCGATTTACTAACCGCTTTTGCAACTTTGAACTTACTAACCCTAATTCACTATGTTATGTTAACCTTAACATTACACATTTAACATGCTAACATAATTTCATACCATTCTATGATGCTAACCCAAGACTGCAGCAACAATGTAAAATCGAAATCTCGAACCGATTATTATGGCGGCAATTGCTTATGTACAAAGACTTGGGACCGTGGCATATTTGTGCCATTTTTTGCCTTGGAACCGGTAGCAATTTTGCAGGTGTTTAGACAGACACGGGGAAGGCTAATGAACAATAACTGACTTTAGCCCAACGGACACAAATTTCACCCATCAAACAATGATAATAACACGTAAAATAAATATACAATTATCATAAACATGATTGATAACATATTCAACCACTTAGCACCATTTAACAACAACTAAAACTATTTTAATTTCTCAATTTTCATGTTTTTCATATAAAACTCCATTTTTGATATTCATCCCAAAAATCATCACTGTGAATTCATTATTTGGCCAAATCACTCCATTCAAATTACGTTATGCTTGTATCTCATTGAACTAACATATACAAGCTTTAATTTATAATTGCACGTACTAATTGGCTACTAAAATTAATACTTTTCATGAACATATGAAAAAATACACATAAACATACACTGTCGAAATTTTCTTCTACTGAAAATCGAAATTAGCATGCAATTATTGTTTATATACAAACTAAAACTTCACCAACATGAATAACCACCACAATTTATTTATATAACAACAATTCAAAACGTGAAATTCACAGAACATGCAATTTTTTATTTTGCCGTAAAATCCATATATGCATATATATATATACATATACATATATATATATACACACATATACATATATATATATATATATATATACATATACATAATACTAATGTTGTGTAGAAATACCTTGAATTTGCTTGCAATCCTTGTTAAACTCAATGGAATTGTCGCTATGAAATCCTTCTCTCTCAAATTCTCTCAACTTTCACAAAACTCAGTACTCTCAAACTTGGAAAATAGAATGCGTAATAAGAAACCAACTTGTATTCAAGCGTAAGAAATAAAACTGACAACGCTTAATAATACTACTAATTACAAATTCAGTTACTAATGTATATGATATAAATATATTATATTTATTATTTTAATTTAATTTAATTTAATTATTTTATTTAAATTCAAAATTAGAAATACCAAAAGCCATAAGGCTTGTTTGGCAAATCATTTAAAATTTTAAAGAATTAAAATACTTTTAAGCCTTTTTCGGCAAAAACTAAATTAAACCCTTTTTAATTTATTTTAATAAACACTTTAGTTTATAAATTATAATCACACATTATTTATTTGAATTTCCATATCCAACACTAACCCATTACATTAATCACATACTATATTTTAATTAAATATAACATTTTAACAAATATCACAAAATTATACTTTTCATTATAACTTTATTTAATAATTTAATATATCATTTAAATTACTAGTCACAATATAACCTCTCATGTTATAATACAAATCTCTAAATTATAATTAATTAAATTTAGAATTTATCTAATAAATTTAGATTTACAATTATTTATTAACGACCATCGCATCAATAATTATTTATTCCATCAATTCAATAATAGACACATCAAATAAATATTTATATTATTCAATAAATATTTAATATTACAACTTGAAATTTCGGATCGTTACATTATAAGATATTGAATTGGGTTTAATATAAAACCAATAAGTAGTCCTAGCAAGACTTAAACACTTGAATGAACTTCGAATATGAAATATAGTGAGATATTAGTCGAAAGTTAACACAATAAAATTGAACATTGTGTATTGATAATAGGAAGGGTTATGAGATGTAGAGTAAAGTTTACATTACAACTACTATGCATTGCTATGTGACTAATAGTTAATGTTGTAACGCCCCGAAATCCGGTCTATCTTCACACCCGGATTCCGTGCATCACTAGTACATCATTCATTCTGCATACATCATTATATACTGAAATATAACAACATACACTCTCAAATCCCAGATCCTAAAAACCTTATAGCTTTTCTCATTACAAATAATAATAATTACATTATTCTTTACATCTTGCACGAGTGACTTTTATCCGCCACCAAGGATACATAATCGTTCATTAAACTATTCTATAGTTTAATTCTCATCTTTCTACATTACAAGTCTTCACTTGATCTTCTCGCTCATTCACATTCTGAATGGCACTTCATCTGGATACTGACAGCTTGATCTATACGGGATCCTTAAGTTCTTCTAACATCGTTCGCTGAAAATATTTTTCATTTAGAGCAAGTGTGAGCATTCAATTTCCCAGCAAGTCTTAACAGTTGAACAAATAACTTTAAGAGTTAAACATTCCTTTGAAACTTCGATAACTGAAGAAAGGTTATGAAGCAGCTTGAACAATAGGAATAATCTTGATTCCTATCATTTTAAAACATTAGTCATATTCACTTTGAAATACTTTCATTCTCTACTATCTTCCATACACATTCTGTCTGGCTAGAATCAATAGCACAGACTTAACAATAACGGTTCATGTATAAACAAAACACTATCTTATTGAACAGTTCAATCATAGAACAGTTCATATCATTGAAACACTGAAGTGTTCACATTGTGGAACAAGGCCTCATACGTTCTACCACCTTGTACAAATATCACACATTCGCACATAGACAGAACTTCTCAAGTTCAACATCTGAGAAGTTTAAGAAACTAACATTCATTTAAAATATGAATGAAGTTAGAAAACTTGCCTTACACACAGCTACAGCTTTCGCTAAACTGCTCATTCCATTCCCTATAACACATAAGGAAATAACACATACACCAATTAGTCATATACTTGACTTACGTATTGGTTTACTTAACTTTACTTCTTAAGGTTCGCGTTCTTGCAATCTAAGTTTACGCGACCAACTTTCATTACCATTCTACGGCTTCATGACATACGGAGATGTCTTACTCAAAACGTTCATCATCTTTGATGATTAACATTCTTATCTTCTTCTTATAACTCTTCTAGGACTCAGCACACATCGCTTCTCTGCTAGTAATCCATATGGTACTCTGAGTGGCTTCCCACAAACAACCAACAAACAAGTTCCCATCTCTTCTACACTGCCCACGCAGTGAGTTAGATCGGTTGCCAGTTTCCTATATACCTTCGCTCTCTGAAGGAATTGTTTAGCTAAGCTCCCATATGTCAACCATCAAAGGTTACAATTGTACCACAACCTAACTTATCTTAACTTATATGAACTATTAAATATAGTGTTCGTTAAGTAAATTTCTTATTCCTTATAGCTTTCTGACAATTAAATGTCATACCTCAGGATTCATTCTTATCCGACTCACATTCGGCTTTCATTAATCTTATTACCATTCGATACGGCTTTCTTGATACCATTCGTATCTTACTTACTACTCTTATCAACGTCTAAGTCATACAACTAGGGTATACTTAGAACGATCATCCAACGCGAATACGATTCACAAGGATCGTTTACGTATTCAACGTTCACATTGCTCATCTCTTAATCTCTCATTCAACCTTTACTCAAGGTTTTAATCGCTTTCGATCGTTATCCATCCCATGAACCCCATGTTCATTATTCTTTCTTAATGTCGAAGCCATACTGATCGTTGTATGCTAAGACCGATCGTTCATTGCAACAATATTGCGTTCACAGCGTCTATACGCTTTACATTCATCTCTCATTACCATGTCATAACATCAAAATGTTATACATTACTATCGTCCATCAACGTCTAAGGAATCACCATCATAGCAATCCCTCACATTCGATTCATTGCGACTACGGTCCCCGGCTATCAGTCCCGTAACCCGTAATTATATTCTTTTAATCTCGTTTAATCTTTCCGTTCAACCTTCATTAAGGGTTTAAAACACTCGATTAAGTATTACATTAGTTGAACTACATGTTCGTATCTCTTTCTTTGCATCCCCGAAATTGAAAGCGATTAAAATCTCATTTACGGCATTGCTCTACTGCTTGGCCATGGCCACCACCTTCAACATTACTAAGACTTCGTATTTGCATGAGTTAGCGATCTGATGACCCTCCTACTGGCGTTTGTAGCACCACCATTCTAGGCATGACTGGCGCCGCGGCGCCAAGACCTTCTTCCCGAATTTTTTTTTTTTCTAAGTCTTTGGTCGTTCTGAGATGCGTACTTCGAAATCTCATAACTTCTTCGTTATAACTCAGAACGAGATCGTTCCAAAGCCATTTTCTTCGTTATCTAACGTACTTCGATTACCCCCAGACAGAACTTTGTTCTGAATCAGTTAACATGCCATTCAATTAGCTTAATCTTCACCCTTTGTTCATTTTAACGTTTTTAACGTTCTTCGTTCGTTCATCCGTAATTCGGTCATCCGAACTCGAAACTCGTTCGTTCTTAAGTCTACGACTCACATTTTATACATTCTCTTACATTCTTATGAAACCTTACATGTTCGGGTTCATTTACTAACATTCAAATTCTCGATCTTCTTTTATAAAATTTTTGCCATAACTTCGTTATAGCAAAATTCTAATCCGTTCTTCAAGAACGTTTCCAATGTTCCTAACCAAGCAATAAGCATCTAAATTATACACGATGGTTTTAAACTTGTCCATCAACAACAATTACACTACGATGGTTTTAAATTTGTCCATCAACAACGTTCTTCGCGTTCTTCGCGTGTTCTTCGTTCGTTCTTCGTGTTCTTCGTTCGTTCTTCATTTTTAATCGATATTTTGGATTACGATTTCACTTTTTCTTGGAATTTGATGTTATAGAACATCATTCCTTACTCACTTGACCTACTTTCATTCATAAGATTCATTCGGATCGCTTCAAAATCCTTCTTAATCTTATATTTCCTTAAGAAATTTATAAATTAAATTTCTAATTCTTATTTCCTCGTTTTCTCATGAATTCAACCATATGAATTCATTATTAACATTATCTACTTCCTATCTTCATTAAGCTATGTTTTTGAACATAATAAACTTAAAGAAAAATTAGAAGAACTAGGGTTCGGATTACCGTTCTTCTTTAATCTCCTTCCGTCGGACAAAGCATGCATTCAAGCTAGCTTTTCCTCTTCCTCTTCCTTCTCTTCCCCATCTGAAGCTCTCTCTCTTTCTCTCTCAAGTGTTGGTTGAAAATTTTCAATCAAACAAATGAGCTTAAGCTTGTTTATATAGAAAACCAAGGCTAGGGGCATTTTAGTCATTTTCCCTCACCTCCTTACTATTCATTGCTTAGCCACCAAGTTTACTTGGTGGCCAAGTGGCCGCCCCACCTCCTTAGCTAGCTTCCCTTGGAAGCTTCGTGCTTCCGTAATTCAGAATTCGTCCGACAGTTCGAAAACTGAAATTCTCGGAATCCAAATATTTTTGAATATTCCGTCTTTCCTCTACCGATTAACTTTTATGTAATCTTCGGATCTCCGAAAAACTGAAAAATACTTTTCCACGTTAAGCATTTTCCTTCATGTTTTCCCCTAACGTAGCTAAACGAATGAAAAGTACATAACAGTACTTTTCGTCATTTTTATTTCGTCCGATTTCTGCACATTTTTCGAGAAAAACTTTTATCGGCTTACTTAACATTTCACGATATATTATCATCAAATCTTTCGACGGAATGTCATTTTGACATACCGAACTCTCGGAAAGGCTTAGGTTATTCAAACCCTAACCCTTAGGGTTTTGTTGGGTGAATAGTGCCTATTTCGTCTTTTTCCCCAGAAATATTTTGTTCTCGAAAAATTTTTATTTTCGTCTTGAAAATTCTTACTCGTTCAGTCTAGCTCATAGCCAGAATCCTCCCGATTAATAATCATTCTAGGTTATAGAACGATTAATAAACACATAGCACAGAATAGTATTAATAAAAATTCATTTTATTAATAACTTATTCTTTAAATCTTAATTTTTGGACAATCCGGATTTCCGGGTTGTCACAAATGTGAATGATTATATAATTGTGTAGGGCACGTGAAGTGCAGATAGCTGTAAGTTGTTAAACTGTTATTGGTAAACAACGATCAAGGCAAGTCTTTTAGTTCCTATTTGCTATGTGAACTTGATGATTAACTGTTTTAAATCTTTATTGCAAAGACCATGATGTGTTATATATATGTTGAAAGTATGAAATGTTAAAGTCAATTTATGACTACGTTGATTGATTAAAGCATGTTGATTTAGTAAGAAACTCAATCTTTATACTTGGTATATGAACTGTAACATGTATGTTATAAGTTGAGCATGTTATTATGTGCTATGTGATACGTGAAAACTGTTAGATCTTGTTGGGCTGTCAAGCTCAACCTTGCAAATAACCATTTTTGCATGTTAAGGATTGAAGGTAACACTATGTGCTACATGAATGACGTGGATCAAAAATAATACACGAAGATTAATATTTTAGCTAAAGTTATTATTTCTTTAAACCATGATTAAGACTCATGAGATGTACTAAATGTTTTATGATGTATAGTTTTATGTTGAGTTATCTGATATGTAAAGGTTATTGGATTGAAATGAAAAAATTTATATAATAACTGTGATGAAGCGAATCACAAAATAAGATTGATTCAAAGACATGTAGATGATAAAGGTTTTGATTCAGGGAATTAAAGTAAGAAGATAGAAAAGTTTACAATATTTCGTATATTATTAAGTTTAACAACGAATAATGATGTAAAATCAGAAGTTAGAAGTGTTATTAATAACCGAAGTCGGTAATTGTATTATATGAATTTTGGGGTCATTACAGATGGCTTGACTCTTTGTTCTGACCCCTTTTGAATAGCAAGACACTTCAAATTTGTGGCATGTCCAGCTAGCTTTCTCCTTGTGATCTCCCGTTCACTTATCATCAATGGACTGACCCAATGCTTAATCACTTTAGCCTTGTTCTTCAGAGACTGACCAATATCTTTGTGTACACTCCATCATTTCTTTCTTTATTTAGCAAACACTACGATCCTGGTTGCTTTCAAGATCGTTGTCTTCTATTTTCTTGACAGCTACTGTACTTGCTGACATTCCTTAGTCAGTTACTGAAGTCTTCTTCTAATCAACTTGTGGAAGACTTCAATTTGAATGGCTTCACAACTCAATCTGGGTTGATTGAGTTGGTGCTTAGATCTTTTACTAGTTTACATGCCATTCATTGAGTGCTCTCAGGTTTCCTTCAGGTGAGATGTATCTTTGCAGTACCAACTAGTGGCTTCGTTCCTATAGATATTCTGGGAGTGCTCGTTTGTTGAGAATTGTGTTTACTTTACGATTCTACCTTGGCATTGTGAGCACATCTATTGAAGCCTTAGTTCTACATTCTACGATTTTGCCTTGGGTTGTGCAGACACTACGACTTCGAGATCAGATCTCGACACTTTACGATTTCTGTCTTTATGCTCGTTGTCTTCATCTAATCTTGCTCGACTACGATCTTTGCCTCTGATGTGATCAGTAGACTTTACGACTCCGAGTGTGGTCTACGATTCTTGACTTAGCTTCGGCAGATGCTCGATCGATTCTTAGACAGGCTGTCTCTATGATTCTGAACATGACTTACTCAGCAGACTACGGCTCTGAGGGAGTTCTCTTCGACACACTACGATCCTTCCTTGTCTCTTCTGACAGTCTACGAACTCCGAGATCTACTATCTTGCAGACTACGATTCTGCCGATAGCTCTTGAGTTTTCCTTGACTCTCCTGGCAGACCACGATTTCTCAGTGCGGGCTGCTCGACGATCGAGACAACTTCTATCTATTACATTATAAGATCAACCTAACAAGCTTGATCTTTCTATATTTATAGTCCTTGTACATCATTTCCTTTTAAGGACTTTACAAAGCTATTTTGCTTATGTAGGATCAACCTAACATATTTGATCAATCATTCTAAGTCCTTGCACATATGTTTCTATTATCTAACAGAGGACTTTACAACTTTTCTTAATGCAAGCATACTTGCATATTCATTCATATATATATATATATATATATATATATATCATAATCAAATCATATATAAATAGGAATATCATTCACATGTTTATTCCTAACACCTTATCTCTTTGAATGGAAGTTATCTTACTTACTCGTTCAATCGAGCTAGTATGCTTAAACTCTTGTGTAAACTATTATTCATGTTGAACTTGGTATTTTTCTTGAATATTGTGAAAGAGTCGATGACATTTGATTCGGCTAGACTATATGCATGTTTATAAAACCGTCCAAACCAATTGATTGGTGCGGAAATCTTTAAAACTGAGTTGAACAACCCTTATGGTAAGGAGAGTGTATGTTGTTGGAAACCCCAACACATGAATGGATATTAATGTGGTGTTATGAATAACTTAGAGTATTATAGACTGATCATCTATAGTACTTGATTTTTTTGGGTTATCAGTCTAATATTGGTAATTCTAGTAGATGTTCAATAGTCCTTAGTGACTGCTCAATATAAATTGTTTATCCAGTTGGATACATTGATAGTCTTTGAATTCATATTTATATATATATATATATATATATATATATTTTGATTTATATTGAATTATCGTTCTTATTCCAAGAATTGTTGAAATTCATTATTTATGATATTATCCTGAAACTCTGAACTATCTTAGAGATGATACTTCGATATTTCAAACTTGTGATATTATATTCTACACCCTTGTTGTATATTACTTGATGGGCAATTTGTGCTCATCCTTGCTTATTTAAAACCTTTCATTTAAGGCGGAACAGGGAATTGTCTTTGGAAAAGACAAGGGCAAGGGCAAGGCTACCGACTAGCTTGTTCCTTTATGATGAAAAATTATTATATTGTATTAAGACTGTTTTCAGACTATGTTTAAACTTAAATAGGATTATGTAATAAGTCTTTATTTGGTATTATTATGTAATCTATTAAGTAATGTATGTTGCGAGACTTGGAGGAATAATTATAATAAATCATTGTATACTATTCTAAATTAGATCTTCCGTTGTGAACGTGATATTTTAGTTATTTTGTATGCCATGAGCATGTGACGAACCGAATTCGAGTGACTAAGTGTAGGTCCAAATTTGGGGGTGTCACAGGTTGGTATTAGAGCTGTAGTTATAAATCTTAGGAGCGAGTGTCCTTAGATTATAACTCGGGAGAACTTAGAAGTTAGGAAGGAGATAAAACTCATGTAGAGTTTTCCTTGAGAGACTTAGTGTGTTATGAAATGTAATTTCATTCTAGAAAATGAACTTATGTTTATTAAACATTCTGATGGAGTTGTTGTTTGTCTTGTCTTATGTTGGTGGTTGTAGGATGACTAATGTGACACCCCCAAATCCGGTACTTCCATTTCCACAGGATTTGGTGTTCACTGTACAAACATCATCTATCTATCTACCCATAAATAAATTGCAAACCATGCAATAGAATAAATAAATAATAAATCTCTCCCTTATAGGGTTACATCAATCAATAATAATAAATCCTGTGTTACTCTAACCTTAAAACATCATGTGTATGGAAAACATAAACAAATAAGTCTTAGTAACATCAATTCTAATTACATCACATAACCACAATAATAAAATGTCTTCATTACTTGCTAAGCTTGCCCTTGCCCTTACTAGTGGAAGGTTCGTCCGCTTCTTTTCGTTCTTAATCGCAATGTTATTATTACGCTAAGAGTGAGCACGATTGCCTACAAGTATAACAATATAACAATGAATAATAACATGCGAGAGAAATAATAACTTCTGATATAAAGCTCAACTTTTGAATCAAGAATGGATAACAAGAATCAAAAGAAATTCTGAGGGTCATAAGACCTTGAACTATGTCCTAGGTTGTTAAGTGTTTTTACTTGAAATCTTTAATGATCATAAGACTATGGACTCTTCTTCTCGTATTTAGGGGGATCAAATTTTTAGTACCATAATCATGCGTACAATATCTTAACGCTAAAGTGTAAATAATCCCTATACTGAGGTTATTCATCTCAGTTTGACATTCGAGTCCGCACCAAAGGAAGTTTGGTTTGGATAATTCATCAAGGGGTTCTGAAATTTAGAACGTTCATCAACTATGGACAAGTCGAATCAATAAGGGTTCGCTAGTCTAACAAGGTTTAACAGTGAATGAATATTTAACTTGAATAACATCTAAAAAGGTATACAATAGAATAATTATTGTATAACAACATCATGCTTAAAGATTAATAACCTTGAATATACAAGACAGGCTTGATCAATAATAATGATAACTTGCTCAATATAGAAAGATGAATTAATTGTAACGCCCCCAAAATAGGTCCATTCCATCCAACCCATTCTGAGTCGCCAAATATATGGTACGAAAAACAACTACAACCTTATTACAACAATTGTCGTGCAAAATACAACAACACATATGCTGTGAGTTTGGATACAAATATATACCAACTGTAGCACGTCACAATGACACCTTACATAAAGGTATAGTCAAAAACTGTTTTAGAAATTAGAATCTTTGGGAAGTGCTCAAGGAAACCTTCGTATACGGGAGGCCATGCTTTTAGGTTATGGTAGATATCATATGGCCACGTAATTATCCTTGTTAACCTAATAGACCCCAAAGAAAAAAACGAGAAGATTACTATCATATTCTTCCCAATGGTGAGTCTTCTCTTGACATATCATTATCTCCACTGTCTCTAATTGGGTATTATACTCCAAACAAACACCAAGATTATATAGGTAATGCTTGTAAATATACTCAAAGAAATGGATGAAAGCACAACCATGTTTTATGATAACACGAGTTTGTATGTCATTAGACATCTTGTATGATAGTGACAAAACACCTTCCAAAGTTGGGTTCGCCTCACCCTATTTAATTCACCAAAATAACTATTAAATGATGTATAAAATAAAACACACTAAAGTCCTCAATAAAATTATTTCCATACTCTTTAGGAGAACCTCAACAACTATAGACCAGCGTTTATTCCCTTGTTATCCCCGCCAACCCAAATTACACTTTTATTACACGAAAGGAATTGTGAAACAAAAGGGTGAGCACAACTAGCTCAAGAAAAGAATATTATAACTAAAGATACATAAATTATCAATAGTCTTCATCAATAATAAATCGAGATTTAGAACATATGGTAGATGATAAAACTTTTCAACCATAGTTGCAAATGAACGAGCAATCCATTAAAAGAGTCAAATAGAATATAAAGTCTATTGTCTTCTCACGTTAATAGTCCACCAACAATATTTTATCCTCAGTAACATCAATCAACAGCCTTTCCACAATCATATGAATAACTCATAATCATAATTGTGATTCTAAATTCCTCTTCTCATCCGGATTTAAGATAATTTTCATCACCGTCTTTACTCGAAACATCAAATATCATGGTTATACCAAATCACAGCCTCTGCTCATAATCATACTAATAAATTCATTTTTTGCACACGGGCCAAAGATATTTATCAACAGCTCATCTTTACACTACAAAGCAAAGATATTCAACAACAAAGTCATCTTTGCATTACGAGCCAAAGATATTCATCAATAATTCATCTTTGCACTACAAAGCAAAAGATATTCAACAACAAAGTCATCTTTGCATTACGAGCAAAAGATATTCATCAATAATTCATCTTTGCACTATAGGCTAAGATATTCATCAACAAGTCATCTTTGCATTCTGACGCAAAAGATATTCATCAATAATTCATCTTTGCACTACAGGGCTAAGATATTCATCAACAAGTCATCTTTGCACTATGGCCAAAGAGAACCTATAGTCACGATCATACCAATAATCTACCCATCTTTACACTCAAGTCAAAGTGAAATATTATCATTAGGGTTATAAGAATGTTATATAAAACAATATAATCAAAACATGGTTTTAATTTCAAGAGTAAGATTCATAAATCAACGATAATTTGGTCAAAGAAGAAACCAATTTGTCGTGAATAAGTACCTCGATTCGTACATAGTAATCGAGATCGTGCATAAAGTAACCTCGACACGAAAAAAGATAAAGTTTCATAATAAAATTCATATCCATATTTATAACACCTTAATCCAAATGTTATAAATCACTTAGAAATCTCATAATCTAATATTATTAATATTACAATAATATTTTAATCATTTCTAAAACTTATAAACAATTTAATTAAATTGTTTACACTTTACTAATTAATGCATTTAATCATCATAAAATGCCAAACTCATAAGATTTCATCACCAATAACCAAAACCCTCATAAAAAATCAGATATACCTCATATATATGATTCTCAAGCCATAAAATCATATTTTCCAATTTTTTCTTACTTCACATAGCATATTTAATTGATTTACTCATAACTAGAATATTTTCATGAAAAATACCAAATCAGTTCCAAAATATTTCTTTTCTGGGATTTAGCATAACATAGTCCCATATTGAACATATATTTTTCTCAAAATTTTTAAAATTCATTTACTATTTTTCATATGGCCAAAACCACCGAATATTTAAACATTTATCATAAATTATACTTTTATCCAAAAATTCTGAAATTTACACGGTATACTGATATTATATAGATGTACTCCCAATAAAAATTTCATCAATTTTGGAGTTAATCACAAGGAGTTATAAATAGTTACTTTTAAAATAATCTTTTCTCATAAAATCCATAACTCCTAATCTATACATCTAAAAATCGTCATTTTTGGACACACTCTACAAAACTCATCAAAATATCATTTCAAATTTTTCCAGAATTTTTGAAGGTTCAGAAAAATTTCGAAACTAAAAACATAATAACCCTTAAAATCCTTTACTATCCCTTACACCTCAAAAGAGAAAAGATTTTAATTAGAATAACGTTTGAATCTAACTTATGCCAGTATAGCAACACTCAAAGTATACTCAAAATACTCATAAGAATACCCTCGATAATATAGAGAGAGAAACTTCAGTTTACGGTGTGATTTTCAATTCTAACCTAAGCACCTATTTATAGAAAAATGCTTGAACACCAAAGCGTAAAATTTATTAAATATTATTATATTTTTTTCCAAAACTTCATACGCATGTTTTACCATCTGAACTCAGCCCCTATCACATGTTAAATGAGGAAAACAAAATAAAAACACGCGTTTTGTAAATAAAATAATTAAAACTTTCAAAAATCAATTATTTAAGAACTTGTAACTTCAATAATTCATAATAAATAGCCCTTTTATCGGAAAATTGAATCTCATGAGTTTTTATAGGAAATTCAATTCTCTACAACTTTGCAGAAGAAATTTTTTCCAAATTCCAAATAAAATTTGACCAGAATCTACAAACGGGTGATTTTACAGGCTATAATCAAATTTCGGTCAATAATTGTGTCCACCAACACACAAAATATGTGTTAAACATTTATTACCACAAAAATACTCTTCCTCCTCATATACTCATATATCCCACATTCATTATAAAAATATCACAGTTAATATATTATTAAAATAATATATTTAAATAAATTATTTTATCGAAAAAAGACAAAATATTAATTTTCATCAATTGTCACATTAAAAATTTTCTCCATCTATGTCCACATAAAATAAATATTTTTCTCATCATAAAATTAATAATTAATTATTCACAAATAATATTACATAATCACAATATTGACAACCAGTGCGCTTCCCAGAAAGAGGGGCTTTCCAATAAGGATCTCTCTCTTCTTGGCGCCTTGATTAGGTGACCAAACTCTCTCTTTAGATGTAACTTTCTAGACATTGCCAATAATGTTATCCAATAATATTATTCGGATAATATGAATTATTACTCTTCCAATAATGAAAAATATTGTGTAATGACAATTCTTGAAACAACGATAATATAAAATATCAACGCAAAAATTATTGAATCAATAAAATATAATATTGAATAAGAATTATCGTAATAATTATTAGTAGTGCTTTCTTACGTAAGAATCAATAATTCAAAAATACTGTGCAATACCGTGTTCTTCTACTATGCAACAACGCCAGACATTTTACTTTACCCAATTCGGTATTCCAACAATGTTAATTAGAATAATTACGTTGTTATTTATAAAACTCCTTTTGTCGCTTTTCTTCATCCGGCTATTCTGTTATATGGGCCCACAAAATGGTCGCGCTGCATTCATACGAATATTCCCAACGTAAAAGAATATTCCACGACCAAATGAATATTCCCCGACAATAATGAGTATTTTATAACCACTTGCTTATTTTGAAAAAATTATATATATCACCTTTAACTTTAACTTTTATCAATTTAACCATTTACTGAATAGTAATTATAAGAAAAATTGAATACTTTTATTTCATAAAATTCGGGGCCTTACATTAATCAACTTATATAACGATAACAAGTAGGGTTAGGAAACTTGCTCAACGAAAGTTTAGGGTAAGAAACTTGCTCAACGTAAATGTAGAGTTAGAAAACTTGCTCAATGTAACAAGATAAGGTTTAGAAACTTGCCTCGTGTGTAGATTACACTTAAACAAACTCGTTCTTTGAATTAAATCCTACATACCAATTACGTTCACAATACCAGTCAATAACAACATACTAACATCATAACTTTACTCTTTGTTTAACTCGAATTCATGACTATACTTAGTCAATTATTACACTTAGTGTAAAATTGAGACTTCACGAAAAAATAAACTAATTATGCATTCGATCATTCAATCCACACGTAATTGTGTTATGGACATGTTAAGAATTTATTTTAACATCTCATTATAGGTCTAACAAGTCTTTATAATCATTAGACTAAGTTGCTATCACATTTCCATACTTGTACACTTTTAAAAACTCATTTCTGACCATTCTGCTAAGTGGTGCTGCGGCGCCACTTTTATACTATGTCTTGGCAATGCGGCACCATGGCGTTGTGGTCGGACACTTGGCGTTGCGGCGCGGTGGCGCTGCGACGCGAGAAATGAACTGGAAGTTGGCACTTGCACATGAGACTCAGATTCCAGTTTACAATGATTCATGAAAATTGCAGAACACGACTAAATATTTCCAATCAACTTATTTTTACACGAATTTAGACATACCCACATGCTAGAATTCATAAATAATCGATACTTAACATCTATGGAGTGATTTTCACCCATTAAAACACATAATCACAGAATTAAAGCATGAAAATTGGATTGTTCTTGATGTTCTTGAAGTTCTTGAACAAAAACATGGATTTTAATGCTACGGATTCGTTATAAAGCCAAATCCAACCATTTAAGTTTCATTTTGTTCATTTTAACATGCATAATCATATCAATGCGTGAATTTTGCAAAATAATTTATATTTGACATATAAAAATCACGTATAAGGCCATATGGCCATATCACATACTCTGAAATTTTTATTGTATAATTTCATGAAACTGAAGATATGGAAACCCATATAATATATAATAAACATGTTATGCTACTCGAATTACTACATATATTCCTACAACAACACCATTTTCCAATTACAGAGACTTACAGAATGAATGAAAGCCATATTCATAAAAACTTTAAAAGACGTAAAATAAAAATTTGGGTTGAAGAGGATTACCCAAGCGTAGATGAACAAGGATGACAATTCTCTCTACTACAATCACAATACTCACAATCTTTCTCAAAAATTCTCAAACTCTCTCTCAGATTTCTCTTTGTTAAGCTCTCTAGACTTAGGCAAATAATGAAGAAAAGAAAGACGCGATAAATAAAGAGAAGAATCGACGCCGCATTGGTGGTCAGTTTCCCAGTCATGGGTTAACTGCCTCCAACTTCCCTTAGGGCCATGTTCGGCTAACATAAAGGGTTTTAAAACCATTTAATTTAATAAACCTTATCATATAGTTTAATTAATGTCACATCCATTATAAAATAAATCAATATCTTATATAATTTATTTTAAATAAAATATAATAATTTCTCAAATAATGCATATAGTCACATAATTAAATTTTCTCATTTAATAATAATATCAATTATTAAATCTCTAATCAATAATTAAATTAATTAAAATAACAAAGGCTTATTAAATATTTCTTTTAATTCAATAAGCTCACATAAATACATACATCGAATAATAAAATTCTCCACTTTAATTTAATAAATATAACACATATAATTAAATTAATCTATCACAACTTCATCAATTAATTAATTAATCTAAAATTAATTTCATCAAAAATATTTATTTAATCCAATAAATATTTAAATTAAATTACAAAAATCTAAGTTGTCACATCTTTCCCTCTTAAAAGGATTATGTCCTCGAATCACAACTTAATAATTAGATCCTGTTACATTCTCCCCCCCACAAAGATTATGTCCCCGAATCGCTTATAACAATCTAAGTAAACAAATGAGGAAAATTTTTCATCATATTCTCTTCGAGTTCCCACGTAGCTTCTTCAGCGTTGTGGTTCCTCCAAATTACCTTAACGAAGGTATTACTTTATTTCTCGAACTTGTTCTTTCTTAAGGTCGAAAATTTGAACAGGATTTCTTCGTAAGACAAGTCTTTGTCGAAATGTAGGGGTTTATATTCAATCACGTGCTTGTAATCGGGTTTTGTAGGGGCGTAGGGTCGAGACATGAAAACGCGTTGTGGATTCTCTCAGAGATGGAGGCAAGGCTACCTCATAAGCAACTTCTCCGACCCTTCTCAAAACTTCAAAGGGTCCAATGAATCTTGGGCTCAATTTCCCTTTCTTTCTGAATCTGATCTTTTCCTTCCAAGGAGAGACCTTTAAGAACACATAACTACCTAGTTCGAACTCAACATTCTTACGGTGTGGATCGGCGTATTTCTTCTATCTGTCTTGGGCTGCTATCAATCTCGCTCGAATCACTTTGACTATCTCTGCTGTTTGTTGTACCAATTCTGGCCCTAGTAATTGTCTTTTGCCAACTTCATCCCAATATAGTGGAGTTCTGCACTTTCTACCGTATAACGCTTCATAAGGCGGCATTCCAATACTAGCGTGGTAATCATTGTTGTATGCTAACTCTACAAGCGGTAAATGGTCATCCTAATTTCCTTTAAAATCCATTATACAAGCTCTTAACATATCTTCCAATGTCTGAATTGTTCTTTCACTCTGTCCATCTATCTGAGGGTGATATGCTGTGCTCATTCGCAAATGTGTACCTATGCATTCTTGTAGACGTTTCCAGAAGTTTGACGTAAAACGCGGATCTCTATCAGAAACAATTGACACTGGAACTCCGTGCCTTGAAACAATCTCTTTCACATATAACCTTGCCAACTGATCTAGGTTGAATCTGATTCTGATCGGAAGGAAGTGTGCGGATTTCATCAATCGGTCAACAATAACCCATATTGCGTTGTAGCCTTTCTGAGTCGTCGGTAGGCCAACCACGAAATCCGTCGTAATATGTTCCTATTTCCATTTTAGAATCTCTAAAGGTTGTAGCAATCCACTCGGTCTCTGATGTTCTGCTTTTACTTTCTGACATGTCAGACACTTGGCAACACATTCTGCAACCTCTCGTTTCAAATTTGGCCACCAAAAGTGTTGTCGAAGATCTTGGTACATCTTGGTACTACTAGGGTGAATCGAATATCGTGAGTTATGAGCCTCACTCAAAATTTCTTCCTTAATCTCTGGTACTGGCGGTACCCAAATTCTGCTCTCAAATCTTAGTAGTCCCTCACTGTTTATTTTGAATCTTAGTTCAGTCCCTTCAGATATCTTCTTCTTCACTTTCTCACATTCTTCGTCCTGAAGTTGAGCCTCCTTAACTTTATTCAGTAAGGTTGTACCAGCTTGCATCTGGAACAGCTTCTCGTCAATTTCCATAGGATACTTCACTTCCAATTCCAACTTTTCCATCGCTAAAATTAGCTCCTCCTGAGCGGTCAACATCATCAATTTCTCCCGACCTTTTCTACTTAGGGCGTCGACCACCACATTTGCCTTACCCGGATGGTATAAAATCTCACAATCGTAGTCCTTAATTAACTCTAACCACCTTCTTTGGCGCATATTCAAGTCTTTTTGTGATATATTTCAGACTCTTGTGATCTGTATATATTTCACACTTCTCCCCATAGAGATAGTGCCTCCAGATTTTCAAAGCAAAAACCACTGCAGCTAACTCCAAGTCGTGGGTCGGATACCCCTTCTCATAATCTTTCGGGTTGTCGTGGACGCTGCGTCGCAATGACTCTACCATTTTGCATAAGCACACAGCCAAGTCCTTTATGCGATGCATCACTATAAACCACAAAATTTCCTGTGTCATCTGGAAGAGATAACACAGGTGCTAAACTCAACCTCCTTTTTAATTCTTGAAAGCTTTCCTCACACTTCTCCGTCCAAACAAATTTCACCGATTTCCTAGTCAAATTCGTCAGCGGAGTTGCGATCTTGGAAAAATCCTGAATAAATCTTCTGTAATAACCCGCCAATCCAAGAAAACTTCTTACTTCCGACGGCGTCTTCGGCTGATCCCAGTTAATCACAGCTTTGACTTTGGAGCGATCCACTGAAATTCCGTCTCTATCAATCACATGTCCAAGAAATTGTACTCTTTCAATCCAGAATTCACATTTCGAAAACTTAGCATACAACTTCTCTCTTCTCAATGTCTCTAATGTCAACCTCAAATGTTCTTCGTGTTCTTCCTTGGTTTTTGAATATACCAAAATGTCATCTATAAATACCACTATGAATTTGTCCAAAAACGGCTTGAACACTCCATTCATTAAGCCCATAAATGTTTGCAGGAGCATTCGTTAGACCAAATGACATTACCGTAAATTCAGTAGTGACCAGTATAAATGTTCTAAACGTTGTCTTCTAGACATCCTCCGGTCTCACCTTCATTGATGATAACCACTTCTCAAATCTATCTTTGAAAATATTTTGCTCCTTTTAACCGATCGAACAAATCGTCGATTCATGCAGTAATGGATACCTATTCTTAATCGTGACCTTATTCGGTTCTCTATAGTTGATGCAGAGCGCATCGTCCCATCCTTCTTTTTCACAAATAAATCAAGCGCTCCCAAGGTGATACACTTGGTTGAATATACTTTTGTCCAAGAATTCTTGTAGTTGGACCATCGCTTCTTTCATCTCTACCGGCTGCCATTAAGATGCAGTGCCTTTGATATTGGGGCCGTTCCTAGAGCCAAATCGATAACGAATTCAACTTCTCTATCTGGAGGAAGTCCCGGAAAATCATCCGGAAATACGTCAGCGAAATCTCTCACTACTGGAATTTCATCAAATTTTGAATTCTCTTTACGACTATCGACTATGTAAGCTAGATATCCTACACAGCCTTGTCTTAACAATCTCCTGGCCTGCATCATCGTCAGACAACTCGCTTGTCTAGGCAACTTGCTACTATAAAACACAACCTTTGACGGAGTCATAAGGTTAATACACTTCTTCTGGCAGTCAATTACCGCCCCATAATTGGATAACCAATCCATACCCAAAATAACATCAAATTCTCCAAGTCGAATAGGGATAAGATCTACGTTCATGATATTACCCTTAATATCTACTCTACAGTTCTTGTGCACATACTTAACAGGGATAATTTCTCTATTCGCAATTTCTATGTTCATGGGGTATTCTAACTCGTTCTTAAACAATTCTAAGTTCTTAGCGAAGTCATTGGATATAAATGAGCAAATAACACCCGAATCAAATAACACATAAGCATTAACTTTATTGATCGGAATGATACCTGACACCACATCGCGAGACTGTACTGCATCCTGCATTATCATTTTAAACATTCTGGCTATTGGTCTATTGGTTGCGGTTGGTCCTGCAATGGTTAGTGTGCTTCCACCAGTATTTCCTCTATTTCCTCCTGAACTCGTCCCTCCCGATCCCTTCTTAGGACAATCTCTTGCAAGATGGTCCTTTGATCCACATGTAAAGCATGCACTCTTCTTTGGGTTCGGACAGTTTGGTGCTATGTGGCCTTCCTGACCACAATTGTAGCACACTCGCTTCCCCTTTAGACAAACTCCCAAATGCGTTTTTTCGCAGGTTGGGCACGGTTCAATCTTCTTCTTCTGCCCTCCCTGTTGACTTCCGGCCGATGAATTTTCAGACCACTTCCTCTTCTGATTGTGATTACCCCCAGTGCTATTCCCACCAGTCTTGTTATTACCTTCCTTCTCACTCTTCTTCTTCTTCTGCTCCTGATTATACTTCGTTACTGCATCGCTTCCACCCTCAGCGAGTATGGCCTTCTCTAACACTCCAGCAAAAGTGTTGAATTAGAACATTGACACTTTGCTATACAACCAGGGCTTCAGTCCCTGCTCAAATCGTCTTGCCTTCCTCTCATCAGTGTGCACTTGGTATGTGGCAAACCTAGCCAACTCATTAAACCTTGCCGCGTAATCAGCTACTGACATACTTCCCTACTTCAATTCTAGAAACTGGACTTCCATCTGATTTTGTGAACTGGTTGTGAAATACATCTCGAAGAAAATCTCTTTGAATCTTTCCCAGGATATTACACCTTCACCTTCTCTCACTTTGTGTGCCTGCCACCAATAGCTGGCTTCGGACTTCAGCATAAACGTTGCATAAGCAGTCTTCTGATCTTCCCTTACCCTAGCAACATCGAACACCGTCTCCTTCTCTATCACCTACGTCTGAGCTTCGATTGGGTTTATGGAACCCTTAAACTCTGGCGGTCCCACCGCCTTGAAGTCCTTAAACGAAGTATTTGGTGGAGCTTGGGGTTGATTATTAAGTGCTCCAGCTAAAAGGTTTACCAATTGCTTAACGGAGTTAGCATTGGCATCATTGTTATTGTTTGTTGACCCTTCCTAGGCTTGCTGACGATTTTGTCTTCTTCTAGGCGGCATATTTCTGTTAAGAATATATGCTTATTATATCTTTACACAATCTCTAAAACATTTAAGACTTAACTAAACATTTAATCATAACTTAACACATTACTTCAAATAAACTTTGACATTTCATTTAATTCAAAAGTCTTTACATAAAAAGATAGCATCATTGCTATTTACATCAACTATCCCGAGATAAGGAATCTACAAGATTTAAAACATCAACATATTCCTTTGTTTATAATCACATCGGAATTTACATTATTAACTATCAAATAGTTTTCACATATTTAAACTAATGCTATCACCGCTCATTTAATGGATGGCCTTGCTACGTTCCTCCACCATGATGCGGCACATCGTTCTGCGATCTAGCATGATGGTAGATCCTCAAACTGGATTGGATACTTCCTAACTCGATCTTGGACCGCATCCATTCCATTTTATAGTGTAGAGTACGTCTCTTCAAGTTTAGCATTCTTCGCGACGACGATCATCTTCGCAAGATCATCGACGATGTGACTCTCGCATCTGACCCTCCTCTCGCTATGGCAAAGCCTCTCCGAGCTCTCCTTCGGATCCTTCTTTAACTTCTCTATTTCTACGGACTTATCCTCGGTTACACCCTTCTCGTGAACCAGATCCCACTCCACGCTTTCCTAAACGTGTGTGAAGAGTCACAATCTCTATCCTCCTTGAATCAATAGTAATCTGCACCGACTATACCGCTTCACCAGATCCCGAATAAGATATCCTGCAACTCTACGTTACGATTATAGAGTGCATCATACATCTCTGCATCAATGGAGTTCGGTGGGAACTCCTCTTCTTCCTCTTCTTCAAGATCCTCCTCTGGATCAGTCTCAGGCTCATGCTCCTGACCAACAACAGTGATCAATGGAGATGGCTCTCTCTGTACCAGTTGTTCCCTGATGACATGAATGTCTCGGGGCTCCTCCTCTATAGGTAATCGGGGTTCCTCCTCCCCAGCTCGACTAGCTCCTCCAACATCCGACATCCTGACAACAAAATTTTAAGTTTTAGTTACTAATCCGTGCTAGCGAACACATAGATTAACACATACGCACATAAAGTCTTTTATTATCTTCAATGAATTTAGAAATTCATTTCTTAGAACTCGATAAGAGTTTACCACTACTATGTTCTCAATCTCCTACAAGGCTATTACCTAAGGTTGTTCCCCCACCTAAGGTTCATAACCTACAGCTCTGATACCAACCTGCGACACCCCCAAATCCGATACTTCCATTTCCATATGATTTGGTGTTCACTGTACAAACATCATCTATCTATCTACCCATAAATAAATTGCAAACCATGCAATAGAATAAATAAATAATAAATCTCTCCCCTTATGGGGTTACATTGTAAGACCCCGAATTTTTTTTAATAAAATGGAAATTCCTCTATTTATTATTTTGAAATAGTAAGGGTTGATTTGATTAATGTGGATAG
This sequence comes from Panax quinquefolius, assembly GCA_020205615.1. Lineage (NCBI taxonomy): Eukaryota > Viridiplantae > Streptophyta > Magnoliopsida > Apiales > Araliaceae > Panax > Panax quinquefolius. Next base: position 800,287 of record JAINUW010000400.1, on the reverse strand, counting down.
TTATGGGGAAAATACGCAAATATTTCGAATAAGCAAGTGGTTATAAAATATTCATTATTGTCGGGGAATATTCGTTTGGTCGTGGAATATTCAGATGCTTTGGGGAATATTCGTAATGCGACGGCAGTAGCAATCTTTTGTGGGCCCCATAACTAGAAAGCGATTGGATGAAGAAAACGACAAATATAAGTTGTTTAAAAATAACAAATAGTAGTTATTCTGGAAGTATCTTGTTAAAATACTCGGTTGGTTAAAACACAAGAAGATGCACCAGTATTGCACCAATTGTTGATTCTTACGTAAGAAGGCACTTTACTCAATAATGGTTACAATGAATTACTTTGCTCAAAGATTTTATTGAGTTAATAATTCTTCGTTGATATTTTATATTCTTTGTTGTTTGATAATTGTCATTACACAAGTATTTTTCATTATCGAGCAATAATTCATATTATCCGAATAATATTATTAGATAACATTATTGGCAATGTCTAGAAAGTTACGTACAGGAGAGGTTTGGTCACCTAATTGCATGGCACCAAGAAGAAGAAATTCTTATTGGAAGCCCCTCTTTCCTGAACCGCACGGTTGTCAATATTGTGATTCTGTAATATTATTTGTGAATAATTAATTATTGATTTATATGATGAGAAAAATATTGATTTTATGAGGATATAGATGGAGAAAAATTTTAAAATGACAATTGTTGAAAATTAATATTTTATCTTTTTCTCGATAAAATAATTCATTTAAATATATTATTTTAATAATATATTAATTGGTGATATTTTTACAACGAATGTAGGATATATGAGTATACGAGGAGGAAGAGTATTTTTGTTGCAATAAATGTTTAAAACATGTTAAACATGTCGGTGGACCCCATTTCTTGATCGAAATTTGATTATAGCACAGAAATTGTCCGTATGTCGATTTCGGCCAATTTACATTTGGAATTTGGAAAAACTTTCTTCTCGCAAAATTGTAGAGAATTGAATTTCCTATAAAAATTCGCGAGATTCGAATTTTCTGATAAAAGGGCTATTTATTATGAATTATTGAAGTTTTGAGTTAAAATAATTTGTTTTTGGAAGTTTAAAATATTTTTAATTACAAAAACGTTTTTCCATTTTGAAACTCATTTAACATGTGTTAGGGTGGCTGAGTTCAGATTCTTGGATGCGTAGGAAGTTGTAGAAAAAATTATAATATTAATTTATTAAATTTTCTACTTTGGTGTTCTAAGCAATTTCCTATAAATAGGTTGCTTAGATTAGAATTGAAAATCACACCGAAATCAAGTTTTCTCTCTCTATATTATCGGCGTATTCTTGTGAGTATTTTGAGTATACTTTGAGTATTGCTATCTGGTCAAAGTTCAAGTCATAGCCTATATCCCAAATGTTTCATTAGAAGATCTTGATCTTTCGAGGTAAGGATGTTATTTTCTTCTCAAATGATATTATTTCTTCAATATCATTATCTTTGAAATATTTGTTGGAACTTTTATCAAATTTGGAACTTTTTCATGTTTAAGGTTACTATTCATGAGTTACTATTCACGAGTTACTATTCATGAGTTACTATTCACGAGTTACTATTCACGAGTACTATTAATTAAGCGTGAAGATGTTTTTTTGTGTGGAATTTCTATCTTTTGGTGTCTGAGTTACTATTCACGTGTACTGCACTATTCACGAATCTGACTATTCATAGAAAAATGAAAATTTTTCTTTTAAATCTAAAATATCTATTACGGATACTAGCTTTGATTGTATCCATGTTTTGATCATTCTTGAATTTTACACCCCTATGATTATTTTTGAGGTATTTTTTGGACGTGGATAAAACAAAGTACTTAATCCTTAATCCTTAATCCTTGTCATTTTGTTTCATTGGATTCGTTTCTTTAAAAATATTTTCATCATCTTCATCTTAAATGATGATATTATGGAATATCTTTGGCACGTAGTGCAAAGATGAATAATTTCTTGATGAATATCTTTGGCGTGTAGTGCGAAGATGAGCAGTGTTGAGATGAATATGACTAGATCGATTAATATCTTTGGCCCGTGAGTGCAGATGAACAGTGTTTTAGATGAACATGACTAATCGATGAATATCTTTGGCTGTGGTGCAAAGATGAATATTTGATTCGGATATATATTGATTGATGTTACGAGGATAAAATATCGACGATGAACTTTTAAATTCATATATAGAAGATAGTAGTTTGCATTCTCTACTTAACTCTTCTAATGAATTATTATTTCGCTGCGAATATTGATTTAAAATTTTGTTGTCTATTGTATTCTATTAGATTTTTCCCTGTTGAAGACTAACGATAATTTGTTGTATATTATCTTAGTCATAATATTCTTTACTAGGCTAGTTGAGCTCACCCTTTTCCTTGTTGTTCCATTTTTCTTCTCAGGAGGCGAGAATGTAGCGAGTACTAGTCGGGTATGGAATGAAGGTTCTAGAGAGAGTTGTTTAGTAGTCCTCACCATTTTTGTAAAATAATGTATCAATAATTATGATGGGGATTTATTTGCGTGTGGATATTGTCTAGATGGCAATATCGTATTTAAACTCACGCTTATATGATGTATTAATAAAGTTATAGTTATTTACGTACCATGTATTTGGCGACTTTCGAGAATGGGTTGGATGGAATGGACCTATTTTGGGGGCGTCACGGTTGGTATCGAGCTTAGGGATATGATCTCCGAAGATCTGGGAATAGAACTAGGAGGGAGAGCGAGTAAATCCTTCGCTAGTGTGTCCTACCTAAGCTTATTTGTTAGTTGGTTAGTATATAGGGATATTATGTGATATATTGATTTCCTTAATTAACCCTTATTTTATGACGATGTTTGAGAATGTCGTGAGAATATTAACATGGAATAAATGAGACCTTGGAGATGCTGTCTTTACCAACGAGGAGAACGTGCAACAGTCGGCAATGTACCTCCCATGAATAACACCAATTGAAAGCGTAGATGATGAACGAGGGGATGTTTAGAAGCTTTTTGCGCTTCATGCAAAATCGACGAGGAGACTCGTGTTCAAAATACAGAGGAAATGATAGCAATTCACGGGTGGTCACAAATGCGCATTCGAAGAGTCAGGACCACCGTAATTGGGAAAGCGGATCCGATTAAAGGCGAGACGCGTGGGTCAAACAAATTACCAAGATATTCGATGTCTTGGGATGCACGAGAAACGAAAGTTCCATTCACTACTTTTATGTTCCGTGGCGGCGACATTCTTGGTGGGAATCGTGAAGCGTACCCATCCAACACTCACTCAACATGTCATGGGAGACATTTCAGAAATAGTTCAATGACAAGTACTTCCACGAAAGTATTCGTCGTATGAAGGAAGTGGAGTTTATTAGAATGGAGCGAAATAACATGACGGTGTCTCGATGCGAGGCGAAGTTCGCGGAGTTATCCGAGTTGCACCTCATTTGGTGGAGAATGAGGAACGTATGACGCGGATGTTTACGAGAGGTTTGAAACCCAAGATACGTCGATATCTCATTTCTCATAAATTTTCTCTCTATTCGGATGTTGTCAGCGAGGCTCGGTTGTTAGAAGCGAGATAACGAGTACGCGTTCAACCGAGGGACCATAACCAGGATCATACTCAAAATAGCGATCCATCGAATAACGATAACCAATGGAGAAAGAAGAATACGGACAAAGGCGGTTACCACTCTGGTGGTAATCGTGGCCATGAAAAATAGAAGAAGCGAGTGGGAGGAGATTTTAAAAGAGGAGATTCAACAACGACCATGTGAAGACGTCGGTGCAGTAGTAACCGGTTCCAAGGAGGAGAAAGACCACCGGGTCGTATGTTACAAATGCTAGAAGAGGGACATATCATTGGCGCCACAACAGTTTAAGGTATGCTATAATTATGGAAAAGAAGGACATATCGCTCGAGATTATGCGATATCGAAACCCAATCCAATGGAATGGTGACTTAAAAAGGATGTCCCGAAAAAGTCAAAGTCAACGGTTCTTGGAAGAGCGTTTGTCGTGACCGGGGTCAAAATCTGAGGAACCCGAACGAAGTTAGCACGGGTTAGTTAATTATAAATTCTTGCGAAGTTTATACCTTACTAGATACCTGGTTCTACCCATTCTTTTATCTCTCTTGCTTACGCTCAACGTTTGAACTTGACTACGGAGAAATTAGACTTTGACCTATATATGGAGACTCAGAGTTAGGAGAAACTTTCATTACATCCGTTGTTTAGAAATCTTGCTTGATTCAGTTGGCACTATCACATTACCGTTAACCTTATTTCTATAGAGATATTTGCTTTTGATGTGATTTTAAGGTTAACTACTCATCATGCCAAATTGATTGCTTTTGTAAGGTTGTTAGTTTTCATATTCCTAAGCAACTTTGTTATTCAATTCAAGCAATCAAACCATTGTAGTCAAACGTTTTCATATCAAGCCATGAAGTCATTCGTTTATTACGGATGTCAAGTTTTCTTAGTCCATGTTATGGATTTGAATAAAGACACGTCGATTTGAATAATATTCCCGTTGTTATTGATTTTTCCCGACGTATTTCTGAAGAATTTCTTGGTTTACTCCCAAAAGATCGATATTAAATTTTGTATCGACTTTGAACCCGGTACAAAACTCATTTCTAAAATCTCATCGAATGGCTCTATTGAACTTCGTGAGTTAAAAATTCAACTATAAATTTGGTACACGAGCCTTTATCTGGTGACTTCCTTTGTGGAATGCACCGAAGCGGACTCTCGTAGGGGACACCATATTAGATGCGATAGTAAAGCCGATAGATGTCATTGTAACGTCTTATCCAAGGTTGGGATATGAGTCACGATTGAGAACAACCTAAATTTGGTAATCGAAATACGTAGCTTTCAGAAGCTTAGTTGGTTATTATCGGAGATTCGTTGAAGGATATTCTCGAATCGCTATTCCATTAACGCAATGGTGACTCGTAGAGATACAAAATTCGAATGGAGCAAGGAATGTGGGAAGAGCTTGAAGAACTCAAGAGGAGACTCATTTCAAAGACATGTTCGACCATGCCATCCTGGAAAAGCGAACGTGGTAGGCGGCGTGTTGAGTAGAAGATCGTATACAAGTCACGAGTACGATATTTGTCAAAGACTCATTTGAATAATTTACAAATAATAGAGATGGAGATGAAAACTCTAGTTACCCACGTGATGATATCTGAGTATAATCGACTTTAATCGATAAAGTTAAAAGCTGCTCAAGCTACACACCAAAGGTGATGAATTTGAAGAAGGAGGTGCGAAGTTGTTATTTCAAAAGTGAGAGAATCGGTGAGGTGAGGAAAGCTCAAACCTTGATTTATTAATCCATTTAAAATTCTCGATCGAATAGGAATCGTGGCCTATAGACTCGTTTTACCGCCAAGTATGACGCGTGTTCATAACATTTTTCACGTGTCGATGTTACGTAAATATGTGGACGACCGAACCACGTCATTGAGTTAGAACCAGACGAGATAGTAGAAGACTTAATGTACGAGGAGGTACTATCAAGATCTTGGATAGGAAAGAACATGTCCTATGTACTGGGGGTTATACCACAAGTTAAAGTTTTGTGGAGAAACCATGCTATTGAGGAAATGACACGGGAGTTGGAAACGAAAATGAAAGCGAGGTATTCTCATCTTTCCGAAATACCAGGTACGTACGTCAATTTCGAGGACGAAATTTCATAAGGAGGGAGGTTGTAAGACCCCGAATTTTTTTAAATAAAAAGGAATTTCCTTTATTTATTATTTTGAAATAGTAAGGGTGGATTTGATTAATGTGGTTAGTTATGGGTAAAATGCACAAATATTTTAAATAAGCAAGTGGTGATAAAATATTCATTATTGTTTGGGAATATTCGTTTGGTCGTGGAATATTAAATCTTGTCGGGAATATTAAATGCAGACGGTGCGGTCTTTTATGTGGGCCCTATATAACTAAAGCGATTGGATGAAGAAAATGACAAGTATAAGTTGTTTAAATAACGGCGTAGTTATTCTGATTATCTTGTTGGAATACCCGGTGGTTAAAAAACACACTAATACGCGTTGTTGAATAAGAGCAGCTGCAGTATTGCACCAATTATTGATTCTTACGTGAAGGCACTACTCAATAATTGTTACGATGATTCTTTTTCGATATTTTATTTTATTGATTCAATAATTCTTTGCATTGATATTTTATATTCTTTGTTGTTTGATAATTGTCATTACGAAAGATTTTTTCATTATCGAAGCAATAATTCATATTATCTGAATAATATTATTAGATAACATTATTGGCAATGTCTAAAAAGTTACATCTAAGGAGAGGTTTGGTCACCTAATTGCGCGCCCGATGAGAGAGATCCTTATTGAAAGCCCCCTCTTTCTGAAGCGGCACAGTTGCCAAGATCTTGTGATTCTGTAATATTATTTGTGAATAATTAATTATTGATTTATATGATGAGGAAAATATTGATTTTATGTGGATATAGATGGAGAAAATTTTTAATGTGACAATTGTTGAAAATTAATATTTTATCTTTTTCGATAAAATAATTCATTTAAATATATTATTTTAATAATATATTAGCGGTGATATTTTTACAACGAATGTGGGATATATGAGTATACGAGGAGGAAGAGTATTTTTGTTGCAATAAATGTTTAAAACATGTTAAACATGCTCAATTGGACCCCATTTATTGACCAAATTTGATTATAAACTTGTAAAATCGCTTGGTTTGTGGATTTCGGTCAATTTATGTTTGGAATTTGGAAAAACTTTCTTCTGTAAAGTTGTAGAGAATTGAAATTCCTATAAAAACTCGCGAGATTCGAATTTTCTGATAAAAGGACTATTTATTATAAATTATTGAAGTTCCGAAGCTCCGAAATAATTGATTTTTGGAAGTTTTAAATATTTATATTCACAAAAAAGTTTTTTTGTGTTTGGTGGGCATCTTTAACACATGTCATGTTGCTGAATTCAGATGCTTGATGCGTAGGAGGATGTAGAAAAAAATTATAATATTAATTTATTAAATTTTCTACTTTGGTGTTCTAAGCGATTTCCTATAAATAGGGTCTTGGGTTAGAATTGAAAATCACACCGAAGCTGAAGTTTTCTCTCTCTATATTATCGAGCGTATTCTTGTGAGTATTTTGAGTATACTTTGAGTATTGTTAGGCGGTGCAAGTTCCTTCACCTTATACAGTTATTCCAATTAGAAAATTAATCTTTCGAGGTAAGGGATGTTATTTTCTTCTCAAATGATATTATTTCTTCAATATCATTTAAATTTGAAATATTGGTTGAAACTTTTTATCAAATTTGAAACTTTTTCATGTCGGGGTTACTATTCACGAGTTACTTATTCATGAGTTACTTATTCACGAGTTACTATTAAGCGAGTTCTTATTCACGAGTTACTATTCACGAGTACTATTCATGAAGCGTGAAGATGTTTTTGGGAAATTTCTATCTTTTGGTGTGAATTACTATTCACGTATCTGGCCTATTCACGAATCTGACCTTTATTCATTAGAAAATAAAATTTCTTCTTTTAGTCGAAATATCTATTATGGATACTAGCTTTGATTGTATCCATGTTTTGATCATTCTTGAATTTTACTTGATATGATTATTTATGAAGTATTTTGAACTTCGGATTGTTTAAAGTAATGCGAATCCATAATACTTGTTCTTTTGTTTCACCGGATTCGTTTTCTTTGAAATATTTTTCATCATCCTCAAATTTCTAAATGATGATATTCTTGAATATCTTTGGCTGTAGTGCAAAGATGAATGATTTCTTGATGAATATCTTTGGCCGTAGTGCAAAAGATGAGCAGTGTTGAGATGAACATGGTGGGCGATTAATATCTTTGGTAGTAGTGCAAAGATGATGAGCAGTGTTTAGATGAACATGACGACTAATGAATATCTTTGGCTGTAGTGAAAAGATGAATATTTGATTCGGATATATATTGATTGATGTTACGAGGATAAAATATCGACGATGAACTTTTAAATTCATTTATAGAAGATAGTAGTTTGCATTCTCTACTTAACTCTTCTAATGAATTATTATTTCATTGCGAAGATTGATTTAAAGCGGTTGTCTATTGTATTCTATTAGATTTTTCCTGTTGAAGACTAACGATAATTTGTTGTATATTATCTTAGTCATAATATTCTTCTTGGGCTAGTTGAGCTCACCCTTTTCCTTGTTGTTCCATTTTTCATCTCGGGAGGCGAGAATGTAGCGAGTACTAGTCGGGGTATGGAATGAAGGTTCTAGAGAGTCGTTTAGTAGTCCTCACCATTTTTGTAAAATAATGTATCAATAATTATGATGGGGATTTATTTGCGTGTGGATATTGTCTAGATGGCAATATCGTATTTAAACTCACAGTTTATATGTTGTAATAGTAAAGTTGTAGTTATTTCTGTACCATGTATTTGGCGACTCAGAATGGGTTGGATGGAATTGACCTATTTTGGGGGCGTCACAAGTAGGGTTAGGAAACTTGCTCAACAAAAGTTTAGGGTAAGAAACTTGCTCAACGTAAATGTAGAGTTAGAAAACTTGCTCAATGTAACAAGATAAGGTTTAGAAACTTTCCTCGTGTGTAGATTACACTTAAACAAACTCGTTCTTTGAATTAAATCCTATATACCAATTACGTTCACAATACCAGTCAATAACAACGTACTAACATCATAACTTTACTCTTTGTTTAACTCGAATTCATGACTATACTTAGTCAATTATTACACTTAGTGTAAAATTAAGACTTCACGAAAAAATAAACTAATTATGCATTCGATCATTCAATCCACACGTAATTGTGTTATGGACATGTTAAGAATTTATTTTAACATCTCATTATAGGTCTAACAAGTCTTTATAATCATTAGACTAAGTTCTTTATCACATTTCCATACTTGTACACTTTTAAAACTCATTTCGACCATTATTCTGCTAATGGTATTTGCTATTTCACTTTTATACTATGTCTTGGCGATGCGGTGCCATGGCGTTGTGGTCGGACACTTGGCGTTATACATAGCGGTGGCCAAGGCTAAGTGAGAAATGAATGGGAGTTGGCACGGTGGCGCGAGACTCAGTTCGGTTTTAATTCAGCGAAAATTGCAGAACACGACTAAAAATTTCCAATCAACTTATTTTTACACGAATTTAGACATACCCACATGCTAAAATTCATAAATAATCGATACTTAACATCTATGGAGTGATTTTCACCCATTAAAACACATAATCACAGAATTAAAGCATGAAAATTGGATTGTTCTTGATGTTCTTGAAGTTCTTGAACAAAAACATGGATTTTAATGCTACTGATTAGATTATAAAGCCAAATCCAACCATTTAAGTTTCATTTTGTTCATTTTAACATGCATAATCATATCAATGCGTGAATTTTGCAAAATAATTTATATTTGACATATAAAAATCACGTATAAGGTCATATGGCCATATCACATACTCTGAAATCTTTTATTGTATAATTTCATGAAACTGAAGATATGGAAACCCATATAATATACAATAAACATGTTATGCTACTCGAATTACTACATATATTCCTACAACAACACCATTTTCCAATTACAGAGACTTACAGAATGAATGAAAGCCATATTCATGAAAACTTTAAAAGACGTAAAATAAAAATTTGGGTTGAAGAGGATTACCCAAGCGTAGATGAACAAGGATGACAATTCTCTCTACTACAATCATAATACTTACAATCTTTCTCAAAAATTTCTCAAACTCTCTCTATTTCTCTCTCATTAAGCTCTCTGAGCTTAGGCAAATAATGAAGAAAAGAAGCGTCGATAAAAAGAGAAGATGTGGCGCCCCCAAAATAGGTATACATCACCCATTCCGAGTTGTCAATACATGGTACGTAAAAACAACTACAACTTTATTATTACAACAAAGAAATCTGTGAGTTTAAATACAAATATTATCTTCTAGACAATATTTATACTCAAATAAATCCTCATCACATTTATTGATACATTATTTTACAAAAATGGTGAGGACTACTAAACAATCCTTTCTAAAACCTTCATTCCATACCCCAGGCTAAATACTCGCTTATATTCTCGCCTCCACGAGAAGAATGGAACAAAAGGAAAAGGGTGAGCTCAACTAGCTCGATAAAGAATATTATGACTAAGATAATATACAACAAATTATCGTTAGTCTTCAACAGGAAAAATCGATAGAATACTGATAGACAACAAGTTTGAGGATCAATATTCGCAATGGAAATAATAATTCATAGAAGAGTTACGTAGAGAATGAAATCTACTATAATCTATGAATTTAACGATCCATCATCAATATTTTATCCTGTAACATCAATCAATTTTCATCTCAAATCAAATATTCATCTTTTTACTACTGAGCCAAAGATATTCATCGATTGGTCATGTTCATTTAAACACTGCTCATCTTTGCACTACTGAGCCAAAGATATTAATCGATCGATCGTGTTCATCTCAACACTGCTCATCTTTGCACTACAAAGCAAAGATATACTTGAAAAATCATTCATCTTTGCACAACAAAGCCAAAGATATTCAATAATATCATCATTTAAGGCGAGGATGATGAAAATATTTTTAAAGAACGAATCCAATGAAACAAAATGACAAGGATTAAGGATTAATGATTCGTACTTTATTTTATCCATGTCCAACAATACCTCAAAAATAATCATAGTGGTGTAAAATTCAAGAATGATCAAAACATGGATACAATCAAAGCTAGTATCCGAATAGATATTTTGACTGAAAAGAAGAAATTTTATTTTTCTAAATTGAATAGTCCAGAGTATCGTGAATAGTCTTAGTATCGTGAATAGTCTTGATATCGTGAATAGTAACTCAGACACCAAAAGATAGAAATTCCACAAAAAAACATTTTCACGCTTCAACCTTAGAATAGTACTCGTGAATAGTAACTCGTGAATAGTAACTCATGAATAGTATCTCGTGAATAGTAACTCATGAATAAGTAACCCGACATGAAAAAGTTCCAAATTTGATAAAATTTCGGATCAACATTTCAAAGATAATGATATTGAAGAAATAATATCATTACGTAAAAAAATAATATCCCTTACCTCAATGAATCAAGATTTCTAAGGAAAGGTCAAGAAGTGATCTTTGAATGAAACTTATCTTGATAAAGAACTCTCAAAGTATCTAAATACTCACAAAATACGCTCAACAATATAGAGAGAGACGGAGAAAACTTTGTTTACGGTGTGATTTTCAATTCTAACTTAGCCCTCTATTTATAGGAAATGTGTTAGCCCGTAGAAGCGCACTTGACTTCTACTACCGATGGCTTTACCTTTACTATTGCCACCCACCACATTTGAAATAAAATTCAGCACATTTTTTCACCAACCACAAGTGGGGCCCACTCAATTCTAGAATTTTCCACCAAAATCAATTATAACCCTAATTTAAGAATCGAGACACCTCTTAAAATTCATAACAAATCATTCGTGCATTTTTAAACGGTTCAAAATTTGTGGACATATACTCAACTTATGTATGTATAACATACCCAAAAATTACCACAATCCAACGGTTTGATTAAAAAATTATAACCCCTGAATATATCTCAAAACCCCGATTTAATTTTTAATACCTCCAACTGTAAAATCTTGATAAAACACCTCAACAATAATTTCTTCATTTATAACCATATAAATAAATCCATCATTTATATCCACATAAAATAAATATTTCTTTATCATATGAATCAATAATTAATTATTCACAAATAATATTACGAGAATCACAATTATGACAACCAGTGCCGTTCCTGGAAAGAGGGGCTTTCGATAAGGATTTCTCCTTCTTGGCCGCAATGATTAGGTGACCAAACCTCTCCTTGATGAACTTTCTAGACATTGCCAATAATGCTATCTAATAATATTATTTAAATAATATGAATTATTGATCCGATAATGGAGATAATGTATGCGATGACAATTATTGAACAATAATCATATAAAATATCAACGCAAAGAATTATTGAATCAATAAAATAAAATATTGAGCAAGAACTACTATGAAAATTATTGAGTAGTGCCTTCTTACGTAAGGATCAATAATTCAACAATCTTCGTGCAATACTGGTGTATTTCTTGTCAACCACGCCATTCATCGTATTTTAACCACCGGGTATTCCAACGATCTTAATTGTAACAACTACGCCAGTTATTTTTAACCAACTTATATTTGTCGCTTTCTTCATCCAATCGCTTTCCGTTATGGGCCCCATACATGGTCACATACTGTCAAATCGATATAATATTCCCGACAATCTGAATATTCCACGACCAAACGAATATTCCCAAACAAAAATGAATATTTTATAACCACTTGCTTATTTTGAAATATTTGCGTATTTAACCCTTAACTATCCGCATTAATCAAATCAACCCTTACTATTTCAAAATAATAAATAAAGGAAATTCCTTTTTATTTAAAAATATTTGGGGTCTTACAACCTCCCTTCTTATGAAATTTAAGTCCTCGAAATTGACGTCGTGATACTGGTGTTTCAAAAGGTGAGGATACCTCGCTTTCATTTCGTTTCAATTCCCGTGTCATTTCCTCTATAGCATGATTCCTCCACAAAACTTTAACTTGTGGTATGACCTTTCTTGGCGTAGGGACATGCTCCTTCCTATCCAAGATCTTGATAGGTACCTCCTCATACGTTAAGTCTTCGGCTATCTCGTCCTGTTCTAACTCAATAACGTGGTTCGGGTCTTTCACATATTTACGAAGTACAGATATGTGAAACACATTATGAACACGAGACATACTTTCGAGGTAACGCAAGTCTATAGGCTACATTTCCTACTCGGTCAAGAATTTGAAATGGACCAATAAATCGTGGATTGAGCTTTCCTCTCTTCCCAAATCTTGTAACTCCCTTCCATGGAGCAACTCGCAACAATACATGATCCCCTACATTAAATTCCACGTCCTTTCGATGAAGATCCGCATAACTCTTTTTGTCGATCTTGAGTAGTTTTGTATCGTTGTCGAATCATTTGGATCTTTTCGGTGAGTCATACGTATTAACTTTCGGGTCCCAACAATGTTGCTTCACCCACCTCATCCCAACATATTGGAGAACGACATTTTCGTCCATATAATGCTTCAAATGGAGCCACACCTATACTTGCACGATAATTGTTGTTGTAGGAGAATTCCACCAATGGTAAATACTTATCCCAACCGCCTTTGAAGTCTAGGACACACAGTCTTAATAAATCTTCAAGAGTTTGAATAGTCCTCTCTACGATTGTCCGTCCGTTTGGGGATGGTATGCGAACTAAATCGCAAATCCGTGCCCATAGCTTTTTTTGCAAGCTAACCCAAAATCTTGAAGTGAATCTTGGGTCACGATCCAAAAACTATGGATACAGGCATGCCATGCAACCTCACAATCTCATTTACGTATATACTAGCAAGACGTCCAAGTGAATAAGTCTCCGTGTCGGCAAGAAATGAGCGGACTTGGTTAATCTATCAACAATAACCCAAATAGCATTGATGCCTTGAGAAACCGTAGGAAGACCCGTAACGAAATCCATGGTAATGTGTTCCCACTTCCATTCCGGAATCTCAGTGGTTGCAATCGGACCCTTAGGTACTAGATGCTCCGCCTTTACACGTTAGCAAGTTAAACACATCGAGATAAACTTTGCAATCTCTCTCTTCATATTATTCCACCAAAATGTATGTCAAGATCACGATACATTTTAGTACTTCGAGGATGGATTGCAAATGGTGTATTGTGTGCCTCCATCATAATCTTGTACTTCAAATCGAGTCGTTAGGAACACAAAGTCTAGAGTGGACTCAAGTATTCCTTCTTCATCAATTCTCGCTTAAGGAATAGCTCCTTCTTGTACTTTCTTCTTCATATGATCGCTCAAGCCGGTGGCTTGAGCAACCTTAACTTTTCTATTAAAGTTGGCTCTGTCGTATACTTGACATCATCGCACTTTCGTTCCGCATATGATCTTCTACTCGATCGTCACCTACCACGTTAAACTTTACCGGTGTGGTATTGAATAGTGTGGTCGTAGTCTTTCAATAGCTCGAGCCAACGTCATTGCCGCCATGTTGAGTTCTTTTTGAGTGAAGAAATATTTAAGGCTTTTATGATCTGAATATATCTCCACTTTCTCCCCATATAGATAGTGCCTCCATATCTTTAAGCGAAAACGATCACCGCTAACTCTAGATCATGAGTAGGATAATTCCTCTCATACTCTTTAAGTTGTCGCGAGGCATAGGCTATGACTTTCCCACGTTGCGTGAGAACACATCCTAACCCTTTGCACGAAGCATCATTGAGATAACAAATCCATCCGAACCGGATGGTATTGTTAGAACAGTCTTAAAATAAGTCTCCTCTTAAGCTCTTGGAAACTTTTCTCGCATTCTTCGCTCCAAACGAATTTTGTATCCTTAAGTTAAGTTAGGCGAGTTAATGGAGTAGCGATTAGAAAACCCTTCCACGAATCTCCGATAATAACCAAATAAGCCCAAAAAGCTACGTGCTTGATCCACCGACTTGGTTGCTCCCTGACTTTGTATTGCTTCAATCTTGGCCGGATCAACAGATACTCCATGTTTTGACACCACATGCCCAAGAAATGCTACTTCCTCAAGCAAGAACTCGCATTTCTTCAATTTGGCATATAGTTGGTTTTCACGAAGCCTTTGGAGTACCAGCTTCAAATGGTGCTCATGATCTTCACGACTTTTGGAATATATAAGGATGTCATCAATAAAGACAACAACGAATGATCCAAATATTCCTTGAATACTCGGTTCATCATATCCATGAAAGCCAGCAGGAGCATTAGTTAGTCCGAAAGACATGACTAAGAATTCATAATGCCCATACTGAGTTACGAAGGTAGTCTTTGGAATATCCTCGCCTCTAATCTTCAATTTGATGATATCCGAGCGAAGATCGATTTTGAAAAAGAATTGTGCCCCTTGCAATCGGGTCAAACAAGTCATCAATACGAGGTAGAGGATACCTATTCTTGATGGTGACATGGTTCAATTCCGATAGTCGATACAAAAGTCGCATACTCCGTCTTTCTTTTTACAAATAAAACAGAGCACCCCAAGGAGATGTACTAGGGCGAATGAAACCAATGTCCAACAATTCACAGTAGTTGGACCTTTAACTCCCCGAAGTTCAATAGGAGCCATTCGATATGGGATTTTAGAAATGGGCTTTGTACCGGGTTCAAGATCAATAAAGAATTCAACTTCACGTTACGGGGTAGGCCGGAAGTTCTTGAAAATCGTCGGGAAAGTCAATAACAATAGGAATATTATTCAAATTTGACGTGTCTTTATTCAAATCCATAACATGGGCTAAGAAAGCTTGACATCCGTTTTTCAATAAACGAATAGCTTTATGATTAGATATAGCGGTGATTGATTTTAATGGTTTAGTTGCTTGAATTAGCATAACAGGTTGGTTAGGAATATGAAAACTAACAACCTTACGAAAACAATCAATTTTGGCATGATGAGTAGTTAACCAATCAATTCCTAAAATCACATCAAAAGCAAGTATCTTTAAAGAGATAAGGTCAACGAGTAAGGTAATGGTGCCAACTTGAATCAAACAAGATTTATAAACGATGGATGTGATGAAAGTTTCTCTAACGGAGTTTCCACGAGATAGATCAAAGTCTAATTTCTCCTGAGTCAAGTTTAAACGTTGAGCACATGCGGGAGAGATAAATGAATGGGTAGCGACCGTCAAAGTAAGGTATAAACTTAAAAGAATTTATAAATAGCTTACCGTGATCACCTCGTTTGGGTTCTCGCATTATGACCGATCCTGACAAAACGCTCTTCCGAAATCGTTGACTTTGACTTTTACGGGGATGATCTTTTGAGTCACCGCCCCCATTGAACTAGGTTTCGCCTTGTCAGTACAATCTCGAAAGCGATATGTCCTTCCTTTCCACAACTATAGCATACCTTGAATTGTTGTGGGCGGTTTGGATGATATGTCCCTCTTTTCGCATTTGTAGCATATAATGGGTGGTGGTCGTTCTCCTCCCTTAGAACCGATTCTTTGTGACTTTGTCGTCTTCACATAGTCGTTGTTAAATCTCCTCTTTTTAAAATCTCCTCCGGACTCGCTTCTTTTTTCATGACCATGATTACCACCAGTGGTTACCATTTACGTCCGTCTGTTTCTTTCTCATGAGTTATCATTATTCATTGACGATTTATCTCCGGTACGATCCTGGTTATGGTCCCTCGATTGACCAGTACTCGTTATCTCGCTCTAATAATTGAGCCTCGCTTACAACATCTGAATAGAGAAAATTTATGAGAAATGAGATCTCGGCGTATCTTAGGGTTTCAAACCTCTAAGAAACATCCGCGTCATCGTTCCTCATTCTCCACCAAATGAGGTGCAAACTTGGATAACTCTGCAAACTTTGCCTCGTCTTTGAGACACCGCCATGTTGTTTTGCTCTAATCGATGAACTCCACTTCCTTCATATATAGCGAACACTTTCGGGAAAGTATTTGTCATTAAATAATCTCTGAAACGCGTCCCCGAAGACATCTTTGAGTGCGGTGGATGGAGTGCGCTTCACGAACTCCCACCGATGTCTGCCTTCGCCACGCGGAACATAAAGGTGGCGAATGGAACCTTCTGTTCCTCCGTGCATCCCAAGACATCGAATATCTTGGTAATTTGTTTGACCCATGTTTCCGCCATGATCGGATCGGCTTTCCCTTAAATTCAAGGTGGTCCCAACTCTTTGAATCTTGCATTTGTGACAACCCGTGAATTGCTATCATTTCCTCCTCAGATTTTGAACACGAGTCTCCTCGTGCGATTTTTGCATGAACCGCAAAAAAACTTCTAAACATCCCTCGTTCATCATCTGCTTTCAGCAGTGTTGTTCACGGGAGGAACATTGCCACTGTTATGCGTTCTCCTCGTTGGTAAATGACAGGCATCTCCACGGTCTCATTTACTCCATCATTAATATTCTCGGTCGACATTCTCAAATATTGTCATAAAACAAGGGTTAATTAAGAAATCAATATATCACATAATATCCCTATATCTTGACCAACTAACAAATAAGCTTAGGTAGGACACACTAGCGAAGGATTTACTCGTCTCTCCCTCCTGAGTTCTATTCCCCGATCTCATGCCAGAGATCATATCCTAAGCTCGATACCAACCGTGGCGCCCCCAAAATAGGTATACATCACCCATTACGAGTTGTCGATACATGATGCGAAACAACTACAACTTTATTATTACAATAAAAATCTGTGAGTTTAAATACAAATATTATCTTCTAGATAATATTTATACTCAAATAAATCCTCATCACATTTATTGATACATTATTTTACAAAATGGTGAGGACTACTAAACAATCCTTTCTAAAACCTTCATTCCATACCCCAGGCTAAATACTCGCTTATATTCTCGCCTCCACGAGAAGAATGGAACAAAAAAGGAAAAGGGTGAGCTCAACTAGCTCGATAAAGAATATTATGACTAAGATAATATACAACAAATTATCGTTAGTCTTCAACAGGAAAAAATCGATAGAATCTGATAGACAACAAGTTTCGAGATCAATATTAGCGGTGAAATAATAATTCATAGAAGAGTTACGTAGAGAATGAAATCTACTATAATCTATGAATTTAACGATCCATCATCAATATTTTATCCTGTAACATCAATCAATTTTCATCTCAAATCAAATATTCATCTTTGCACTACAGGGCAAAGATATTCATCGATTAGTCATATTCATTTAAACACTGTTCATCTTTTTGCACTCTGAGGCCAAAGATATTAATCGATCGGTCGTGTTCATCTCAACACATTTCATCTTTGCACTACTGAGGCCAAAGATATACTTGAAAATCATTCATCTTTGCTGACGGGCCAAAAGATATTCAATAATATCATCATTTAAGGCGAGGATGATGAAAATATTTTAAAGAAGCGAATCCAAAGAAACAAAATGACAAGGATTAAGGATTAATGATTAAGTACTTTATTTTATCCATATCCAACAATACCTCAAAAATAATCATAGTGGTGTAAAATTCAAGAATGATCAAAACATGGATACAATCAAAGCTAGTATCCGAATAGATATTTTGACTGAAAAGAAGAAATTTTATTTTTCGATTGAATAGTCTTGAGTATCGTGAATAGTCTTAGTATCGTGAATAGTCTTAGTATCGTGAATAGTAACTCAAACACGAAAGATAGAAATTCCACAAAAAAAAACATTTTCACGCTTAATGAATAGTACTCGTGAATAGTAACTCATGAATAGTAACTCATGAATAGTATCTCGTGAATAAGAACTCATGAATAGTAACCCAAGCATGAAAAAGTTCCAAATTTGATAAAATTTCGGATCAACATTTCAAAGATAATGATATTGAAGAAATAATATCATTACGTAAAAAAATAATATCCCTTACCTCAAAGAATCAAGATTTCTTGGAAGGAAAGGTCGGAAGTGATCTTTGAATGAAACTTATCTTGACAAAGAACTCTCAAAGTATCTAAATACTCACAAAATACGCTCAACAATATAGAGAGAGAAAGAAAAAACTTGTTTACGGTGTGATTTTCAATTCTAACTTAGCCCTCTATTTATAGGAAAATGTTAGCCCGTAGAAGCGGACTTGACCTGCTACTGATGGCTTTACACCGCTACTATTGCCACCACCACATTTGAAATAAAATTCAGCACATTTTTTCACCAACCACAAGTGGGGCCCACTCAATTCTAAATTTTCCACCAAAATCAATTATAACCCCTAATTTCCTAATCGACACCTCTTAAAATTCATAACAAATCATTAGTGCATTTTTAACGGTTCAAAATTTGTGGACATATACTCAACTTATGTATGTATAACATACCCAAAATTACCACAATCCAACGGTCGGATTAAAAATTATAACCCCATGATATATCTCAAAAACCCTCGATTTAATTTTAATACCTCCAATCTGGTAAAATATCGATAAAACACCTCAACAATAATTTCTTCATTTATAACCACATAAATAAATCCATCATTTATATCCACATAAAATAAATATTTCTTTATCATATGAATCAATAATTAATTATTCACAAATAATATTACGTAATCACAATTATGATGACCAGTAGTTCCTGAAAGGGGGCTTTCAGATAAGGATTTCTCCTTCTTGGTAGCGCAATTAGGTGACCAAACCTCTCCTTGGCGTAACTTTCTAGACATTGCCAATAATGCTATCTAATAATATTATTTAAATAATATGAATTATTGATCCGATAATGGAGATAATGTGGTGACAATTATTGAACAACAATCATATAAAATATCAACGCAAGAATTATTGAATCAATAAAATAAAATATTGAGCGAGTAACTACTATGAAAATTATTGAGTAGTGCCTTCTTACGTAAGGATCAATAATTCAATCTTGTCTGCAATACTGGTAATAACTCTTGTCTGACCACGCGTATTCTTGTATTTTAACCAAGGGTATTCAACGATCTTAACGGTAATAACTACGCTATTATTTTTAACCAACTTATATTTGTCGTTTTTCTTCATCCAATCGCTTTTCCGTTATGGGGCCCACACATGGGCTGCTACCGTAAATGCGAATATTCTCCGACGATGACGAATATTCCACGACCAAACGAATATTCCCAAGCAAAATGAATATTTTATAACCACTTGCTTATTTTGAAATATTTGCGTATTTAACCCTTAACTATCCGCATTAATCAAATCAACCCTTACTATTTCAAAATAATAAATAAAGGAAATTCATTTTTATTTAAAAAATTTTGGTCTTCTTACAGGAAAGAATCGACACAAGATTGGTGGTCAGTTACCCAATCATGGGTTAACTGCCTCCAACTTCCCTTAGGGCCATGTTTGGCTAACATAAAGGGGGTTTTAAAACCATTTAATTTAATAAACCTTATCATATAATTTAATTAAAGTCACATCCATTATAAAATAAATCAATATCTTATATAATTTATTTTAAATAAAATATAATAATTTCTCAATAATGCACATAGTCACATAATTAAATTTTCTTATTTAATAATAATATCAATTATTAAATCTCTAATTAATAATTAAATTAATTAAAATAACAAAGGCTTATTAAATATTTCTTTTAATTCAATAAGCTCACATAAATACATACGTCGAATAATAAAATTCTCCACTTTAATTTAATAAATATAACACATATAATTAAATTAATCTATCACAACTTCATCAATTAATTAATTAATCTAATAATTAATTCATCAAAAAATATTTATTTAATCCAATAAATATTTAAATTAAATTACAAAATCTCAGTTGTCACAACTAACATGGGAGGACCTAGCCGAGTAGTAGAAGAGGAGCCGCGTGACATCCACGTAGTATTTGAGACACCCTTTGTAAGACCCCAACTTATTATTAATGAAATTTAATTTTCTCTATTTATTATTTTGAAATAGTAAGGGTTGATTTGATTAATGTGGATAGTTAGGGGTAAAATCATGAAATATTTCAAAATAAGCAAGTGGTTATAAAATATTCATTGTTGTCGGGGAATATTCGTTTGGTCGTGGAATAATCGTATTGTTGTGGGAATATTAAATGCGACGTAGCGACCATGTGTGGGCCCATAACTAGCGATTGGATGAAGAAAACGACAAATATAAGTTGTTTAAAAATAACGGTAGTAGTTATTCACAGATTATCTTGTTAAAATACTCGGTGGTTAAAACACAAGAACTATTACCAGGTATTGCACGATTATTGATTCTTACGTGAAGGCACTACTCGATAATTGTTACGATAATTCTTGATCGATATTTTATTTTATTGATTTAATAATTGTCTGCGTTGATATTTTATATTCTTTGTTGTTTCAATAATTGTCATTACACAATTTTTTTCATTATCGAAGCAATAATTCATATTATCTAAATAATATTATTAGATAACATTATTGGCAATGTCTAGAAAGTTACGTACAGGAGAGGTTTGGTCACCTAATTGCGCGCAGTGAGAGAAATCTTTATTGAAAGCCCCATCTTTCCTGAACCTGCACGATTGTCAATATTGTGATTACGTAATATTATTTGTGAATAATTAATTATTGATTCATATGATAAGAAAAATATTGATTTTATGTGGATATAGATGGAGAAATTTTTAATGTGACAATTGTTGAAAATTGAAATTTTATCTTTTTTCGATAAAATAATTCATTTAAATATATTATTATATTTTAATAATATAATAATGGTGATATTTTACAACGAATGTGGGATATATGAGTATACTGAGGAGGAAGAGTATTTTTGTTGTAATAAATGTTTAAAACATGTTAAACATGTCGGTTGGACCCCATTTATTGGTTTGAAATTTGATTATAAACTTGTAAAATCGCTTGGTTGTGGATTTGATCAATTTACATTTGGAATTCGGAAAAACTTTCTTCCGCAGTCAAAGTTGTAGAAATTGAATTTCCTATAAAAATCGTGAGTTTCAATTTTCCGATAAAAGGGCTATTTATTATGAATTATTGAAGTTAGAAGCTCAAAATAATTAATTTTGGAAGTTTAAAATATTTTAAATTGGAAAATGTTTTTATTACTTTTTCTAGAAGGTGAACATGTGGGAAATTCTAGGAGTTTGAATTCTAAGAGGCGTAGGAAATTTTATTATAAATAATAATATTATATTAAATTTTACGCTTTGGTGTTAAAGCATTTTCCTATAAATAGGGTGCTTAGGTTAGAATTGAAAAACACACACCGGCTGAAGTTTTCTCTCTCTATATATTATCGGCGTATTCTTGTGAGTATTTTTGAGTATACTTTGAGTATTTCTATACGGTCTGGTGTTCAAGTCATAGCTTTATATCCTGTTTCAATTTAAAAGACTTGATCTTTCGAGGTAAGGGATATTATTATTTTTTGTAATGATATTATTTCTTCAATATCATTATGTTGAAATATTGATCTGAAGTTTTTTTTATCAAATTTGGAACTTTTGGTGTCGGAGTTACTATTCACGTATACGGCACTATTCACGTATACGGTACTATTCACGAATACGACACTATTCATCAAAAAATGAAAATTTATCTTTTCGTCCAAAATATCTATTTTGGATACTAACTTTGATTGTATCATGTTTTGATCATTCTTGAATTTTACACCACTATGAATATTTTGAGGTATTTTTGGACATGGATAAAACAAAGTACTGAATCCTTAATCCTTAATCCTTGTCATTTTGTTTCACTTTGGATTCGTTTTCTTTAAAAATATTTTTCATCATCCTCGGTCTTAAATGATGATATTATTGAATATCTTTGGCACAGTAGTGCAAAAGATGAATGATTTCTTGATGAATATCTTTGGCCCAGTAGTGCAAAGATGAGCAGTGTTGAGAGAATAATATGACCGATCGATTAATATCTTTGGCCCGTAGTGCAAAGATGAGCAGTGTTTAGATGAACATGACCAATGATGAATATCTTTGGCTGTAGTGCAAAGATGAATATTTGATTCGGATGTATATTGATTGATGTTACAGGATAAAAGATGAGCGATGAACTTTTAAATTTATACATAGAAGATAGTAGTTTGCATTCTACTTAACTCTTCTAATGAATTATTATTTCATTGCGAATATTGATTTAAAAACTTGTTGTCTATTGTATTCTATTAGATTTTTCCTGTTGAAGACTAATGATAATTTGTTGTATATTATCTTAGTCATAATATTCTTTACTAGGCTAGTTGAGCTCACCCTTTTCCTTTTTGTTCCATTTTCTTCTCGGGAGGTGAGAATATAAGCGAAATGCAGTCGGGGTATGGAATGAAGGTTCTAGAGAGAGTTGTTTAGTAGTCCTCACCATTTTGTAAAATAATATATCAATAAATGTGATGAGGATTTATTTGAGTATAGATATTGTCAGAAGATAATATTTGTATTCAAACTCACAGTTTTACTGTTGTAATAATAAAGTTGTAGTTGTTTCTGTACCATGTATTGACAACTCAGAATGGGTGATGTATACCTATTTTGGGGGCGTCACACCCTTGATAGAAGAGCCTATATTAGTAGTGGTCCCTAACGATGATGATGATGATGATGACGATGAGGAAGAGGTGGAGTCTGATCCGGAGGAGGAGCTCGAGCCTTTGGAGGACTCCGACGAGGCTACTTTTGAGGATCGAATGTTAGAAGAGTATGAGGCGCAGATATTAGAGTTAGGGTGTAGAGTGGAGGAGTTAGAGGCTGAGGCTAGGGAGAGGGAGTCTGAGCTCCAGATGTTGAGGGACAAGGACCATCAAAGAAAATTGGCGATACAGGAAATGGAGGTTGAAATTACTCACCGTAAGAAGGCCGAGATCCAGATGGGAACTTTATTTCACCGAGCGATGGCTAGGAACGTTGAGATAGCAAGGAAGCTGGAGGAAATGGAGCAGAGGGTTTTGAGTGAGAGGACGGAGAAGGAGACCCTCCGAACTCAGTTAGAGATGAAGGTGATGGATAGGATTCACTTCGAGGAGAAGTGGGAGGAAGCCAATGATAGGGTGGATGATCTAGAAGACGAGGTGCAGTGCAAGAGGAAGAAGATGAATAAGATGGGCTATGCTCTATGCACAGCCATGGAGAGATTGATCGAAGGGGTAAATTGAAAGTAGTATGCACACAAGTCAATCATGTTTGATGATAAAGCATATACTTTGTAACAATCTTATTCATTTATTAATAAAAAGTATTAATTTATTAAAGGCTTTTAATTATCTACATGATGCTGTTTTATAATATGTGATAAACCCATAGTTTTAAGCAATGCTTTTAGAATAATGATGATGATCATTCTAATGAGATCTAAATTCTTAGAAAGCTTAAAAACTAAAATAGTTCCCAATCATTGGATTTCTAAATTGGGGATTAGTGAATCCGGGATAGATTGGTATATCGTTGCTTGCTCATTGGATGAGGATGATTGATCTCATGATCATTTGTGTGGAGACACTAAAGCAAGTATGTAGGTGCTTATTAGAGAATAAGTTCATTTGAGCGTGGCTCGCTAAGGAATACCTAATGGAGTTTTATTTGCTGTCGATAGGAATTCTGTAGTGATAGTAGTCTGAAGTAATCCTTGGACTTGAGATCATCATAGTATCTTGTGTATGATGAGTTATACTTTGACTTATTCCTTAAGACCCTTAGGGTATATCAAAGGGTATGCTTGGGTATAATAAGTTGTACGTGGAGATAATGTATGATCGATAAAGAATCTACCACTTCTAATAAAAGAGAAATGTCTATGTGATTCGATAAATGACAACCCGATGAGTCCATGGCGGCGAATGAATGAAATTAGAAAGGAGTTTCTAATTTGCATTATTTGAGTTGTGCATTTAAGAGTCAAAATACATATAATTAAATAAAATAAGACTTGACGATAATTCCATGTCTTATATTTAATTGGGACATTGTATGGTGGAAGGATTGAATTGTCTGAGTAACTATTTACTCAAAGGTTCTTTAATGATTAATGTTGAAATCTATATTATCTGGAAAGTCGTTGATGTTTGGGAGGCTTATCCTATTGTAGAATAAATATTATTTAAATAAATTAATTTTTAATTTATTTATTTAAATAAGATTAGAATTGTTCTAATTGATTTATTCACAATAGGTTTAATATGGAGAACCTAAAGGGTCACACTATAAAAGGAAGAATAATTATTTAAGAAGTTAATGGCATAATCGTAATAATATGTTATGTATATTTAATTTAATCTATGGTGATAGAATAAATTAAATAGCTTAATATTATTATTTAATATTTTAGAAATATTAAATATAAATTAATAAGAGGAGTCTTATTAATATTATTACAATTATTATTATTTTAATTTCTAAAAGAGTTTAGGAATTAATTTAATATAAGTATTTCTCATTTATTCCTAATAAGATTAGGAGGTTAAATTAATTAAAAGAGTTTAATTAATTATCCCTAATAAGATTAGGGAGCCTAATTAATTAAAAGAATTTAATTAATTAAATAAAACCCAATTTCTTAATTGTTAAGGAGGGTTGCCCACATCAATAAATAAGAGGAGTCTTATTATGGGTGGTGGGGGTTGTTGACTTTTTCAACATACGACATAATTCCAATTGTTGGAGAATGCGCTCCTTTTCTATAGAGATAGAAAAACTAGGGTTTATCCAACCACCCTTTTCTTGAATCATTATAATTCCTTGGTGGATCACCTCTCTAGAGGCCAAACATATGGGTGGCTAACGTTGATCGAAAGGAAGGAACAAAACCGGTGGATTCAGTTGAGCGAAAAGGATTTGGAGGTGAACTTGTACACGAGGAAGCTCGATCTTCGAGGTATGATTTTATTCTTTATCTTTTCGTTTAATTAATAATTATGCATAAAGGGTGATCCGGGTATATGGTTTGTAAATTTTTTTAAACTCTGATTTTACTACTTAGCTTAATTTATGCAATTTGATTGCGTTCATGAATATTACAAACCTAACGGTGGCATCGAGCCAAACCTTTATCACGAATTATTAATTGTTTTAATTTGATATGTGTATTGATATGTGTTTAGAACAATTTAATTGGGCATAATTTTATTATATAAAATTTAAACAAAAAAAATAAAAAAATAAAAAATAAAAAAAAGGAGCCGTAATATATCACGTGGAAGGGTTCTAGAATTAAAAATTCAAGGGAAGGAACATAAAAAAAAATAAAATAAAATAAATAATAAAAAATAAAAATGTTACACGCTTTTGACATTCTATATTACATGCGAGGATTTAGGAAGACAAGTTTTTTTTTAAAAAAAAAAAAGGCACGGTTTCTTTTTTTTTTTTTCTTTTTTATATATTAACGTTTTTTTTCATTTAAACTAATCTAATCTCGGAATCACATGGAATTATAATTATATATATATATTATATATATATATATATATATATATATATATATATATATATATATATATATATATATATATATATATATATATATTATTATTTTATAATTAAAATAAAGTTTATTTTAATTTTAAAATAAAATGTTTATTATAATCTTAAAATAAAAGGATTTATTTTAATTTTAAAATTAGATTTCATGCTAACTAATTAGAGTTGGAATTGGATTCCATGATAACTAATTGGAGTTGAAATTGGATTCTATTTTTCCTTAAATAAAGGAGTTTATTTTGATATGAAATTAGATTTCATATTATTCAAAATAAAAAGGTTTATTTGTGAATAGGAAAAAGAATCAGTCTTTCCTTAAATAAAGGAGTTTATTTTGATATGAAATTAGATTTCATATTATTCAAAAAATAAAAGGTTTATTTGTGAATAGAAAAAAAGAATCGATATTTCCTTAAATAAAGGAGTTTATTTAGATATGAAATAAGATTTCATATTACTCAAAATAAAAGAGTTTATTTGTGAATAGGAAATAAATCCATCTTTCCTTAAATAAAGGAGTTTGTTTAGATATGAAATAAGATTTCATATTATTCAAAATAAAAAGAGTTTATTTGTGAATAGGAAAAATATCCGTGTTTCCTTAATAAAAGATTTTTTTTATTTTTACATGGAATTGGATTCCATAATTAATTAAAATAAAGGAGTTTATTTTGATTAAAATTTTGATTAAAATAAAATAGTTTATTTTATTCAAAATTGGATAAATTAAAATAAAATAGTTTTATTTTGATTTAAATTTGGATTAAAATAAAGAGTTTATTTTGATTCAAAATAGATTTTATACTAACTAAATTTGCCCATTAAATGATATCAATATATATATTGAATGTTTATTATTCATAAGATGAATGTTATTTATTGATCGTATGATGATGTGTATGATAATAAATGGGATTGATTATGGATTATTGACCAATGCGATTGGATTTTATTTTAGTTGGATGCATGAATGTATGGGTTTTATTAAATGGGAATTACTGCGTACCTCGTCTTCTCTAATTTTTTCTTAATGTAAATTCTATCTCTCTCTATGTACTTCCCTTGATTAGCGATCAAGGTTTCTATTTATATTAAATAGTTTTGTAATAGGAATAGTTAGAATTAATTTTGAAGAATTGGAGATCGAGGAAGCAAGGAGGCGCTTGAAGACCCATTTGTAATGGAGCAGGGTTTTAAATGTAATAGTTATATTTAAATATTATTTCTTGCACCCCTAGGTTTGACCTTTTGTTCACTTGATGGCTCTAGTGAACCAAACTAGAATAAAGTCCATAATCAATCCGGGTAGAATATAGTATTCTATATGTGCATGCTTATACTATATATATTATATATTATGCAAACATGCTTGTGTTCATTAATATAATGCGTATTTTATATATATATATGCAATGCATGCTAAACAAGATGAGACAAATTAATAACAAACCCTCAATTTTATATTAAGTCCTAAGCGTTCAAAGATATTTGGAATATCGAGCGTCGCCCTTCTAGCATGATAAAATTAATAGAGTATTAAATATTTAATATGAGTTTGTTGTTTCACCACAAAGCGCAAGTATTAAGTATTTAAGATGTTAATTTATCACATTTGATGCTTATAAAGAAAATTGAACAATATTATTTTGTTGTGTCACCACAAGGATGATATTTTTCTTTTTGAATATATGGAGTGCTAGGTCGGACTTAACTTGGATAATTTTGATTCGGATGTGCCACCACTTGATCAAAATAATCTAAGAGGCAAAATAAAAGGAGTTGCATAGTTGATGTAATTGACAAAAGTTGTCTACCTATTTATTTATATATAGTTTGTTGTGTCACCACAAGGCTATATACATTTGAAATGGGATCCTTATTCTCACTAGCAAATCTTTAATTAGATATTCTTAGAACTATATATTGAGGGTCAATATAGTTTGAAGAAAATAGTGAGAGATACCAATTTAAAACAAGACCTAATTTATTTTGGTAATTAATAAAAAGAATGTATGTTAAAATGTTGTTAATTACAAATTCATTTCTGAAATTTTACAATGTCTAAAATTACTATCATTTGCGAAGCATATTAGATGCTAAATTAACGGAATAAAATTAAATGGATTGGTTAAGGAATTTGAGAATAGTTCTCATAGGTGAAAAGCTATCTTATGTCATTATACGCCTATCCTACGCAATGGTTGCGAATGATGCCTCTGAGGAAGAGATTGCTACTTTTAGAAAGTGGCGAGATGATGCATGATTAGCTCGATGCATCATGCTAAGCGTATCCATAAGTAACAAGCTTCGACGTCGACTGAAACTATGGATATTCTACTATATTCTGCACATCAAGTAGTTGATGGTGAAGAAATGTAAGACCGATAGATGTCGGATATCTAAGGAGCTCTTCCATCTAGAATGGCCAATGGCACTATAAATGCATGACACAAAAAGTTCTTAACATAATCAATTTGATTGATCGATTAGGACAACCTGGTTTTGTCATGGATGGAGAGTTGAGCCAAGATTTGATCTTGCACTCACTCCGGACTCCTTTCACAATTGTTGTGAATTTTTCATATAAACGAGCTAAATATCGACTTCACCGATTTGCTTAACATATTGAAAAAAGTTGAGAGTCACTTTCCAACCAAGAAAGATCAAGTCTTCTTGGTAGGGGCCAAAGGATCTTACGAAAGAAGAACGATTCAAAGAAGGTATATAGAAAAGGCAAAAACAAAGGATAATAAGAATAAAAGCGATATGGATAGCAAAGGAGTTTGCTTCCACTACAATAAGCTTTGGACACTTTGGAAAGAAAGCTGAGAAGCATCTTACGAGGCTAACCAAAGAAGCTTAGTGAAGTTTGATTACAAATACAAATTTGTTCATGATTTAAAATAAATTTTTCTTTAAGTTAAGGTTCTACTTGGGTATTGGATACTGACTTTGGTTATCATAAATATAGATTTATGAAGGGACCAAGCGAGTAGAAAGCTAAACAAATATAAGTAATCCTATGTGGGGAAATGTAACAAAGGTTGCCATATTAGCCATAGAAACTTATAGTTTAGCAATGCCTACGGCAAATCTATTAAGTCGATAAGTTGTTATTGTATTCCGAGTTCTTGTTAAAATATTATTTCCATTTTATTGTTGAACAATGAAATCTTTGGTATTATAATTAAGAACAATTGTTGTTCTATTTATAATAATAATGTTTTGTATAGGACTAGAATATTACTTAATAAATTTAGTATACTTGACTTACATGAAAATAATTTTGCATATTGAACAAATTAGTATAAGAAAAGGAGATGATCATTCAAAGAGTTGAATGTGTGTATTTTCTAAAATACAAGTGTGAATTATTTGAAAGGTTCAAAGAATTCAAAAGTGAAACAAATTGACAATGTATTAAGATTCTTTGATTAGATCAAGGAATAAATACTTGTGAAATAAGTTTCTAGATCATCTTAAATGGTTTTCTCATAATGGACGCCTCCTGATACGCAATAATTGATTGATGTATTTGAATAAAAAATCGTACCTTGTTGGACATTGTACAGTCCATAATAATTTTACCGACATTCCAGTATCCTTCTAGGATCATGTCCTAGAAATGGCTGCATATCTACGAAAAGGTAACCTCAAAATCCGACCCCAAGACTCCATAAAAGTTATGGACGGGGAGGATTCCTAATCTTAAGTATGTTAAGTTAAGGGTTGTCGACTTATGTGAAAATGTTTCAAAGGATAAGCTTGGGACAAGATTTGACAAGTAAATCAATTTGTGGGACATCCTAAAGTAAGTTTAGGGTTGTATATGTTCTATAATCCTACTTAGCAAAAGGTGTTTGTTCTTGAAACACGTTGCCTTCTAAGATAAAGGTGTTTATCATTGAAGGGGCTAGTGGGAGGATAATAGATCTTGAAAAGTTCAAGAACCACAAAATACTATAAGTCGAATAAGAGGAACACACGTAGATAGACTGTTATACCACAACCAGATCAGAAATGCGGAATAATCACAGAAGATACACAGGAGGTATGGATTCATCATAGATGATGATGATGAGGTACACATCATAGAAGATGATGATGATCCATTTACATACGATGAGGTAAGTGTTGTGACACTCGGAGAAATGGATTGAAGCAAGTTTCTCAAATATGGAACATTCGTTTTGATGAAGGCAATCAAAAGAGTTTGATTTTATCAAAAATAAGAATGAACCTAGTGTGTACTAAAGGGTCGATAGGGCATCGTGACATTCCTAGTACTATATGTTGATATACTACGGATAAGGAATGACATACCAATACTACTGATCGAGAAAGATAAAGTTGTCTAAACATTCCTCCGTGAATGATTTGGAAGAGTATCATTATTGGGGATATAAATCTATATAGATAGATTTAAAAGGATGCTCGACTTAACCCGAGGAACGTATATTCATTTGATGCTAAAGTCGTTTAGCATGGCAAACTCAAGAGATGTCTCATGTCGATGAGCTAATGGAGTGTATCTCTTAAATAGTCCCCACGACTCACGAAAAGAGAGGTCGCATGAGTGACAATCATGCATGCAATGAAATGTATGAGACACGATGTTGATCGGTCATATTATGGAGAAGTTCACTATGAGTCGGTGAAAAATATCTTAAAGTGCTTAACAAGGCACTAAGGATGTGATCATATTCATGGTGGGTCTTAATTAAAACTAGAGGGCTTAACAGACTCAAGTTTTTTTTACGGACCAAGATGACGAGAAAAATCCACTTTAAGGTAAAGGTTACCTTGAGCGATGGTGCGATGAATTGGAAAGGTTCCAAATAGCAAAGAGTTGCTGGTTTAGTGATAAAGACAAAGTATATAGCTATAAATGAAGCTGCAAGTTGATTGTTTGGATTAAAAGTTTATTACAGAACTAGGAATAGTTCTTAAGTCTCATCTTGGATCTAAACATGTGTTGTGGCACTTTCATTTGATTATTAGAATCATTGAAAGATGGGAAATCACTATAGAGATAGTGGACTCTCATGAACAACATTACATATCCATTAACTAAAGCTTATCCAACAACGGGATAATCGTCACTTAGAAGAAGAAGTATATAAGATACCATGACGATTGGCTTTAGTGCAGTGGGAGATTGAAAGTAGTATGCACACAAGCCCGATCATGTTTGATGATAAAGCATATACTTTGTAACAATCTTATTCATTTATTAATAAAAAGTATTAATTTATTAAAGGCTTTTAATTATCTACATGATCTTTATTTTATAATATGTGATAAACCCATAGTTTTAAGCAATGCTTTTAGAATAATGATGATGATCATTCTAATGAGATCTAAATTCTTAGAAAGCTTAAAACTAAAATAGTTCCCAATCATTGGATTACTAAATTGGGGATTAGTGAATCCGGATAGATTGAGTACATACGTCGTTGCTTGCTTTCGTTGGATGAGGATGATTGATCTCATGATCATTTGTGTGGAACACTAAAGCAAGTATGTAGGTGCTTATTATTAGAATAAGTTCAACGAGCGTGGCTCGCTAAGGAATACCTAATGGAGTTTTATTTGCTGTCGATAGGAATTCTGTAGTGATAGTAGTCTGAAGTAATCCTTGGACTTGAGATCATCATAGTATCTTGTGTATGATGAGTTATACTTTGACTTATTCCTTAAGACCCTTAGGGTATATCAAAGGGTATGCTTGGGTATAATAAGTTGTACATGGAGATAATGTATGATCGATAAAGAATCTACCACTTCTAATAAAAGAAAAGAAATGTCTATGTGATTAGATAAATGATAACCCAGTGATCCTTGGCGGCGAATGAAATTAGAAAGGAGTTTCTAATTTGCATTATTTGGAGTTGTGCATTTAAGAGTCGAAATACATATAATTAAATAAAATAAGACTTGTGATAATTCCATGTCTTATATTTAATTGGGACATTGTATGGTGGAAGGATTGAATTGTCTGGTAACTATTTACTCAAAGGTTCTTTAATGATTAATGTTGAAATCTATATTATCTGGAAAGTGCGTTGATCATTAGGAGGCTTATCCTATTGTAGAATAAATATTATTTAAATAAATTAATTGTTTAATTTATTTATTTAAATAAGATTAGAATTGTTCTAATTGATTTATTCACAACCTGTTTAATATGGAGAACCTAAAAGGGTCACACCATAAAAAAAGAAGAATAATTATTTAAGAAGTTAATGGCATAATCGTAATAATATGTTATGTATATTTAATTTAATCTATGGTGATAGAATAAATTAAATAGCTTAATATTATTATTTAATATTTTAGAAATATTAAATATAAATTAATAAGAGGAGTCTTATTAATATTATTACAATTATTATTATTTTAATTTCTAAAAGAGTTTAGGAATTAATTTAATATAAGTACTCTCATTTATTCCTAATAAGATTAGGAGGTTAAATTAATTAAAAGAGTTTAATTAATTATCCCTAATAAGATTAGGGAGCCTAATTAATTAAAAGAATTTAATTAATTAAATAAAACTCAATTTCTTAATTGTTAAGGAGGGTTGCCCACATCAATAAATAAGAGGAGTCTTATTATGGGTGGTGGGGGTTGTTGACTTTTTCAACATACGACATAATTCCAATTGTTGGGAGAGTACGCTCCTTTTCTATAGAGATAGAAAAACTAGGGTTTAGTCAACCACCCTTTTTCTTGAATCATTATAATTCCTTGGTGGATCACCTCTAGAGGCCAAACATATGGGTGGCTAACGTTGATCAAAGGAAGGAACAAAACCCGGTGGATTCAAGTTGAGCGAGCGAAAGGATTTGGAGGTGAACTTGTACACGAGGAAGCTCGATCTTCAAGGGTATGATTTTATTCTTTATCTTTTCGTTTAATTAATAATTGTGTATAAAGGGTGATCCGGGTATATGGTTTGTAAATTTTTTTTTAAACTCTGATTTTTACTCGCTTCCGCTAATTTATGTAATTTGATTGCGCACATGAATATTACAAACCTAACATAAATCACTACCCAGCTGAGCAAGGACAAACCCGACATACCATAAGTTGAGATATGGTGGTGCACATCACACAGAAGGAATATCAGAGCACCGTGGAGCGTTGGATGTTAGATTAAGACTAGAGGGAAAAAGTCCAGTAGTAGTAGTATTTTACTTATGTGTTGTTTAAGTTGTTGTTGTTTGATCTCAGTCTTTTGTGTAATATGTGAGACGGTAGTAAACCCCAACTTTTGAAAAATGTTAGAGGGCATTAATATGGTGTTGTCCCCTTCTTTTGTGATACTAGGGGATATGTGATATCATTTATAGCAGTATGCTAGAAAAGAACATGTAAAGTAACCATTTGGAATATGAATATAAATGATCTTATTTCAGAAACGTGTTATAAACCTTTAGTTCATGTCAATTGAGAAATGTCTAAGAATTATAATTAGATAATGAAATGAAACTTTGTGATGCAGAACATACCACCCAGACGTAGAATAATTATCCTAGAAGAGTCAGTTAATGATGAGAGAGGACCAGTAGATTCGATATAGAGACTTGTAGATTTATTGGGAGAAGCCCTGAGGGGAAGGAATGAACCTGTACCAACCGTTCCCCAAGCTGTCTCAGTGACATCCTTCAAAGACTTTAAGAGTGTAGGTGTAAAAACCCAAAACCCTAATAAGACTCGTATGTGTAAAATCCCATTATATAAATAAAATTTCTCCGTTCTGAATGTGTTTTGTGTTAATTTATACTTTATTTAACAAATTTGACCAAATAAATTTTTGTCCGAAAAACGTCGTGCTTGACACCTCGTGCTTGAATTTTTTTTTTATGTAATCGGACTTTTCGATAAAATTATTTTGACAAGTTACTTTGTCTTGCTTACACTAACAAAACGCTTTGTCGTGCTTATTAGGATTAGTGAGAAATTTAGGTTAACAATCCTAGGTTAACAAATCCTAACCCTAATTAGCAAAACCCTAACCCTAATTAGCTAACCTAACCCTAATTAGATTATCATAACACCTAATCATGGTTAGTAAACTTTAATTAGGTACTAATTAACATTACTTAACATTCCTAATCAGTAGAAACAAAATCCTAATCAAGATTAGTGAAGATTAAAGCCTAATTAAGGTACTAAACAAACCTAACTTGCTCACAAGTAGGTTAGGAGTCACCATTCAAGTCCTTAGGCTACACATGACATGCTTGTAACTCCCAAGCAAGACAATAGTCATCAGATCAGATATTTATGGAGGCAAGTTACTCCAAAATGACCAAAAAGCCAAGTTGAAGAATTCTATAACTAGGAACCTTAGGGCTGAGCAAACTCATGAAATTTCTAAGCCTAGATACACTTATAAACTTACCAAATCAGAAGCTAGAATCGAAATCATTCAAGAAAGGGTACAAACCCTAGTTCATAATTAGCTCTTTGATCCTATGTTAGATTTTTTTATTTAGATGTTTAGAATTATGTAAAAGTATGTTAGATTGGTAGAACACGTTTTCATAACATCTAGATGCCTTAATTAAGTGTTTTAAGAAATCTGGATATTTTGAAAAACTAAGCCTGACAACCGAATGCCAAGGCCTATAGATTCATATGTGTTTATGTTTTGGTCCGTTAATGGTTTGATATTTGTAGCCTGTTAGTAGGTCTTTAATCTGGAAAAGAAAACAGGTTCATTTGAACTATAGATTTCAAGTTATAAGTAGTCAAAGTGGGTTGACCGTTCACGGATTGCAGTTTTTTGGGTTACCCAGAAAACTCAAGAATAGTCGAACCGGCTACTTTGACCAACCTTTTAATCGTGTTCTGCTTGATGTTTTTGTAATGTTTTGTTATAGATCAATACTCTGTTATATATACTACATATCTATGATCTTAAATTGAACAAACATCATACAGGATTACTGGAATTAATGGTCAAACATCGTTGACTGTTGACCAAGTTTTCAGGGTCATTTGCCTAAAATCAAAAAATAACGAAAACGGTTGGTTTGGTTTTGACCAACATAATTAGAGACCTTAGAATTATGCTTTGTTCATGTTGATGTTATATATATGTACCCTGACATATATATTACATGTTAGAACAAACACAACACACATCTAATACACAGAATCAAAGTTATTCAAGCCACAAAACTGCTGGCCAGACCACGACTCTCATTTCTCGGGTTACCTGAAACTCAAGAGCGACTCGATGGTGACTTTGAGCCTCTATAACTTCTTGTTATATGCGAGTTAAAACCTAATTTTTATTCATGTTGTTGTCTTCTTTGTATGAGTCTTCAAACAACAACTCTTTTTACAAACCAAGAATCATTATCGATTATCATTTTATCTAGTGGTCAAATAGGTCACTCAACCATGATGGTGATCAAGGCTTGAACTCAAGAACACCTAGAAGCGACACTTTACATCCTTTGAAGGGCTTCAATGATGATGTAAATTGATTTTTCTAAAATAAATTATAAAATTAGAAATAATTAATAAATAAATATAAAAAGCAGTTTTAAAATTATATTAAATAAATATAATTAATTTCTGATATTTTTACATAAATTCAATAATTATTTTATTTTATTTAGATATTATTAATAATTAACTTAATAATAAAGTAATTAAAATAATTATTTATAAATATTAAATAAATATGGAAAAATAATATTAATGATATAAAATTATAATAAATGATTATAAATTATTTAAAAATAATAAAAATATTTTTGTAAAATTTTAAGTAAATATTAATTACCTAAAATAGAAATAAATGATTTAAAAATCATTTAAAGGATAAATAAATGTTTTAAATTTCTAAAAATTCACACCTAATATAACACTTTAAAACCACAATATTTTTTAAAAAAATGTTGTGTTTTTTTTTACAACGTTTTTAAAAAAAATATTATAAATATATATGCAAAAACGTTATCTATTTAAAAGAATATTTTTTTAATTTTAACTAGACAACGTTTTTTTTTTTTTTTAAATGTTTTCTATCAAGAAAAACACGGAGCTAAAAAAAACAGACGCGGAAGTGAAACACGTAGCTTAAAACGTTTCGTATACTTTAATTTCATTCGCTCCCTACTTTTCCCCTAATTTTTCCCCGATCTGAATTCCCTCCTTCCCGTTTTTCACACAAAATCTTTTACCTCTCCACCTAACTCATCTGGTTGCTTCAGATCTTTCGATTCTCCACCGACCGACTGTCACAAAATACAGTTCCAAGTTCGCCGTCGCCGTCGCCGTCGCCGTCGCTGGTCGGGCGTCGTCGCCGTCGCTGGTGGTAGTGAAGAGGCGATCCCCATTAACGTTCGATGCTCTAACGGTTCCAAGTTCTATGTGCGCTCCACCCTCGGATCCACTGTGGCTGACTTCAAATGTGTTCTCGCCCAGAACTGCGACGTGCCTGCGGATCAACAGAGGCTGATTTACAAAGGCCGGATCTTGAAGGACGATCAAACCCTAGACAGCTATGGTAAGTGCTACTTCTCTTTCTTTTGTACGTTCAGTATTTGAATTGGGTATTTATGGATTTCGTTTATGGATTAGAGTTTAGATTTATATATGGTTTGTATGCTTTTGATCATCTGGAAATGTTAAGATTTTGAATTCCATTTATTGTAGATTAAGATGAATTCCTTAAATCACAAGTCTTGGTATCGAATTTAAGTGACCAGTCTTTACAAGTTAATTTTGTCCTTAAAATTATCTGGTTCTTTCCTTTTGCTACCACACATTTATTGTAGGTTCAATTTGACCAGTTTGTGGCACAAGGAAAAGTTCTTCACAACTATGCAAATTTGACCAGTTTTTCTCAATCCTGTTATATTTATAGGATAGTGCTAGTTAATTGGTTTCATAACTTCCTGTTATGTTGGCTCTCACTATTGTACATGTAGATAATAATAGGATTATTATGAACATATTGTAACTTTTAGATATGATAAAATGTTAAATTAGAACCAAGCAGAGAAAATAATGTTTTCATCTAAGAAATGCATTGCTCATACTATTATGTTATATTCAGAAAAGGTGTTTAGTGTGACGAACTAAACTTCTGCATCGTGATTTCTTAAATTGCTTGTTTATTATCTTCAGACACTAGCTTGTTTCCTTAAAATTTCTATTAAAATATTTTCAGACTGGAGCACTAATGCTTGCTGACAAGATGGATGTTAGGGATCAGGTAATTAATCATTTTACTGCGTAGTCTTTTTTGTACTTTATTTGCCCCCCCTCCCTCCTCCTTTTGACGGTCTA
Organism: Panax quinquefolius; assembly: GCA_020205615.1. Classification (NCBI taxonomy): domain Eukaryota; kingdom Viridiplantae; phylum Streptophyta; class Magnoliopsida; order Apiales; family Araliaceae; genus Panax; species Panax quinquefolius. The sequence goes on along the minus strand of JAINUW010000400.1, from coordinate 762,752 downwards.
TATGAGTGCAAAGGTCTGATATCTAATTTGTAAATGGATTTAAAGGTTGCAATTCATGAAGCAATGGAACAACAGACAGTAAGCATAACAAAAGCAGGAATACAAGCAACACTAAATGCACGAGCATACATTTTGGTTGCAGCCAACCCCCACTGGAGGCCGCTATGATAAGTCTAAACCATTAAAGGTGAGATTGAACTTCAAATCGGACCTTATATTTTCTTGTACTAACAGTTTTTTTGACCATGAACTTTTGATGTGTATATTGATCGTAACTGTCATTTTTTTTTGTACTGGACCTCTAATTATGTCTGTAGGTACTGGAACTGGAATGAGATAGAGGGATCTGATATATACAGTGGTATGTGAGTCAGCAGAATGAGAAAGACAAGTATAACAGCTCCATGGAGGAGGCAGCAGCTGAAGTTACTAAAATCAAAGCTGCAATTATAGAGGTATAAAATTGTGGTGCATCATATATCATGTGTTTAACTTGAGTTTGGTACGAAGGGAAGGAAAAAACAAAAGAAGTGAACAACTCTATAAACGAATGAGGGGAGAAAATTGTTCATCTTTGGGCTGTTTTTTCAGTTTGTATGCGTTGAAGCAAATTTTCTGAATCTCAAAGTTGCAGGAATCTCTCTTAAGTTTTTCATTCTATTTGATTGGTGTTTCATGCATATCTTTTATAGGCCTGTTACTTGTGAACCGGAAAGTAAAAATTTTGAATAATCTCTGAAGTAGAAGTTAACATGTTCTGCATACTGTTTTTGTGCAGCTCCCTGCATATATTTGCCCAGGGATAACATTGGTAATTTTGCCTCTTGTCTCGCTGATCCAAGATCAAATTCGAGGTAGTCTAGACCTATTGTGAAGTGTTGCAGGGTTTCTTAATAAATTCATTGATGTATTACACATGCCGACTTTTCTTTACTAACAGAAACCCATGTTTTTAAAGAAGAGTATAGTTTGGAAATGTTTATACAGGTTAATTGTGATGATTTAGTGTTATTCCTTAATCTGATCATGTAAATATTAATTGGGAAGGGTTCAGGATTAACAAAAATGTTATGAATTTCATAGGTTTAGCAAATATTTGTATTTATTGTGACTACTCGTTATTTTTATGATGTCGTTATTATTTATTGTTTTAAATAGATATTGATGGAATTGTTATTTTCAAGCAATGACGAAGTATTATTAAAAAACAGTACAACTTGATCCAATTTTAGAATGCACTAGTCTCAGCTTCATAATCTTATCAAGTTTCTTGTCGCTAATGTTGGAAAAGATAATGATACATACTCCCTAACTTAAAAGAGTTTCTTGACTTGATTCCAGTTTTGTTGTATTAGTTGAAATGCACTGCAATTGTCTTTCCCTTTTGTGTAAATAGAATTGTACCCATAAAATTCATCTTCCAAACAAGTTATTATTCACCTTAGACTTAGAAACATATACATAAACCAAAACTGCTGGATAGTGGTACAAAAGAAGGGTTCTGTCCATATTTAGTGGTCGACTTTTAATATTTGTGCCTACATGTATTCTCTATGTTACTTAAATTACTTAGTCTCTGGAACGATGTCAATTGATTCTCTGTTTAAATCTACATATGTAACAGGAGTCACCAGAATATGTGAGGGAGCTGATAAGGAAGACTACAACCTTGACTGACAAACCATTCGGTGTTGGTGTTGTTCTGGCATTTCCTCACCGAGAGAACATAAAGGCTATAGTAGATGAAATGGTTGCAGTCTTACAACATTACTGGGGTGAATGCCCTAAAGAGTTAGTTATTGACGCTCATCAAGCAGGGGTCAAGGTTGTTCACCAAGTAAGTGGTTCTGTTCTTATTTCACTTCCTGATACAAATTGACTACAATTGATTTCACAAAAATTAACATTAACATCATGGTAAAAGTTCTTTTACACCATAGATATTATGTTAGGCATACACATTCTGTTGACAATGCAACAGTTGTCTATAACAACTGCATTGACAGATTGGGATCAAGAGTTATCAACCATCCATCATGTTAAGTAGTTTTATTTGGGTTTGGGATTTTGATCGTGATCGAATTTCGAAAGGTTTGAATAAATGAATGGGAAAGGTTGATGCATGCCAGGAAACAAAGAAGTTCTTCCCACTATAGCTTGTTTATTTTAGTAATCTATATTCCAACTATTTAGGAATCTCTTACACACAGTTGCTTTTGTTCTTTGAAATCACTAACATACATGTTTATTTTATGTTTTTTCTGTAGTGTAGAGCAACTGTTTGACATCCTTATTGTGTTTGTCATTACTGGAATTTTACTGTAGTACTTTTGAAGTAAATGGAATTCTTTCAATATATTTGCTAGTGTTTTCATTATATTTGCTGGTGTTTTCATTATTATGTTTGTGGATTGAAAAGTGAATTTGAGATGTATATATGGATAGTTTGGTATATATTTTGTGGATATAGTAATTTGAAACTGTAAACGGATGGTATTATTGGGATGTATTTTGACTGGTTGATACATTTTGGCTTTAAATGAGAATTTAGACATTTTAGCTATATATCATGGCATTAGTATATTGCAGGTACATTAGTAATATAGGTGAACCACAATTTTTTTTTTTTTTTCTTTTTATCTACAACATTTTAAAAACGTTGTGGAATTATACCTTCTATAACATTTTTAGCCAGAAAATTTTGTGGAATCATACCTTCTACAACGTTTTTAAGCATCTACTAATTTATGAAAAACAAATCTACGTTGTTTTTTTTCATAAAAAATGTTGTAGAATGTGTCCAACTACAACGTTTTAAAAACGTTGTGCAAGGGTGTCAAATAGATGACACCCTTAACCAAGACGTTTTTCTGATTGAAATCACAACGTTTTTTTCGCGTTATCTATTTACTGTTTTGTAGTAGTGATTATTATAATGGATATATAAATTATCTAAAATTATAATAAATAAAATTTAGTCCATTTATCAACTTATTCAATATTCAGTAAAGTATTAAACATCAAAACCCTATTGAATCTAACCTGATATTATATAAATGTTATATTTGAGTATTGTTATCAATACTAACGTGTTAGATTTACATATATGAACATCGTAGGTATTTATTAACAAATTGAGTAGCATAATTTGACTGATCTACGCTCAGGCAAGTTTCGTAAACCCTAAACTTATTTCTTCGTTATGCAAGTTTCCTAAACCCTAAACTTATTTCTTCATTATGCAAATTTCTTAAACCTGTTTACTCGTTGAACAAGATTTTTATCTTGATATACTGTTGATATGATATACTAAACCTACAATTGAATTACCCTTTTTATTGTAAGGTTATTTCTATAGCTCCAGCATAACTAAGAAATGAATTACTTATTCATATTGAATTGTTAAGCTTAAATTGTTGTGTCAAACCAAATTGATTGGCAAGACATTCTAATCTCAAGTTGGACATCCCATTTGGGATCTTGGGTCAATATATAAATTGACATCAAGTTGGGTGCATGTGAGCACTGGTAGGATGGGATGCATACTCCTAGGATGTTGAATAAGCTGATCCCCTATCTCATATCTGAATAAAATTTCTAAGTCTGTGTGACTAACAGAAATTTAAATCCATAGTGAAATGGTGACAACTATCAGTCAAAGTTTGAATTGTTGTATTTCTTCAAATCATATATTGTTATAAATACAAAACATGCTGAGCATGTCATAACTCACTCTTGCAAATTATTTCCTTTGCAGTTTTAGATGGTAACCCTGGAACATCTGGAGTAGATAAAGGGAAGTGTCCCTACATAGATTAGATTATATTCTTATCTGTTTGAATACCTTGTAATAGGAAACTCATTATGAGAATTATGTAATCGAATCCTAATATTATATGTATAACATCTTTTATTTACGCAACCGTGTTTTCTTACATATATAGATGTAAAATTAGAATTCTTCAAATCTAGTTGAGATCCTTGGGAACTATTTATCTGAGTGAGGGTATTAATTTCATGGACTGTTCATATTGTTATTGATACTCTGAATTTTGGATAGATAGTTATTATCGATACGATAGTATAAATTCGCTTGGCTTAAACTATACATCTGGGTGAGGGTATTAATAATATGGACTGTTCATGTTATTACTGATACTCTGAATTTTGGATGGATAACCTCTAGTCACAGATATAGTTCATATATCCAAATGAGGGTATCCAAACACAGTAATAGTTCTCTTAAGAATTGACATCTGTTATGGGATATTGTGAATTTTGGATCTATGTGAATTATATCTGAAAGTCCCTCTATTTAATGTAATCATATAATCAGATACCATGAGTGTATAGATTTAAATACATTATATATCGATTCATAGTAAGCACCATATCTGGATCTGGGAAGTATAGAGTATGAATCTGGCGTTACAATTTTGGTATCAGAGCTTTAAGGCTATAGATATAAGGAAGAGAAATCTTAGTATATAGTCTTCGAGTCCGTAAAAATTTTAAAAGTACACAAAAAATATAACATTAAAATTATTATGTTGTGTAAATTTCTGTATCAGTATGAAAGGAGTTTTCTTTTATAGATGACCAACTCCAATGCTGAGGAAATGGTAATAGCTAATAATCCACCACAAATAGAGTCATACATAGCCAATGATGCAGAAGATGAGGAATTACTTTATGATCAACAATTGTTAGATACTGAGGAAGAGGAGGATCCAGTGGCAGGACAGTTGATGAGAATTGATGAGCATGATGAGGCAATGACATCACTGCTGAAGACAACAAAATATGAGCATAATAAGATGAGGTTTATGACTGATATAGTTGAGGGAATACTACAGCATGAGAGGGGACATAGTCAACGACTAAAAGTACAACTGCACCATGCACAAAGGGGGTAAAAAGGAAATTCAGTCAAGGATTCTTAAAACATCTCTGGGTGTTCGAGATACTTTTAACGATTTGCAACGCCGTGTAGTTCGATATCCGGTAGAGGAGAAGAAAACGGCTTATCTCATCGACTGATCTATGGTTTGTCACATGATTCAGGATTCCTTTGATGATATCAATGAATTCTAGAGAGTAGCATAGATGGTTGAATGCTTTATATTAGTATAATAAAGAAGCATTCAAAGTTTGTATTGTAATCAGTACTTTGTAAGATAGTAGTATGTTTAATTATGAAGTTGTTGTGTAAGACCGTTATGATATATAACATAAACAATATGTTTGTGTTATATAAATTCTTATGTGGATTTTGTTATTGTTTTATATAGAATCATGCCACCAACCAGAAGACCCCAGAGAGAAATGAATAATGATGACAACTCTACCCAACAGTTAGTAGACCTTATGTTAGGAGCTATGAATAGACCAATAAACCAAAACACATCTTTTAAGGATTTTAAATTAGTTGGACCACCGGAATTTAAAGGTACATCAGAACCTGTTGAGGCACAAATTTGGATTTCTGAAATAGAGAAATTCTTCCTAGTAACCAATGTTAGTAATAATCAGAAGACAACTTTCGCAACCTTTTTCTTAAAAGGTGAGGCAAATTATTGGTGGGAATCAACCAAAGGTTGGGTAGAAACTGAAATTATTCCTTGGGATAGATTTAAAGAGTTATTCTTTGAAAATTATTTTTTCCTATCCCTGAAAGACCGAATGGAAATAATATTTCTGGACTTGAAACAAGGAGATCTTACTGTAACCCAGTATACAACTAAGTTTAATGAACTATCCAGATTTGCTCCTCATCAAGTAACCACTAAACTTAGAAAGACTCGTAGGTTTTAGGAAGGTTTAAAACCTTAGATCTGAAGTAGGTTGTCATTACTTCAAATAAAGACTTTCTCTGAAATACTAGAGAAGGCCACTATAGCCGAAAGTGAGAATGAAAGTCTTGCTAAGTTTCATCAGGACAAGAAAAGTCAGAATGAAAAAGAAAAACCTAGGACAGAACCCAGTTCAGGTGGGTATAATAACAAACAAAAATGGGATACTACTTTTTCTAAGGGATAAATCAGTTTTTTGGTCATACCATCTTTGAGAATCCAGGTTTTCATTCCTACAGTTGAAAAGATTTTTATTACAATCGAATAATCAGTACTCTCACATATTACAAAATGGTCACTCAAAATCCAGATTTTTCATTCAAAAAAGCTAGACGGAATAATCGATCGTGCAAATTAAAAACATTTTTCTCACTTACGTGGACTTCAAAATTGAATTTTTTGCTTAAATTAGAATCTTGCTTAAGTTGACTCAAAACTAATAATAATAATAATAATAATAATAATAATAATAATAATAATAATAATTTCATAATAATAATAATAATAAAATACAATTTAAAATTAAGGTTTTTAAAAGAAATTATGTTAAAAAATTATGTTTTTAAAATTCTATTTTTAAAAAGTCTGTTTTATAAAAAAAAATTGTTTTTAAAAAAATCTGTTTTTAAAAAAGCGTTAATAATTTTAAAAACGTTAATAATTTCTTTTTTAAAATATTAATAATTTTTTTAAAAATACGTTTTTAAAAAACGTTAATAATTTTAAAAAAATCTGTTTTTAAAAAACGTTAATAATTTTTAAAAAAGCGTTAATAATTTCTTTTTAAAAAAACGTTAATAATTTTTTTCGACATTATTAACGTTTTTTAAAAAAAATTATGTTAAAAAATAATATTTTTTTAAAATTCTATTTTTAAAAAAGTCTGTTTTAAAAAAAATTAATTTTTAAAAAATAAATTTTTTAAAAAAAAATTAGCGTTTTTTCATTTTAAAATTCTGTATTTTTATAAAAGTCTGATTTTAAAAAAATTCTATTTTTAAAATTTTTTAAAAAATAGAATTCCCATACTGTTTAAAAATAATTTACTGTTTATAATTTTAAAAATAATTACTGTTTATAATTTTAAAATAATTTACTGTTTATAATGTTAAAATTAATTACTGTTCATAGTTTTAAAATTAATTTACTGTCCATAATTTTAAAAATAATTACTGTTTATAATTTTAAAATAATTTACTGTTCATAGTTATAAAAATAATTTACTGTTTATAGTTTTAAAAATAATTTACTGTTCATAGTTTTAAAATTATTACACAGTTTTAAAATTAGCGTTGCAGGATGATTATCAATATATAATTTGCATTAATTTTATACAGCCCTCAATTCTGTTCATTATTCTATCTTCTTGTTGACGGCTTCAACAGTTCTTTCAAATTGAAGAGTTTCAAAAAGTAAATTATTTTAAAATTATAAACAGTAAAAATAATTTACTGTTTATAATTTTAAAATAATTTACTGTTCATAGTTATAATTTTAAAGTAATTTACTGTTCATAGAATTTTAATAATTTTTTTAAAAACGTTTTTTAAAAAGCGTTAATAATTTTAAAAAATCTGTTTTTAAAAAACGTTAATAATTTTTAAAAGCGTTAATAATTTCTTTTTTTAAAAAACGTTAATAATTTTTTTCTGACATTATTAATGTTTTTAAAAAAGAAATTATGTTAAAAAATAATGTTTTTAAAATTCTATTTTTAAAAAAAGTCTGTTTTAATTTTTTTTGATAAAAGTCTGTTTTTAAATTGGTAAAAAATTGATAAAAACATGATAAAAGTCTGTTTGTGATCCAAGTGAGCTATTATTATTTTAGCATTGCATACCTAAGCTGTTCTTCTGCAGTGATAAATGTCTTTTTAAAAACATTAATAATTTTTTTAAAAAACGCTAAAAAATTGATTTTTAAAATAAATTTTTTAAAAAAATTAGCGTTTTTCATTTTAAAATTCTGTATTTTTATAAAGTCTATTTTAAAAAATTTCTATTTTTAATTTTTTTTTAAAAAATAGAATTCCCATACTGTTTAAAACTATGAACAGTAATTAATTTTAAAATTATAAACACTAATTTATTAATTTTAAAATAAATTAGTGTTTAAAAACCAATTTAAAAACAGACTTTTTTAAAAATAGAATTTTTATCAATTTTTAATCAATTTTTTACCAATTTAAAAACAGACTTTTATCAATTTTTTTTAAAACAGACTTTTAAAAAAAATAGAATTTTAAAAAACATTATTTTTTAATATAATTTCTTTTTTAAAAACGTTAATAATGTCGGAAAAAAATTATTAACGCTTTTTAAAAAAAAAAATTATTAACGCTTTTAAAAATTATTAACGTTTTTTAAAAACAGATTTTTTAAAATTATTAACGCTTTTAAAAAACGTTTTTTAAAAAATTATTAATGTTTTAAAAAAGAAATTATTAACGTTTTTAAAAATTATTAACGTTTTTTAAAAACAGATTTTTTAAAAAAACAATTTTTTATAAAAACAGACTTTTTAAAAATAGAATTTTAAAAACATAATTTTATTTAACATAATTTCTTTTTAAAAACCTTAATTTTAAATTGTATTTTATTATTATTATTATTATGAAATTATTATTATTATTATTATTATTAGTTTTGAGTCAACTTAAGCAAGATTCTAATTTAAGCAAAAATTTCAATTTTGAAGTCCACGTAAGCGTAAAAATGTTTTAATTTATTTTATTCGAAAGATTCCGTCTGCTTTTTGACTGGAAAATCTGACTGAGTGACCATTTTGTAATATGTGAGAGTACAAAGCACTGATTGTAACAAAAAAACTTTCAGAACTGTAATGAAAATCTAATTCTCAAAGATATAGTGACCAAAAACTGATTTATCCCCTTTTTCTAACAACCCAGGGAAAAAGATAAATAATGATAATAATAATTTTAGTAATAATATCAAACCTTGTCCTACTTGTGGTAAGAAACATAAAGGAGAATGCCTTCGTAAAAAATGTTATAATTGTGGACAAACAGGACATTTTTCTCCACAATGTCCTCTTCCAAGGAAAAATAAATGTTTTAATTGTGGTTCATTGGACCATTTTTCAAAGAACTGTCCCAAACCTAGGAACCAAGGAGGAAAGGGGATTAGAATACCAGAGAATAATCAATCAACAGTAGCTACAGTTGGGGTTCAGAATTGACCTACCGCGAGAACATTTAATATGTCGGTGAGGGATGCTGTTGCTTCACAGGACGTGGTGACAGGTATCATCCCTATCAACACTTTAAATGCATATATGTTATTCGATTCTGGTGCTACATGTTCTTTTGTGTCTAGAAATTTCTCTACAACTTGAATATACCTTGTGAAAATCTAGGCAAACCATTTTGCGTAGAAATTGCTAATAATGAAAGGATTCCAGTTAAGACCATATACAGGAACTGTAGTGTGGTGATAAAAGGACATGATTTTAAGGTAGATTTGATACCAATTCAGTTGGGAGAATTTGGTGTAATTTTAGGAATGGACTGGTTAGTTAATCATAACGCAATGATTGATTGTCATCAAAAACGTATAAACCTTTTGATTGCTTCGAAGTCAAAGGTAGTGTTCAACGGTTGTTGTTCATCTAAGCAATCTCAATGTTTAACTATTGTTCAAGCAGAAAGATTACTTAGAAATGGTTGTTTAGGATATTTGGCCTATATAGTTGATACTCGACAGGAAGGAGTAAAACTAGATCAAATACATATAGTTAAGGAATTTTTTGATTTATTTTTGGATGACTTACCAGATTTACCTCCAGATAGGGAAATTGAGTTTGTCATTGATCTTGCACCAGGAACAACACCAGTTTCTAAGGCACCGTATAGAATGGCACCTGTAGAACTGAAAGAGTTATTAATACAATTACAGGAACTCTTAGATAAAAAGTATATACAACCTAGTGTTTCACCCTGGGGATCACCAGTATTGTTTGTAAAGAAGAAGGATGAAACTATGAGACTATGTATAGACTATAGGGAGCTAAATAAATTAACTATTAAAAATAAATATCCTTTACCAAGGATTGATGGTTTGTTTGACCAATTAAAAGGGGCCGTAACATTTTTAAAAAATTGACCTTAGAACAGGTTATCATCAATTAAAGGTAAGAAAGGAGGATGTGCCGAAAATAGCGTTTAGGACACGCTATGGACATTATGAGTTTCTTGTAATGTCTTTTGAATTAGCAAATGCACCAGCAACATTTATGGATTTACTGAATCGAGTGTTTAAACCATGCTTGGACAAGTTTGTTTTAGTGTTTATTGATGATATTCTGGTATAATCAAAAACACGGGAATAGCATACTGAACACTTGAGAGTCGTTTTGGAGATATTACGAAAGGAATAACTTTATGCAATGTTTTCCAACTGTGAATTCTGGTTGAAGAGAGTTCAATTTTTAGGTCACGTAATTTATAAGAATGGAATATCTGTAGATCCAGCTAAGATCGAAACAATTGTGAATTGGGAACAACCAACTACTCCAACAGAAGTACGAAGTTTTCTCGGTTTAGCGGGTTATTATCGACGGTTTATAAAAGATTTTTCAAAAATAACAACCCCATTAACCAATTTAACTAGAAAGATGGTGAAATATGTCTGAACAGATAAATGTGAGGAAAGCTTCCAAGAGTTGAAGAAGCAACTGAGCATGGCTCCAGTGTTATCCTTACTAGATGATACAAGAGGTCTTGTAGTATATAGTGACGCATCACACAAAGGTTTAGGGTGTGTGTTGATGCAACATAGGAAAGTGATAGCTTATGCATCACGATAACTCAAAGATTATGAGAAGAGGTATCCTACTCATTACCTAGAGTTAGCCGCAGTAGTTTTTGCTCTAAAAATTTGGAGACATTACCTGTACAGGGAGAAGTGCGAGATATGTATACAGATCATAAAAGTCTGAAATATATTTTTACACAAAAAGAATTAAATTTAGGACAGATACGATGGTTAGAACTGATAAAGGATTTTGACTGTGAAATCTTATATCATCCCGGTAAAGCCAATGTCGTAGTTGATGCGCTAAGTAGAAGAATCAGAAAAATTGAAAGTATTAACCACTAATGATAGGTTAATCAAAGACTTTGAAAATTTAGAAATTCGACACTTTGAAAGTCGAACATGTAAAGAGAAATAGCTGAATGGGTAAGTAATTGTCTCACGTGTCAAAGGGTTAAGGCTGAGCAACAAAAGCCGAGTGGTTTACTTCAACCCTTACCAATTCTTAACTGGAAGTGGGAACACATAAGTATGGATTTTGTTGTTGGTCTTCCGACTACACAAAAGGGCCATAATGCCATTTGGGTAATAATTGATCGTTTAACAAAATCAGCTCACTTTTTACCTATTAAAATTACTCATAACCTAGATCACCCTGCCAAACTGTACATCAATGAAATTATTTCTAGGCATGGAGTACTTGTTTCCATGGTATCAGATCGAGATCTAAGATTTACTTCTAATTTTTGAAAAAGCCTTCAGAAACACTTAGGAACACAATTGAGATTGAGTACAACTTATCATCCTCAGACTGATGGACAGTGTAAGACCCCAACTTTTATGAATAAAGATGATTTTTCTATAATTATCATTTTTGAATATTATGGAATGAATTTGATATAATGTTATAGTTGTGGGTAATATTTATAAATTTTGTAAAGTACGCAAGTTTTTATATAATATTCGATTGGTCGGAGAATATTCGTTTTAACCGGAAATATTCGTACGATGGCACAATCATTGGTGGACCCCACAACGGAATTATTGTCAGATTGAGAAAACGACAAAAATATTTTTATGAAAATAACGGCGGAAGTTTTACCGTTAAAACTGTTGAACTACCCGGTAGTAAAAGTACAGTAATACGCGTGGTTGCATAGTGGCACATTGTATTGGTTATTGATGCTTACATGAGTAGTCACTCAGTTATACTCAATTATTGCTACATTAATTGTTGCATCATCTCTCATATTATTGATTCGATTATTGTCACAGTATCATCTGCATAATATGTTATATTATTAAATCAATAATTAAGACGACAAAGTTATTCATATTATTAAATTGTAATATTTACAATGTCTAGAAGTTCTGCCAAGAGAGGTTTGGTCACCTAATTGCGCGTCAATAGGGAGAAATCCTTATTGGAAAGCTCCCTCTTTCCTAGGAATGACCTGGTTGTTAAATATTGTGAGTTATAATATTAATGATGAATAAGTTTGTGTTGATTAAAGATGAATTTTATAGTTCCATTGTGTTGGGATTATTGATGTTAGTTGAAATCGACATCTATTCCGATGATAATTGATGTCTGGGGGTTATATTGATAAATCGGGTAATTTATCGGATAAATGAGCAATTAATTGCTACTTATTCACATGCTTATATAACTATTTGTTCACATGTGTGTACTATTGAGTCACATTCATTTATTATTACGGGAGTTGGTGCAAGATTGATAATACTTGCATGACTAAGTTAAAGATGGAGGTATAGATGGAGGTACTATACTATAATTCATATTTTCACATGTCTAGAACTATTGATTCACATGATTTACTATTGATTCACATGATTTACTATTAGGGGAGGTGGTGCAAGATTGATAATATTTGCAGGACTAAGTTAAAAATAAAAGAAAAGTTGAAGGTATTGTTCTGTAATATTTCGAGCCCCAAAACGTGCAATTATCAAAACTATATTTTTCTATAAATAGAGGCTCATTCTTCCTTCATTTCTCACCAATTCACTAAATCTATAGAGCATTTATTATAGAGAGAAATTATAGAGAGAAAGAAGAAGAAAAGTCTTTTAATATCCAATTTCTTCTAAAGGTAAGGGGTATTATTTCTTTTGTATTTATTAAGAGAACTTCTGTTATTCCACTCTTTATTATTCGGATGGAATAACCTGTATATGTGTACTACCCTATACTTGGTGAAATTCTTCTGTTATTCCATTCGTTATTATTATGTTGGAATAACTCTGCTTTATCTAAGCACCGCATACACGGTGAAAATTTTCTATTATTCCGCTCTTTATTATTCGTCGAAATATCCTCGCCTGCGTGCGTTTACGCTTTGACCGGTTCCATTATTTATTATTCATTTGAATATCACATGCGTGCGTTTACGCCAGGACACAGTTCCATTATTTATTATTCGGAATAATATCCTGCTCAAGGCGTTTATGCTTTTACCGGTTCCATTATTTATTATACTATTGGAATAACCTGTCTGTGTGGTCTATCGCATGCTTGGTGATTTCTTTTGTTATTCCATTCTTATTTATACTCAGTTGGTTAAAGTTTTGACTTTTATACTCCATGAAATTAGTGGAATATCCTTGATATTTGCGCTTCATCCAGTATCTTTTCATGGAAATATTCTTCTGAGCATTCTTGAATTTTACTCTACAAAGAAGTATCATGTTGACAATTTGGACATTATTAGTTCTTGGTTAAATTAATTCTTGAACTTGTTTTATTGAATTCTTATATCATTGTCATCATCCTCATATTTCTATTTTGTTCAAAGTCATATGTGGCCTCAGTAATGCATAGATGGACTTGGTATGATTATGACTTGTGGATTATTCAAAGATAATCACATGGCCGTAATGTTACAAATGATGTGGTAAAAGTCCTCATTGGCCCGTAGTGCATTGATGGACGAGTTGTTGGCATGATCATGACCATTGATGAATACACGAATATCCTTGGCAGAGTGTGCATGGATAATTTGTGGTTGTGACACTAATGAATATCATCGTCGCCAGTAGTCTTGAGGATGATGTGGATTATTTATTAAGCTGAGTCTCACCGATAAAAAGTGATGAAAATTCTTTTTAAATCATAGAAGAGAGTAGATATCATGCTCTACTTGACTCTTCTAATGGATTGCTTATTCCGCTGCAGTTAAATTTGATGTCTATTGTATTTTATTAGTTTAACATTGTTGAAGACTAATGATAATTTATTCTGCATTATATTAGGCATAATATTTCTTCTTTGGGCTAGTTGAGCTCACCTTTCTTTCACCGTTTCTCTTCAGAAATGAGAACGTGGCAAGGACTAGTCGGGGAACGGAGTGATGGTCCGAGAGGGTGTATTAGTAGTCCTCACTATTCTGTAAAATAGTGTGATAATAAATGTAATGAGGACTCTATTTGAGAGTGAATATTGTCTAGAAGGCAATATTTCTGTTTAAACTCTCAGTTTATGTTTTGTCGTATTTTACACGACAGTTGTATAATTAAGTTGTATTGGATTTATGTACCATGTATTTGGCGACTCAAGATGGGTGATGTATACCTATTTTTGGGGGCGTCACAGACAAAGTGAGAGAACTATACAAACATTAGAGGATATGTTGAGAACTTTTATCATAGACTTCAAAGGAAGTTGGGAAGATCAGTTACCCTTAGTTGAATTTGCCTATAACAATAGTTATCATGCTAGCATAGGTATGCCACCCTATGAAGCCTTATATGGGAGGAAGTGTAGAACACCTTTATGTTGGGATTAAGTCGGGGAAAGACAAATGTTAGGACCTGAAATAATTCAACAAACAACTGAAACCATCAGAATTATTCGTCAACGATTACAAGCATCTCAATATCGATAAAGAAAATATGCTAATCCACATCGTCAACAACGAAACTTTAACGTAGGAAGCCACGTATTCTTAAAGGTATCACCTTGGAAAGGCAAGATACGTTTTGGCAAGAAAGGAAAACTGAGTCAGAGATTCATTGGACCTTTTGAAATTTTGAGGAGGGTTGGTGAAGTTGCTTATGAAATACCACTACCTCCTGAGTTAAATCATATTCATAATATGTTTCATGTGTCTGTATTATGACCATATAAACCTGATTATAAACATGTTATACAATATGAGCCAATCCAAATAGAAGAAGATCTTTCTTTTGTAGAAGAACCTGTGCAGATCGTCGACCGTGAAGAGCAAGTCATGAGAAATAAAGTGATAGCCTAGGTCAAATTAATCTGGAGAAATCAGAACGTTGAAGAAGTTACATGGGAACTTAAAGATAAAATGCGCGAGAATTATCCTCAATTATTTACTTGACTTGTACTGTAATTTCGAGGACGAAATTCTTATTAGTGGTGGTGAATGTAAAAACCCAAAACCCTAATAAGACTCGTATGTGTAAAATCCCGTTATATAAATAAAATTTCTCCGTTCTGAATGTGTTATGTGTTAATTTATACTTTGTTTAACAAATTTGACCAAATAAATTTTTGTCCGAAAAACGTCGTGCTTAACACCTCGTGCTTAAATTTTTTTTAACGTAATCGGAATTTTCGGTAAATTTAATTTTACAAGTTACTTTGTCGTGCTTACACTGACAAAACGCTTTGTCGTGCTTGTTAGGATTAGTGAGAAATTTAGGTTAACAATCCTAGGTTAACAAACCCTAACCCTAATTAGCAAAACCCTAATTTGTAAACCTAACCCTAATTAGCTAACCTAACCCTAATTAGATTATCATAACACCTAATCATGGTTAGTAAACTTTAATTAGGTACTAATTAACATTACTTAACATTCCTAATCATTAGAAACAAAATCCTAATCAAGATTAGTGAAGATTAAAGCCTAATTAAGCTACTAAACAAACCTAACTTGCTCACAAGTAGGTTAGGAGTCACCATTCAAGTCCCTAGGCTACACATGACATGCTTGTAACTCCCTAGCAAGACAATAGTCATCAGATCAGATATTTCTGGGGGCAAGTTGCTCAAAAATGACCAAAAAGCCAAGTTGAAGAATTCTATAAATAGGAACCTTAGGGCTGAGCAAACTCACAAAATTTCTAAGCCTAGATACACTTATAAACTTACCAAATCAAGCCTGGGTAATAGCAGCAACCAATTCAGAAGCTAGAATCGAAAATCATTCAAGAAAAGGTACAAACCATAGTTCATAATTAGCTCTTTGATCTTATGTTAGATTTGTTGTTTAGATGTTTAGAATTATGTATTAGTATGTTAGAAAGTATGTTAGATTGGTAGAACACGTTTTCATAACATCTAGATGCCTTAATTAAGTGTTTTAAGAAATCTGGAAATTTTGAAAAACTAAGCATGTCAACCGAATGTCAGGGCCTATAGATTCATATGTGTTTATGTTTTGGTCCATTAATGGTTTGATATTTGTAGCCTGTTAGTAGGTCTTTAATCTGGAAAAGAAAACAGGTTCATTTGAACTATAGATTTCAAGTTATAAGTAGTCAAAGTGGGTTGACCGTTCACGGATTGTAGTTTTCTGGGTTACCCAGAAAACTTAAGAACAGTCGAACCGGCTACTTTGACCAACCTTTTAATCGTGTTCTGCTTGATGTTTTTGTAATGTTTTGTTATAGATCAATACTCTATTATATTTACTACATATCTATGATCTTAAATTGAACAAACAACATATAGGATTGCTGGAATTAATGGTCAAACGTCGTGATGACTTAAGCTTTCACCAAGTTTCTGGTCGCCAAAAATCAAGAACACAAAGAACAACGTTTGGCTGTACTTTGACCAGCATAATTAGAGACCTTAGAATTATGCTTTGTTCATGTTAATGTTATATATATGTACCCTGACATATAGACTACATGTTAGAACAAACACAACACACATCTAATACACAGAATCAAAGTTATTCAAGCCACAAAATCGTTGACCGACCATGACTACTTTTCTGGGTTACCCAGAAACTCAAGAACAACTCTGACAGTGACTTTGAGCCTTTATAACTTCTTGTTATATGCAGGTTAAAGCCTAATTTTTGATTCATGTTGTACTACTGTATGAGTACTACAACAACAACTCTTTAACAAACCAAGAATCATTATCAGTATCATTTTATCTAGTGGTCAAACAGGTCACTCGACCATGACTGAACTGTTGCCCAGAACTCAAGAACACCTACAACGACACTTTACATCACACTTGAGGGCTTTAACGATGCATAAAAATTGATTTTCTAAAAATAAATTATAAAAATTAGAAATAATTAATAAATAAATATAAAAATAGTTTTAAAAATTATATTAAATAAATACAATTAATTTCGATATTTTTACACAAATTCAATAATTATTTTATTTTATTTATATATTATTAATAATTAACTTAATAATAAAGTAATTAGAATAATTATTTATAAATATTAAATAATTATGGAAAAATAATATTAATGATATAAAAATTATAATAAATGATTATAAATTATTTAAAATAATAAACAATGTTTTTAAAAATTTTAAGTAAATATTAATTACCTAAAATAGAAATAAATGATTTAAAAATCATTTAAAGGATAAATAAATGTTTTAAAATTATTTTTTAAACTTTTAAAATTATTATAATGGATATATAAATTATCTAAAATTATAGTAAATAAAATTTAGTCCATTTATCAACTTATTCAATATTTGGTAAAGTACTAAACACCGAAACCCTATTGAATCTAACCTGATATTATATAAATGTTATATTTGAGTATTGTTATCAATACTAACGTGTTAGATTTACATATATGAATATCGTAGGTATTTATTAACGAATTGAGTAGCATAACTTGACTGATCTACGCTCAGGTAAGTTTTCTAAACCCTAAACTTATTTCTTTATTATGGAAGTTTCCTAAACCCTAAACTTATTTCTTCATTATGCAAATTTCTTAAACCTGTTTACTCGTTGAACAAGATTTTTATCTTGATATACTGTTGATATGGTATACTACACCTACAATTGAATTACCCTTTTTATTGTAAGGTTATTATTATAGCTTCAGCATAACTAAGAAATGAATTGCTTATTCATATTGAATTGTTAAGCTTAAATTGTTATGTCAAACCAAATTGATTGGTAAGACATCCTAATCTGAAGTTGGGCATCCCGTTTGGGATCTTGGGTAAATATATAAATTGACTTTAAGTTGGGTGCATGTGAGCACTGGTAGGATGAGATGTATACTCCTAGGATGTTGAATAGGCTGATCCCTTATCTCATTTCCAAATAAAATTTCTATGTCTGTGTGACTTACAGAAATATAAATCCATAGTGAAATGGTGACAACTATCAGTCGAAGTTTGAATTGTTGTATTTCTTCAAATCATATATTGTTATAAATACAAAACCTGCTGAGCATGTCATAGCTCACTCTTGCAAATTATTTTCTTTGCAGTTTTAGATGGTAACCCTGGAACATCTGGAGTAGATAAAGGGAAGCGTCCCTACATAGATTAGATTATATTCTTGTCTGTTTGAATACCTTGTAATAAGAAACTCATTATGAGAATTATGTAATCGAATCCTAATATTATATGTATAACATCTTTTATTTCCACAACCGTGTTTTCTTACATATATAGATGTAAAATTAGAATTCTTCAAATCTAGTTGAGATCCTTGGGAACTATTTATCTGAGTGAGGGTATTAATAGCATGGATTGTTCATGTTGTTATTGATACTCTGGATTTCGGATAGATAGTTACTATCGATACGATAGTATAAATTCGCTTGGCTTAAAATATACATCTGGGTGAGGGTATTAGTAATATGGACTATTCATGTTATTACTGGTACTCTGAATTTTGGATGGATAGACTCTAGTCACAGATACAGTTCATATATCCAAATGAGGGTATCCAAACACAGTAATAGTTCTCTTAAGAATTGACATCTGTTATGGGATACTGTGAATTTTGGATCTATAGGAATTATATCTGAAAGTCCATCTATTTAATGTAATCTTATAATTAGATACCATGGGTGTATAGATTTAAATGCATTATATATCGATTTATAGTAAGTACCATATCAGATACCGTGGAAGTATAGATATGGGGGCGTTACAGTAGGACCCCCGGAGTTTGAAGGAACTACTGACCTGATTGTTTCGCAAACCTGGATCAAGGAGATTGAGAAGGCCTTCACTATAACTCGCGTGGGTGAAGACCAGAAGACAGTATTTTCCACATATATGATGAGGGGCGAAGCAAACTATTGGTGGAAAGCTAATTAGTAAAGAGCGGGAGAAGGAACGATAACATGGGAGAGGTTTACAACTCTGTTCTTCAAGAACTATTTCCCGAAGAGTATGAAGAGTATGATGGAAGTGAAGTTCCTAGAGTTAAAACAAGGAGATATGACGGTGGCGCAATACTCAACTAAGTTCAATGAACTAGCTTGATTTGTGGAGCACCAAGTTGGGGATGAGGAGAGAAAGGCGAGACGCTTCGAATAAGGGTTGAAGCTGTGGCTGTATAATAAGGTATCAGTCCTCCATATTGATTCCTTTACGACATTTTTAGAGAAGGCAATCATTACGGAAGGTGGTATTGAGGCCTTAAGTCTATACCATAAGGAGAAGAAGAATAAAAACACCGGTAGTGAGTATCATGGAGGAAGCAGTAGTGGAGGGAGTCACTCTAGAAAGAGGAAATGGGAAAACAAAAACAACAGAAGTAATAATCAAGGTGGGAGTCACCAGGGAAACTTCAAGAAAAGGACTGAAGCTTGTAACAAATGTGGAAGAAGTCATCAGGGGGAATGCTGGAAAGGAAAACCCACGTGTTATAATTGCGGCCAAGAGGGGCACATATCGCCAAGTTACCCAATACCAAAGAAGATCAGAGGATGTTTTGCTTGTGGATCAACAGAGCACCATATAAAGGATTGCCCGAAGAAAGGAAGCGATGGAGCTAGCGGAGGTCAGGGAGGAGGAAGCAAGTTAATGATTGGTGGACTGCAAGAACCCAAACCGATCAACCACTTCGAACCTTTAACACGACCGGCCTGTGACGCAAAGATTCACGAAGGATGTGGTGTCGTATATAATCCCAATCAATAATATAAATGCTTTTGTATTATTTGATTCGGGTGCCACCTGTTCATTTGTATTCGAAGAATTTGCTAGTAAACTTAGTACACCCCAAGAACGTTTAGAAGATCCTTTGAACATAGAAGTTGCAAATAAAGAAATAATCCTTGTAGAATATGTTTATCGAAATTGTTGCGCAAACATTAGAGAACATGAACTAAGCATTGACTTGATTCCTATTAGACTAGGAGAATTTGACAGAATACTTGGGATGGATTTGTTATATAACCATGCAATGATAATTAATCGTCGTAACAAATGTAAAACCTTTCGACCGTAATAATCCAAAATTTTATTTTAAATTGTAATTCAAAATATTTATCGAAAGTTATATAAATATTTTAATTGATGTGTTATTATTGAATAAATATTTATTTAAGGTGAGTTGATTTGATTATTTATTTGTTAAATAAATAATTTACGAGTTAAGAAAATTGATCATCATGAGATAATATTTTAATATTTAGTTAATTAAATAAAATTATAATTATAAAGAAAATTATAATTTTGTTGTATTGATCTATGTGGTAAATTATTTAATAAATTGTTATTAGAATTAATTAAATTAAGTGTGACCATAAACTATATTATAAAGGAGTTATTAAAATAAGTTAAGGGAGGTTAATTCAGTTTGCCAAACAAGGCTTAATGAATATTAAGTTTTTAATTTAAATCTGTTTTACCAAACAAGATGTAAGATTTAATGGGTTAATTTTTAGTTAGTTAGCCAAACAAGCCTTATGGCTTTTGAGTTTAAAAAAAAAATTAATCTCAGTTAAAATTATATTTATATTATATAATTAATATATATATGAATACCTAGACGTTATATTGTTAGTACGTAAGGTTAGAGTTGGAAAGAAAGAACTCAGAAGAGGAAAAAGAGGAGAAGAAGATAGTTACAGAGAAAAGTAAGAGAGAATTGGGAGAAGTCTAGAGAGAGGAATTGGGGGAAAAGAAAGCTTCATAATCAAAAAAATAGCCATCATCTTCTAAAATTAAGGTATCCTCTTGCTTGTATTTTTCAAAAAGTTGTAGTTATATTCTTTTCTAAAATTCTCTGTAAAACTTTGTGAATGTTGAATTGTTTGTTGTATATAACTTTATATGATAAATTATTTGTTATAAAATTGTTTTCATAAGTTTATATATGAGTATAATGAATGAATTCATGTTAAGTATGTATTTTGTGAAGGAAATCATATTATAGTGAATTGGTATGAACATATATGAATATGACTTAGTTTAAAGTAAAATTAAGGTTTAATTAGTTGTATAATATTTAAATTGACTATTGAATTCGAAAGAGGATGAATAAACATAAACATAGTATGTTGAATTAACTGTTTTGGTTGAAAAACAAAATCACGGTGATGATTTTCACTGAAACTTTCAAAAAGTGAAGTTTTTGCAAAAATAGTGAAAATTAATGGTTGTAATTTGGATGTTTATGTTGTTTAGATGGCTAGAAACGCGTTAGAAAACATTAGATTATATTTTTGTAAACCTATTACACCTTAGATAGGTTGGTATGGTTGTTAGAAAGGAGTTTGGAGGCCTAATTTGGCTTTTCGTAGTGTTCTAGAGCACAAAATTGCAAATTGAAGAAGGGAACCCCGCCCCGGCGGGCCCCCCAAGTGCAAAAACCCCCGCCTCAGTCCTCTGCTAAGCCAAATTTTGAAAAATAAAACTGACATGACATGTTTTACTAAAATAGTCATAAAGTATTCATACAAACTCCGATTGAGGTGATTGAAGATGATCTGGAACGAGGACGAATAGACCTACAACTTTTGTTCTTTAAATATTTTAATTTGAGATCTTTAGGAAGGGTAAAAATAGTCATATTTGTGACTATTATTATATATTCGGAGGCATCGGAGGAGGCCGATCGAGCACATACATGCAAGTATAGCTCCCATTTATGGAATATGTTATTATAAGTGATGTAACATGAAAATGCATGATATAATACATGACATATAAAATTTCCTTTCTCATAATAGAAAGTATTGGCATGACTAGTATGTGTTTTGAAAAGAAACTTAAGGATTTTGAAAAAAAAAAACAAACCTTGTGGAAACTTATGTTCTATAAGTTCTGAACTTAGTGGTTTATATACATGATTGAGTTCAAATATAAATGAGCATGATATGATGTTTATAGTGTCTTGTTCATGATAAAACTTGTTAGACCTTGTGTTAGAAAAGTTTTCAAGAGAAACTTGATATAATAGAACTAAGGTGCATAAATGCTTCATGAGGTAGGTTTTGAACTTGAGAAGACGTTATCATGACTTAGTTACTTATGATAAGAGTTTTAAACGTTATCTTATATGTGCTATAATACATCATTAATGATAAAATGATTTCAAAGACAAACTCTATTATCTTTTGTAAAGTAAGTATTAAAACATGAATGATATGTGCACTCAACTAGTCAAGCATGACATAAGTTATTTAAGCATGTTTTAAAAGTATGAACTATGCTATGTCTATATAAATGAGATAGATACATGTGAGCATACTATTAGAGGCTTATTAGTACAAATATATGGTTTAAAAGCTTATAACATCAAATCTTGTTAAAGAAAGTTGGTAAGCCTTATTGATTGAAATAAGTCATTATAGAGCTAAGTAATTTGAATGTGAACTTGAAAATAGATCACAACCTATTTGATGTCAAGTACGGATGGTTAAGGTATACTTATACATGCCTAGCTATTCTAAGAGAATGATGAGAAAGTGAAATGAAGGATTTACAAACCTAGTTAGGAAACAATGTAACATTATTATTATATTAAGAATGTATGAAATATATGACTAATGGATGTGAATCCATGATTATATAACTGTGTAGGAATAAACGAAGTGCAGATAAGCGTTAAGCAGTTAAGTCGTAGTTCATAAACTACGGATCAGGCAAGTCTTTCAGTTCCTATTTTCTATGTGAACTTGATGATTAATTGTTTTAAATCATTATGGCAAAAAGCATGATGTGTTATATATATGTTGAAAGTATGTAATGTTAAAGTCAATTTATGACTATGTTGATTGATTAAAACATGTTGATTGAGTAAGGACTCAATCTTTATACTTGTTATATATTAACTGTAACATGTATGTTATATGTTGAGCATGTTATTATGTATTATGTGATGCATAAAAATCGTTAGATTTTGTTTGAAATATCGTCGAGCTTAACCTTGTAAATAACCACTTTTATAGGTTCAAGATTCAAGGTAAAGTTATGTGTTACTTAAAAGACATGAATCGATGTGATACTTGAAGATTTATACACTTTGGTTGTTATTATTATTTGAACCATGTTTAAGGTTTCAATAATGTATTAATGTTGAATTGTAATATCGTTTTGCAATGTAAACTATTGTAGTATTAAAATGATTATAGATATTTAGATGTAAAGGTCAAGGTTGAAGGTTTTGGGAACGAGGATAGTTTGTAATAGAAAATTTTATTTATTTTGCAAATTTCAATGGTTGTATTATCGTTTAATGATTTAAAATTAGAGGTTGAAAGTATTATTAACGGCCAAAGTCGAGAATTAAATTATATGAATTTTGGGTCAATATAGTTGGTATCAAAGTCAGAGGTAAACCTTAGGTAAAAGTAGTACTAAAGCTATAACCTTAGAGAATAAAGGAGAAAATGATAAAGAAGTTAAAAATCAAAAAGTTATATTTAAGTATGGTACAATTGTATTCTTTAATAGTTGATGTATGGCATTTGGGCTAAACGATTCCTTCATAGAGCGGAGGTATATACGAACTAGCAACTTGGAACCTAGTTTATTGGTTGTTTGTGGAAACCACTCAGTATACCATTTTGAAACTATTAGAGACTCGATGTGTACCAAGTATAAAAATGGATACGTATGATAAAAATGTGGAACTTAAATGAAATGTTGAGCAATGTAAATGAGTTTAGAAATTCTTAAAGGAATTGTTATATAAACAAGAAAATTAAAAGAATAATCTTGAAGAGATATAAAGATAAGAAATGGCAATAACCAAGATAACGAATAATGTCGTAAATGATGAAAAAAGGGAAAGAAAGAGGATCGTAAAATAAAACGATCACGAGTTAAGAAAAGAATTTTAAGGGAGATGATTAT
Source organism: Panax quinquefolius (assembly GCA_020205615.1). Lineage (NCBI taxonomy): Eukaryota > Viridiplantae > Streptophyta > Magnoliopsida > Apiales > Araliaceae > Panax > Panax quinquefolius. The sequence continues at coordinate 738,811 of JAINUW010000400.1, read as the reverse complement.
AGAATAAGATCACGACGTGATCTTATAGCTTGATGGTTTGTAATGTTTGAATAATTATAGCTTGATGCTATGAAGATAATGTACTATGAAATAGTACGAGGTAAACTCGCAAGGAGTTATAAATGACGAGGTATGAAAAACTCGTATTGAGCAAAGAGCAAGTTATAAGCAAGATAGATTTAGGTGGGGATTTCAATTGAGGACTCATGTGATGGTTGAGTTGTACAAACCTTTGTATGGGCGAGGGTTTTGTGCTTGCACTCAGTTTATCGCATTGATAATCATTGGAATGTTGGTGTCGCGCTATCAATGTATATGTGGTGAAAAGGTGATTCTTTTCTCATGTGTATATTTGATAGTTAAAAACTATTAGGATTAGTCAGATATTAATAGGTTTAGGTGCGGTTCTTAAAACTAATGCATATGGTAAGTTCGTGACTCATAATAATATGGTATGTTTTGAACCCCTCAGCGAATGGACGCCTATGGTCTGACTAGGATAAGGTCTTAAACTCATATTATTGTGGCAAGTTCTCTAACTTCCAATGCACGGAAAGTTTGATGAACTATATTTGAGGGTATAGGAAGATTGTAAGTTGAAATACAAGAATATTTAGTATAAGAGCATTAGTTGTGCTAGAAATAAAAAGAATTGGTTAAGTAATGAAGTAATGGAGTAAAGATTGAAGTTGATGGATACCTGGATATTTTAAATCTACTAGTTATGGTAGACTTTCAAAATTTATTGAGTTCGTACTGATGTTTGCACTTCTATTTTCTTGAAAACGTTGGATCAAATGATGAAACCAATGAGTTTTCAAAACAATATCGTTATTCGCATGTCTATGCTTATTGCTTCGGCTAGACAAAATTGAATTGAAATATATCAAAATGTATTTTTATATCTTCAATGCATCATGTAACCTGGTGCAGAGATGATAAAAACGATGGAGTCATCAATGCAGTATTACTTAGTGTTGGATGTGATCTAAGGATCGTCAGCCCACTATGGTATGATGTATTATGATAAAATCACCAAATGACGGAATCCTCAAACGGAATGAAAATACAGTGCGGTATCATGACGTTATAAAAAGATATTTGAGATTTCTTTAAGATATGAGAATATATATATATATATATATATATTTTGATTGATGTCCGAATTATTATAGAAGTCTATGTGATTTGATTTAGCTAGACAAATATTGAAAGATGTTCATGAAATTCAAGCGTTTCTTGAGAAGTTATGCCAAACCAAATTGTTTTGGTGCGGATTCAGATGTTGAAAAGCTGAAATGAACAACCCTATTATAGGGGAGTTATTTTACGCAATGCGTTTAGATGTTTGTGCACAATACATGGTACGAAGGGCTGATCACCCTAAGTACGGGAGTCCCTATAGTCTAATGACTGTTAAGGTTTAAGTTGAAAGAGTACTTATAACCGTGGACAGAGTGCACAATACATCGTACGAATGGCTTAGCACCCTAAGTACGGGAGTCCCTATAGTCTAATGACTGTTAAGGTTTAAGTTGAAAGAGTACTTATAACCGTGGACGTAGTTCAAGGTCTTATGACCCTCAGCATTAGAATCTCTTAAATTCCTATTATTCATATCATTTCCCAATTATTGAGCAATTGTGGAAGATTCTTATTATTCTGAAAGGTGAAAGTAGAAAGGATGAGAAAATTAAGCAAAACATAATAATTTCAAGAAAGAATTGAAACTCCAAAAAGAAGAGAAATGTGAAACTCTTAGAAGAGGAATGAATAAAGTATTAACGTAAAATCTATAGATTGAATGAATAAAGATTAATAGATAAAATTTCGAGGACGAAATTCTTAGAAGAAAGGGTGAATGTAATATCCCGAGTGTTTATGATAATGATCCTTATAGAAAGATAATGAACAGGTCAAAGAATATATAATACTCAAAATATAATTGAGTTCAAGTGAAAGCTATGAAATAAAACTTACAAGAATTTATTATCAAGAATGGTGGGAGTAGGAAATATAAAACCTATATTAAGGTAATGTGTTGAAGTTATTAAACGAAGAGATTTGATGAAAACCTGAGTAAGGTAGGGTTTCGGTGATTCCGAGGAAAAAATCCTTGTAAGGAGGGAAAAATGTGACGAATGATTTGTTTGAGTTGTGATTCTGGGGACAGAATCCTTGTAAGGAGGGAAGGATGTAACAATCCAGAATTTTATTTTAAATTGTAATTCAAAATATTTATTGAGTTATATAAATATTTTAATATATGTGTTATTATTGAATAAATATTTGTTTAAGGTGAGTTGATTTGATTATTTATTTGTTAAATAAATAATTTACGAGTTAAGGAAATTGATCATCATGAGATAATATTTTAATATTTAGTTGATTAATTAAATTATAATTATAAATAAAATTATAATTTTTTGTATTGATCTATGTGGTAAATTATTTAATAAATTGTAATTAGAATTAATTAAATTAGGTGTGACCATAAACTACATTATAAAGGAGTTATTAAAATAAGTTAAGGGATGTTAATTCAGTTTTGTCAAACAAGGCTTAATGAATGTTAAGTCTTTAATTTAAATCTGTTTTACCAAACAAGGTGTAAGATTTAATGGGTTAATTTTTAGTTAGTTAGCCAAACAAGCCTTATGGCTTTTAAGTTTAAAAAAAAAAACTGATGTCAGTTAAAATTATATTTATATTATATAATATATATATATATATATATATATATATATATATATATATATTATATAGTATATGTATAGTTAGAGTTAGAGTTAGAAAGAAAGAACTCAGAAGAGGAAAAAGAGGAGAAGAAGATAATTATAGAGAAAAGTAAGAGAGAATTGGGAGAAGTCTAGAGAGAGGAATTGGGAAAAAAGAAAGCTTCATAATAAAAAAAAAGCCATTATCTTCTAAAATTAAGGTATCCTCTTACTTGTTTTTTTCAAAAAGTTGTAGTTATATTCTCTTCTAAATTTCTCTGTAAAAACTTTGTGAAAGTTGAATTGTTTGTTGTATATAACTTTATATGATAAATTATTTGTTATAAAATTGTTTTCATAAGTTTATATATGAGTATAGTGAATGAATTCATGTTAAATATGTATTTTATGAAGGAAATCGCATTACAGTGAATTGGTATGAACATATATGAATATGGCTTAGTTTAAAGTAAAATTAAGGTTTAATTAGTTGTATAATATATAAATTGACTATTGAATTCTAAAGAGGATTAATAAACATAAGCATAGTATGTTGAATTAACTGTTTTGGTTGAAAAACAAAATCACAATGATGATTTTCACTGAAACTTACAAAAAGTGAAGTTTTTGCAAAAATAGTGAAAATTAGTGGTTGTAATTTGGATGTTTATGTTGTTTAGATGGTTAGAAACGCGTTAGAAAACATTAGATTATGTTTCTGTAAACCTATTTCACATTAGATAGGCTGGTATGGTTGTTAGAAAGGAGTTTGGAGGCCTAATTTGGCTTTTCATAGTGTTCTAGAGTAAGCCAAATTTAAAAAAAAAACTGACAAGACATGTTTTACTAAAACAGCCATAACCTTTTCATACAAACTCTGATTGAGGTGATTCAAGATGATCTGGAACGAGGACGAATAGACCTACAACTTTTGTTCTTTAAGTTTTTTAATTTGAGGTTTTTAGAAAGGGTCAAAATAGTCATCTTTTTGACTGTTATATATTCGGAGGCGATCAGAGGGTGTCGATCGAGCATATACGCAAGTATAATGCTCCCGACGATGGAATATGTTATTCTAAGTGATGTAACATGAAAATGCATGATATAATATATAACATATAAAATTTCCTTGCTCATAATAGAAAGCATTGACATGACTTAGTATGTGTTTTGAAAAGAAACTTAAAGATTTTGAAAAAAAAACAAACAAACCTTGTGGAAACTTATGTTCTATAAGTTCTGAACTTAGTGGTTTATATACATGATTGAGTTCAAATAAAAATGAGCATGATATGGTGTTTATAGTGTCTTGTTCATGATAAAACTTGTTAGACCTTGTGTTAGAAAAGTTTTCAAGAGAAACTTGATATAATAGAACTAAGGTGCATAAATGCTTCATGAGGTAGGTTTTGAATTTGAGAAGACGTTATCATGACTTAATTACTTATGATAAGAGTTTTAACAGTTGTCTTATATGTGCTATACTACATCATTAATGATAAAATGATTTCAAAGACAAACTCTATTATCTTTTGTAAACTAAGTATTAAAACATGAATGATATGTGCACTCAACTAGTTAAGCATGACATAAGTTATTTAAGCATGTTTTAAAAGTATGAACTATGCTATGTCTATGTAAATAAGATAAATACATGCGAGTATGCTATTAGAGGCTTATTAGTACAAATATATGGTTTAAAAGCTTATAACATCAAATCTTGTTAAAGAAAATTGTTAAGCCTTATTGATTGAAATAAGTCATTATGGAGCTAAGTAAATTGAATGTGAACTTGAAACTAGATCACAACCTATTTGATGTCACATACAGATGGTTAAGGTATACTTATACATAATCTAATAGTTTTCATGCATCACATAGCACATAATAACATGCTCAACATATAACATACATACTACAGTTCATATAACAAGTATAAAGATTGAGTCCTTACTCAATCAGCATGCTTTAATCAATCAACATAGTATAAATTGACTTTAACATTACATACTTTCAACATATATATATATAACACATCATGCTTTTTGCCATAAAGATTTAAAACAGTTAATCATCAAGTTCACATAGCAAATAGGAACTGAAAGACTTGCCTGATCCGTAGTTTATGAACTACGACTTAATTGCTTAACGCTTATCTGCACTTCGTGTTGACAATTTGGACGTTAATAATTCCTAGATAAATTAATTCTTGAACTTGTTTTATTGAATTCTTATATCATTGTCATCATCCTCATGTTTATATTATGTTGAAAGTTATCTTTGGCTTACGTGCATAGATGAACTTAGTATGATTATGACCGTGGTTTATTCTTGGATAATCACGGGCTTGATATAAATGATGTGACAAAAGTCCTCGGTGGCACTGTAATGCAAAGTGGTGGATAGTTTTTGGTATGATTATGACCGTGGGTGATTCGGTATAGTCATGACCATTGATAAATTGATGAAAATCCTCGACCGTGTGGTACAAGGATGATTAGATATTGTGGTTTATTCATTAAAGTCGAGTCTCAAATATATAATGTTGATGAAAACCTTTTAAATCATAAAAGATAGTAGATTTTATTTTCTACTTGACTCTTTTAATGGATTGCTTATTCCATCCGCAGCTTAAACCGGTTGTTTATTGTAGTTTATCGCTTTAACATCGTTGAAGGCTAATGATAATTTATTCTCATTATCTTAGTCATAATATTTCTTCTTGGGCTAGTTGAGCTCACCCTTTTCTTTCACCGTTTCTCTTGTGAAATGAGAACATAGTCGGGACGAGTCGAGGAACTGAGTAATGGTCCGAGGATAGCATTAGTAGTCCTCACTATTCTCGTGAAATAGTGTGATAATAGTTGTAATGAGGACTCCTTTTGAGTTTGTATAATATCTAGTAGACAATATTTGTATTCAAACTCACGCTTTATGTCGTATTATACCTACCTATGCTTATATTAGTAAGTTGTGTTTGAATTTATGTACCATGTAAGTGGCGACCCAAGATGGGTGACGTATACCTAATTTTGGGGGCGTCACACAAGGAGTATCAGTCTTAACCCTGGAACACACACCGGGAACATAATTTCCAACCTCGAAGATAACCCCGAGTTTTGTCCTTGGCGATAACCCCAAGGAATGTTGTTGCAGTTCTTGCGATAACCTCAGAAATGCTTGTTTCAAATGCGATTAGCTTCAATCAGACCTCCTGCTAAGGCACTCATACCGCAGACACCGGAGCTAACACCGGGCAGACAGGTATCCACAAGATGACATTGCTGCATTCAACACTTGCAGCAGTCCAATCTCAGATGTAACCCTGAGAAACGTCTGCTTTCAACTCAAATCGGCAATAACACCGATGAGGAGTCAAAACGTCATCTTTCTACCTCAACATTTGTACGTCGTCTCGACACTTCAATACATACATACATACAACTATGTCCTTCAAGAACCAGGATATCCAATCCCGAGTGACTATTACGCATGACAGCACACCGGATAGAATTTGAAGCTTGAAGCTCATGGGCATTGTCCCCTCTTCCTGACTTCGTACAACCTCTATTCCATGTCATTGCGTAACTCTCGTCACATATACCTCTTTTGGATGCTCGGATTGAAGTTCTGCAAGTTCGAGCGAACATTATAGTGCACGAGTACACGTACTTCGAGATGACGGGACCCGCAGAACCCCGGGTAGCTCGGACAGCCGCAGGTGCATCTGCAGCAGCCGCAGGTGCACCTGCGACTAGCAGTCTATAAATATGGAGCTTGGGGTCAGCCATTTGGGTGGAAAAAAGGCAAGGAAGCCCTGTCCAATTTGCTTTCTACACACCCCATATTGAGTGTTTGCTCTTTTTAAACACCTGTTAGCCCACATACAGTTATAAATTTACCAGCAGGAGCTGAGTATTCATCCATATAGAGTCATAAAAGTCTTCCTTGGCAGCCCAATGTAAGCCTTCTTACACTCTATAAAGCCTTTCTATTTACATTTGCACACATTATTCTACACATTGAGAGTCGTGTTGTGTGCATATGCCCGGACTTCGGTCCATGGTTTTCATTTCTGTTTGTATATATATACTTATATATATATATATATCTATATATATTTATACGGACTAACATTATTGAGTTATGCCTCGATTGAGCCTAGACTTTGGTCTGGAGCGTTTATTGGCTTATATATATATATATTTATATATATAAACTATTGTCAGACTCTATCTGATGAGCCTAGACTTCGGTCTAGAGCATTTAATTGCTTATATATATATATACTTATATATATGAATTGTGGTCAGACTCTGTCTGATGAGCCTGGATTTTATATCTGGTGCGTTTACTTGCTTATATATATATATTTACATTTCGTCCTGCCTGAAGTTCACTTCGTGGCAGTTGATAGCTTTTACAGCTTTATTTACATCGAAGTCCCGCTTGAGTTTACTTCGTATGGTTGATGACATTTACTACTTTATTTATATTTCGATCCCCATGGAGTTGCTTTCAGGTATCGGTATCATGCACACACATATACATATACATATACATATATATATATATATATATATATATATATTTATCGCTTTTATATATATATATATATATATATATATATATATAATCGCTTTCGCTTTCCATACAAATTGCAGATTATCATGTGAGCGTAGGAATCATGTGATTACGTATTTAGTCCATCAAATCTAGATTCGGGTTCCGTGATGGACTTTTTTCACTTATATACGACATGTACATTATTTACAAAGTAATGAATTTCCTTGGATGGTCATATGCCCATAAGGACTTCTAAGATTATCAGATATTATTTTCTCGTAGATGCTTCGCATCTCGAAAATAAAAGCAAACAAGCCGAACATTTAATAAAATGGAAGTATCAAAGGCCTCAATTACTATTGAGCACAATGTTTGAAAAACCTATTTTACAAAACTTCATTGCTATATCTTGGTTAAAACTAAATTTTTCTATAAATTCAAACCTTGTGTATATAGGTGTGAACGAAGTCTCGCGCTACTTTCAAATAACTGTACATTGATCCACACACACACACACATTCATATAATAGTTTCTTTGAGAAGTGGCGGTCACTGTGGCAACACGGATGTCGGGGGGTGCCTAACACCTTCCCTCCGCATAACCAAGCCCCTGAACCCATAATGAATCTTGGTTTCACAGACCCGTTTAGCAGTGTCACATCACTGGGTCAATGTGCAAACCTTTTCGGCAACGTTGGTGCAACCAGTTAAAAACACCAACTGGCGACTCTTAAAGTCCAATCGTCGACATTACACATGTCGGACATTTTTCACTTGTTTTTTCAAACAAATCTCACATTAACATGAGAACACCAAAGAACAAGTAACAAAAAGGGACATATACTATAAGACCCCAACTTTTATGAATAAAAATGAATTTTCTATAAATATTATTTTTTAATATTATGGAATAAATTTGATATAATGTTATAGTTGTGGGTTATATTTATAAATTTTGCAAAGTATGCAAGTTGTTATATAATATTCGATTGGTCAGGGAATATTCGTTTTAACAGGGAATACTCGTACAACGACACAATCATTGGTGGACCCCACAACAAAATTATTGTCGGATTGAGAAAATGACAAAATATTTTTATGAAAAATAGCGGCGGAAGTTTTACCGCTGATACTATTGAACTACTACTCGGTAGTAAAAGTACAAGAATACGCGCGGTTGCATAAGAGCACACCAGTATTGATTATCGATGCTTATGTGAGAAGTCACCTGCTTTGATTCAATTATTGTCGATATTTTATATGTTATTAAATTAATAATTGAGATGACGAAGTTGTTAATATTATTATTTGCATTATTAACGATGTCTGAAGTTCCGCCAATGAGAGGTTTGGTCACCTAATTGCGCGCCATAGGAGAAATCCTTATCGAAAGCCCCTCTTCCTCGGAACGACTTGGTCGATTAATAGTGTGAATAATAATAATGATGATGAAGTTTTGTTTTATTAGTATTATTAACATAATAAAACAGAAAAACTTTTATATAAAAATGTAATACTTTTATTAAGTTATTCGTTTTATTAGGCTAATAGTAAAATCTTTTTATATAAAATGTAATACTTTTATAAAGTTATCTCATTTTTTATTAGACAATAATTAGATTATATTATATTTTATTATGCATAGTGTTTGCATAGTGCTCAGATAGTATTTACATAGTAAAATCTTTTATAAAGTTATTCGTTTTATTAGATTATAAATAGAATATATTATATTTTATTTAAAAGATTTTGCTTTAAATATGGATCGTTTGATTAGTAAATCAATCTGGACCGTTCATGAGTTAGTTACTATGCATTCCATTCTTCTATAAATAGAAGCTCATTCTTTCATTATTTCTTACGAATTCACTGAAACTCTAGAGAGAGAAACTATAAAGAGAAAGAAGAAAAGTATTCTGCTACTTCACTACTCCGATATCAAGTTTCTTTTACGGTAAGGAGTATTATTTCTTTTGTATTCATGAAGAGAACTTCTGTTATTCCATTCTTTATTATTCTCATTGAATAACTCAGATGCGCTTGCCCGCCTCTATACTAGGTGAAATTCTTCATTATTCCAATATTTATTATTCCGCTGAATATCCTCATCTCATGCGCTTTTATCTTAACTCGGTTCCGCCTTTATTATTCTCATTTGAATATCGCGTTTGCGAATTTCACTGACCGATTCCATTATTTATTATTCTGTTGGAATAACCTGTCTATGTGAAGTACCGCATGCATGGTGATTTCTGTTGTTATTCAATTCTTTATTATTTTGTTGGAATATCATGTCTGTGTGTTTTACGCCGGACCTTGTTCCGTTATTTATTATTCTGTTGGAATAACCTGTCTATGCGAAGTACCGCATGTATGGTGATTTTTTTTGTTATTCCATTCTTTATTATACTCAGTTGGTTAAAGTTTTGACTTCTATACTCCATGAAATTAGTGGAATATCTTTGATATTTGCGCTTCATCCAGTATCTTTTCATGGAAATATTCTTATGAGCATTCTTGAATTTTACATTACAAAGAAGTATCATGTTGACAATTTGGACGTTATTAGTTCCTGAATAAATTAATTCTTGAACTTGTTTTATTGAATTCTTATATCATTGTCATCATCCTCATGTTTATATTTTTTGAAAGTCATCTGTGGGTCTGTAGTGCATAGATGGACTTGGTATGATTATGACCGTGGTTTATTTGGTTGTAATCATGATCGTAATAATTATCGGTAAAAGTCCTCATTGGCTCGTAAGCGCATTGATGGACAAGCTTGTTGGCATGATCATGACCATTGATGAATACACAAATATCCTCGCCCATAGTGGATAGATAATTTGTGGTCGCGACCCTAATGAATATCCTCGTCAGTAGTGCGAGTGGATGATATGGATTATTTATTAAAGCCGAGTCTCAAATGATAAAAGTGATGAAAACCTTTTAAATCATAAAAGATAGTAGATTTTATTCTCTACTTGACTCTTTTAATGGATTGCAGATGTTCACCGCAGCTTAAACTTGATGTCTATTGTATTTTATCGCTTTAACATCGTTGAAGACTAATGATAATTTATTCTGCATTATCTTAGTCATAATATTTCTTACTGGGCTAGTTGAGCTCACCCTTTCTTTCAATGTTCTCTTCACGAAATGAGAACGTAGCCGGGACTTGTCGGGAAACGGAGTGACAGTCCGAGATGGTGTCTTAGTAGTCCTCACTATTCTGTTAAATAATGTGATAATAAATGTAATGAGGACTAAATTGAGTGCGAATATTGTCTAGATGACAATATTTGTATTAAAACTCGCATGTATTTTGTCGTATTTTACATGACTGTTGTATAATTAGGTTGTTTTTGAATTTTGTACCATGTATTTGCCGACTCAAGATAGGTGATGTATACCTATTTTGGGGGTGTCACTGTTGGTATTAAAGCTTAGGGATATGATCCCTGGCTGAGATGTGAGACAAGAACTAGGAGGGGAGAGACGGGGAATTCCTTCGCTAGTATGACCTACCTAAGTTTATTTGGTATTTAATTGGCCGATCAGAGTATATGGATAATATGTGATATGTTATTTAACCCCTGTTTTGTGGCAGTATTGGAAAATGGCATCCGAGAATATTGAGAACATCAATGGAGCACAGGAGACCGTTGAGTCTCCACAGATCAATAACTAGGACAATGTGCATCAGGAAGGCGACAATCCTCATGCAAATAACAACACTAACCAAATGTTAAACGATGGAATGTTCCGAGGCTTCATGCAATTCATGCAACATCGCGTAGAGCAGCTCACATCCAAAATGCAGTGGAACACACTGCAACTCTCGACGGCCACCGCCAAAAGCAGCTTCAAGGAGCTGGGACCACCGGAGTTTTTTGGAGAGCCAAAACCACTTAAGGCAGAGACGTGGATAAAGCAGATCAACAAGATATTTGATGTCTTGGGATGCTCTGAGGAGAAAAAGGTTCCCTTTTCCACCTTTATGTCGCGGGCAGAGGCAGATTACTGGTGCGAAACCTGCCGCACTGAAGATGTCTTGGGAGAAGTTCCAAGAACTGTTCAACGACAAGTACTTTCCCAAAAGTATTCATCACATAAAAGAGGTAGAGTTCATTAAACTGGAGCAAAACAACATGACTGTGTCACAGTACGAAGCCAAGTTCACCGAGTTGTCCCGGTTTGCATCCCATTTGGTTGATAATGAGGAGAGAATGACGCGAATGTTTCTAAGTGGTTTGAAACCCGAGATACGTCAATATCTTATCTCTCATAAACTGTGTTTGTATTCAAATGTTGTTAATAAGGCTCAGTTATTGGAGCGCAATAATGAGTTAACCCAACCAAAAGAGAGCAGCCGGCAAAATGGTAATACTAGTGATAGCAGTCATCGAAGTGGTGACAATAAGCATGGAGGGATTCAGCATACCAAAAATGGTAACCACTTCAGTGGTAATCATGGCCAAAATAATAAGAATGGACATTTCAAGAAGAGGAGATTCAACAATGATGGAAAGACGTTAGCACCAGCACCCGTTGTTAAGGAAGGAGAATAACCACCTATCATGTGCTTCAAATGCGGAGGGGAGGGACACATCAGTCCAAACTATGCGATGCCGTCCAAAGCATGTTATAATTGTGGAAGAGAAGGACACCTAGCTCGATTTTGTCGTGCACCAAGACAAGTCTAGGCGACTACGGTGGCACCAAAGGCGATCTGCATAAAACAAAGCTCGGTGGTTTCAAGAAGAGCATTTTTCAGAACTTTTTAAAAGCTGAGTAACCCGACGGTTAGTTACACAGTTAGTTAATTATAAATTTTTACGAAATCTATACCTTATTAGATATCGGTTCTACCCATTCTTTTATCTCTCTTGCTTGCGTTCAACGTTTAAATTTGACTCCGGAGAAGTTAGACTTTGACTTATTGGTTGAAACTTCGTTAGTAGAAACCTTCGTTACCTCTACTGTTTATAAATCTTGTTTGATTCAAATCGAAACTTTCACGTTACCTGTCGATCTTATCTTTTTGAAAATAATTGCCTTTGATGTGATTTTTTAAATCGATTGGTTAACTACTCATCATGCTTTTCATAAGGTTGTTAGCTTTCATATTCCTAACTAACCTGGTATGCGAATTCAAGCAACCAAACCACTAAAGTCAATCATTGTCATATCAAGCCATAAGTAAAGAGACCCGATCCTTTCGTTGTTGACTTCCTTGTGTGGAATGCACCAAAGCCAGACTTTCTATAGGCGACGTCGTGAATGATGATGGAAAGTTGATAGGTATCAATGTGACGTACTATCCAAGTCATGAATGAGAGTCACAGTTTTGAATGATATTTATACTGTTAATAAATTTTCTAACGTATTCTTGAAGACTTCTTAGTCTACCCTAGAGCGTGAAATCGAATTTTGTATTGACCCCAGTACAAAACCCATTTCTAAAACCCTTAAATATTCTTCAACCAAAACAAACGTATCATGTGCCAAAGACGTTGGCTCGAGCTATTGAAGATTACGATCGTACCATTCAATACTATAATGGGAAAGCGAACGTGGTAGCTGACGTGTTGAGTAGAAGATCGTATGCATTTACGAGTGTGACGTTGTTAACACAAAACCCATTTTGTATAACTTACAAATGATGAAGATAGAGTTAAAGACTCTAGGGACCCACGTGAAGATAACAAATATATGAGTAGAATTGACTTTAATCGATAAAGTTAAAGCCGTGCAAGCTACATACTCAGAGCTGATGAATGTGAAGAAGAAAGTTCAAGAGGGCGTTATTCTAGAAGCAAGAGTCGGTGAAGAGAAAAAATCTCAACCCTCGATTTAATTGGACCATTTGAAATCCTCGATCAAGTAGAATCTGTGGCCTATAGACTCGTTTTACCGCCAAGTATGTCGCATGTTCATAACGTTTTTCACGTATCATTGTTAGTAAAAATTTAGTCTTGGGGGATTTTGGAGCCAAATTTCAGAATAATTAATGAATCTGAAAAATTATGAAATCATGGGGGTTTTATAAAGCATGTTATAAGCTTTCCATAGCCTCAAAAATGGACTAATTCCGATAACGGACGAAGAAGTTATGAAGATTTGAAGTATGAGCGTCAAAAGTTACAAAATCTGGAAAATTGGAGCTAAGTGTCAAGGGTCGAGCGCCTAGGCGCTAGACTCAGTGCTTAGATTCTGCTCTTGGGCGCCTAGGCACTTGCCCAAGGCCAAATCTGGGCGCCTAGGCACTGGTCAAGTGTTAAGCCAAAATCTATCCGGATGTCCTTTAGTAAATTGGGCATAACTTTTTCATACGAACTCCGATTGAGGTGATTCAAGATGATTTGAAAAGAAAACGAGTAGACCTACAACTTTCATTTTTTATGTTTTGAGATTTGAGGTCGTTTTATTAGGCTAATAGTAAAATCTTTTTATATAAAATAGAATACTTTTATAAAGTTATCTGTTTTATTAGACAATAATTAGATTATATTATACTTTATTATGCATAGTGTTTGCATAGTAAAATCTTTTATAAAGTTATTCGTTCTATTAGATTATAAATAGAGTATATTATATTTTATTTAAAAGATTTTACTTTAAATATGGTCCGTCCGATTAAAGTAAATCAATCTGGACCGTTCATGAGTTAGTTACTATGCATTCCATTCTTCTATAAATAGAAGCTCATTCCTTCATTATTTCTTACGAATTCATTGAAACTCTAGAGAGAGAAACTATAGAAAGAAAGAAGAAAAGTATTCTGCTACTTCTCTACTCCGATATCAAGTTTTGTTTACGGTAAGGGGTATTATTATTTTTATATTCGTGAAGAGAACTTCTGTTATTCCATTCTTTATTATTCTGTTTGAATAACCTCGTATGCGCTGATCTCGCCTTATACTTGGTGAAATTCTTCATTATTCCATTATTTATTATTTTGTTGAATATCCTGCTCATGCGCTTTTACCAACTCGGTTCCGCTTTTTATATTCTCGCTGGAATATCCTATCTACGCGCTTTCTGTACCGCCTAGTTCCGCCTTTTTATTAGTCATTGGAATATCCTTTCGGCAAGTAATTTTGCCTTACCCGATTCGATTCGTTATTTATTATTCTCGCTGAATAACTCGCCTATCGCGGCATCACCGCATGCATGGTGATTTCATTGTTATTCCATTCTTTATTATTCTCGCTGAATATCCCGTCATGCGTTTTTTTACGCCTACATGGTTCCGTTATTTATTATTCTGCTGAATAACTCGCCTCATCGCGCAACCACCGCATGCATGGTGATTTCTTTTGTTATTCCATTCTTTATTATACTTAGTTGGTTAAAGTTTTGACTTCTATACTCCATGAAATTAGTGGAATATCCTCGATATTTGCGCTTCATCCAATATCTTTTCATGGAAATATTCTTCTGAGCATTCTTGAATTTTACTTTACAAAGAAGTATCATGTTGACAATTTGGACGTTATTAGTTCCTGAATAAATTTATTCTTGAACTTGATTTATTGAATTCTTATATCATTGTCATCATCCTCATGTTTATATTTTTTGAAAGTCATCTGTGGCCTGTAGTGCATAGATGGACTTGGTATGATTATGACTGTGGATTATTCGTAATCATGACCGTAATGTTACAAATGATGTGGTAAAAGTCCTCATTGGCCCATAGTGCATTGATGGACAGTTGTTGGCATGATCATGACCATTGATGAATACATGAATATCCTTGGCCCGTAGTGGATAGATAATTTGTGGTCGTGACCCTAATGAATATCCTTGTCCGTAGTGCAGAGATGATGTGGATTATTTATTAAGCCGAGTCTCAGTGATAAAAGTGATGAAAAACCTTTTTAAATCATAAAAGATAGTAGATTTTATTCTCTACTTGACTCTTTTAATGGATTGCATTTTCCGCTGCAGTTAAACTTGATGTCTATTGTATTTTATCAGTTTAACACTGTTGAAGACTAATGATAATTTATTCTGCATTATCTTAGTCATAATATTTCTTACTGGGCTAGTTGAGCTCACCCTTTCTTTCACTGTTCTCTTCAGGAAATGAGAACGTAGCCATGACTAGTCGGGAAACGGAGTGACAGTCCGAGATGGTGTCTTAGTAGTCCTCACTATTCTGTTAAATAGTGTGATAATAAATGTAATGAGGACTAAATTGAGTGTGGATATTGTCTAGATGACAATATTTGTATTAAAACTCACAGCATGTATTTTGTCGTATTTTACACGACTGTTGTATAATTAGGTTGTATTTGAATTTTGTACCATGTATTTGGCGACTTAAGATAGGTGATGTATACCTATTTTGCGGGCGTCACACATACATTTATAAATTTACCAGCGGGAGCTGAGTATTCATCCATATAGAGTCATAGAAGTCTGCATTGGCAACCCACTGTAAGCCTTCTTACACTCTATAAAGCCTTTCTATTTATATTTGCACACACTATTCTACACATTGAGAGTCGTGTTGTGTGTGTATGCCCGAACTTCGGTCCGTGGTTTTCATTTCTATTTGTATATATATATATATATATATATATATATATATATATATTATATGTACTAACATTATCGAAAGTTATGCCTCGATTGAGCCTGAATTTCATCCAGAAGCGTTTATCGCTTTTTATATATATATATATATATATATATTTATATATATAAACCGTTGTCGACTATTTCATGAGCCTGACTTTCGTCCGAGCGCGTTTAATTGCTTATATATATATATATATATATATATATATATATATATATATATATAATTGTGGTCGACTCATCTGATGAGCCCGATTTTATATCCTATATGCTTATTTGCTTATATATATATGTATATATATATATATATATATATATATATATATACATTTCGTCCTGCCTGGAGTTCACTTCGTGGCAGTTAATAACTTTTATAGCTTTATTTACATTCAAGTCCCGCCTGGAGTTTACTTCGTGGCGGTTGATGTCATTTACTGTTTTATTTACATTTTTGATCCCCCATGGAGTTGCTTCGTGGTGGCTGATCATGCACGTATATATTTACCGCTTTTATATATATATATAACTGCTTACTGCTTTCCATACAAATTGCAGTATCATGTGAGCCTAGGAATCATGTGATCACAGATTCAGTCCACTGAATCAAGATTCGGTTCCCGTGATTGGCTTTTTTTAGCTGTTAGCAGCTTGTACATTATTTACAGTGTTCGAATTTCCTTGGATGACTGTCATGCCCATAAGGAGTTCGGTACTGCTGTATATTATTTTCTCATAGATGCTTCGCATCTCGAAAATAAAAGCAAACAAGCCGAACACTTAATAAAATGGAAGTATCAAAGGCCTCAATTATTATCGAGCACAGGGTTTGAAAAACCTATTTTACAAAACTTCATTGTTATATCTTGGTTAAAACTAATTTTTTTTATAAATTCAAGCCTTGTGTATATAAGTGCGAACAAGGCCTCGCACTACTTTCAAATAATTGCACATTGATCCACACACACACACACACATTCATATAACAGTTTCTTTGAGAAGTGGCGGTCATCGTGGCAAAACGGATGTCGGGGGGTGCCTAACACCTTCCCTCCGCATAATCAAGCCCCGGACCCATAATGAATCTTGGTTTCATAGACCCGTTTAGCAGTGTCACATCACTGGGTCAATGTGCAAACCTTTTCGTTTGTGTTGGTGCAACCAGTTAAAAAAACCAACTGGCGACTCTTAAAGTTCAATCGTCGACATTACACATGTCGGACCTTTTTCACTTGTTTTTTCAAACAAATCTCACATTAACATGAGAACACCGAAGAAAAAGTAACGAAAAGGGAAAAATAAAAATCCCGACGTCGACATAGACGCTGTGTATGCAACGTTGTTGTGATAAACGAGCGGTTTTAGCATACAACAAACGGTATGGCTTGGACATTAAGAATAACTAGTGAACATGGGGTTCAAGTAATGGATAACGAAAGTATTAAGTAAGATACGAATGGTATTAAGAAAGCCGTAATGAACGGTAATAAGATTAATGAAAGCCGAAGGTGAGTCGCATAAGAATGAATCCAGGGTTATGGTATTTAGTTGCCAGAAAGTCGTAAGGAATAAGAAATTAACTTAACAAATGTTATAGTTAATGGTTAAGATAAGTTACGATAAGTTTAGGTTGTGGTACAATCGTAACCTTTGATGGTTGACGTATAGGAGCTGGGCTAAACAATTCCTTTAGAGAGCGAAGGTATATACGAAACTGGCAACCGATCTAACTCACTATGATGGCAGTGTAGATGAGACAAGAACTTGTTTGTTGGTTGTTTGTGGGAAACCACTCAGAGTACCATATGGACTACTAGCAGAGAAGTGATGTGTGCTGAGTCCTAGAGAAGTTATAAGAAGAAGATAAAAATGTAAAACATCAAAGATGATGAGCGTATAAGTAAGACATATCCGTATGTCATGAAGCTGTAGAATGGTAATGAAAGTGGTCGCATAAACTTAGGTTGCAAGAACGCGAACCCTAAGAAGTAAAGTTAAGCAAACTAATGCATAAGTAAAATATACATGACTAATTGGTATATGTGTTGTTTTTCTTATGTGCTACATTGGAACTGGAATGAAAGCGCTCAAATAGAAGTCGAGTACAAGATAATGCAAGTTTCCTAACTTCATTAATATTTTAAATGAATGATAGTTTCTTAAACTTCTCAGATGTTGAACTTGAGAGGTTCTGTTTATGTGCGAATGTGCGATATTTGTACAAGGTGGTAAAACATATGAGGCCTTGTTCCATAATGTGAATACTTCGGTGTTTCTATGAGATGAACAATTCTGTGATTTAACTATTCAATAAGAGAATACTCTGTTTATACATGATCTGTTATTGTTAAGTTTGTGCTAATGATTCTAGCCAGACAGAATGTGTATGAAAAAGGTAGAAGAATGAAAGTATTTTAAAATAAAAGTGAATATTGTTTTAAAATGATAGGAATCTAGATTATTCCTATTATTCAAGCTGCTTCATAACCTTTGTTCGGTTATTGAAGTCTTAAAAGAATGTTTGAATTCTTGAAGATGTTTGTTCAACTGTTATGACTTGTTGGGCAATTGAATGCTCACACTTGCTTTAAATGAAAAACATTTTCAGCGAACGTTGTTAGACGAACTTAAGGATCCCATAAAGATCAAGTTGACGTATCCAGATGGAGTGCCATTTAGAATGGGAATGAGCGAGAAGATCAAGTGAAGACTTGTAATATAAAATAAGTTAAATGAACTTTAGATTAGGTTAATGAACTGTTATGTATCCTTAGTGGCGGATGAAAGTCACTCGTGTAAGATGTAAAGGATAATGTAATTATCATTATTTGTAATGAAAGGACTTATAAGGTTTTAGAACCTGGGAATTTAGAATGTATATTGTTATATTTCAGTATATAATTATGTATGTTATGAAGAAGATGGGATCGTGTCGTACGAAATCCGGGTGTGAAGATAGACCGGATTTTGGGGCGTTACAACCACCTACCCTTAGTTGAATTTACGTATAATAATAGTTACCATGTGAGTATAGGCATGCCACCGTACGAAGCTCTTTACGGAAGGAAGTGCAGGACACCATTATGTTGGGACGAAGTCGGAGAACGATGAATACTCATACCAGAGTTAGTACAACAAACCGCAGGCGTGGTGACAGTGATAAGGGCCAGACTAGTGGCAGCTCAAGATCGCCAAAAAAAGTACGCAGATTTACATCGGCAAGACCTCGATTTTAAAGTCAGCAGTTTCGTATTCTTAAAAGTATCTCCGTGGAAGGGAAAGATCCATTTTGGCAAGAAAGGAAAACTGAGTCCAAGATTCATAGGACCATTCGAGATACTAAAGCGAGTGGGAGAAGTAGCGTACAAAGTTGCACTACCACCTGAGTTGGAGCACATCCATAACGTGTTTCATATAACTGTGTTGCATCCGTACAAGCCTGACTACAAACACTTGATTTCTTATGAACCCATTTAAGTGGAGAAAAACATAGCAT
The DNA here is from genome assembly GCA_020205615.1 of Panax quinquefolius. Lineage (NCBI taxonomy): Eukaryota > Viridiplantae > Streptophyta > Magnoliopsida > Apiales > Araliaceae > Panax > Panax quinquefolius. Next base: position 719,446 of record JAINUW010000400.1, on the reverse strand, counting down.
ATGAAGAAATTCCTGTCTAAATTCTAGATAGGAAGGAGCAAACATTAAGGAACAAAGTCATTTCTTCAGTAAAAGTACTTTGGCATAACCACGATGTCGAGGAGGCTACGTGGGAGTTAGAAGATAGAATGATGAGGGATTATCCCCATCTATTTGTGTAACCTTGTAGCTATTCCGGGACAAAATTTTTATAAGGGGGGGAGGATGTAATACCCGAGAATTTGCACGTATTATTAAATGAATATATTAATGAAAATAAATATTTATGTGAATATAAGTGTTAATGTTCTATATGTTGAATAATTCAATTGGTTTGTATTAGATTAATACGTATTGAGAAGCGTGGAATTAACTATGCGAATTGTGAAATGCCTTGTGTGGGACCATGATAGTAGTGACTATATTAACTAACAATAAGAATTGTTAAGGCAAGCAATTAATTGATAGTTATTTCAAATTATTATATGATTTCATATAAGTAATGAATACACTCTTAGACAGGTAATATCACTCATGTAGACATTAATTCATGTCGTGTAAAACGAATAGGGTGATGGAGGTTGACACTGGCTTTAAGCTAAACCAATTTTGGCACTCGTTGTAGTAGTGCAGCATAATTTGTGTTCTCCCAAGAAGATAAAAGCTCAAGCAATTGCTACCAAATGATCGATTGAAGTTAGTTAATTTCTACTGTGGAAATGAAATGGAACATTAATGTTATATGTGTGACATTAATAAAAATCATATGATAGGAGTATATTTTAATGACATGAGATATCAAGTAGTACAATGATATCATATGTAATTGTAATGTACGAATAAATATCTGTGTATTCTAGGAACTGAGAGAGAGTAATCAAATGTTTAAATAAACATTAATATTAAATAAGGTTATAATGTGGTTATGTGAGTAGTAGAGATAATTATGGAACTACCCGGACAATAATATTTAACTGCATTATTTTATTACATGTATTTAATGTACATGAATTATATGATGTGAGTATATGTTTAATCCCTAAATTCCTAATATGGTAACAATTGTACCTTAATATTACATTATGGGAATTAAAAGGACCAAACCAAGATTTACATGACTAAATACTGAGATTTTTCTCTCTTGTCCCAAATTGAGTGTCACCAAGTTCAATGAACAATGTCCTAAACTCTCTTTACATAACTTTTAAGCTATTAATCCTAGGTTATCATGGCTAGCTAAGTGGCTGGTATGGAGTTGTTAAACCACCCTCTAGGAACCTATGTATCCTTCCATTACACCATGGACTCCAAGATTACGTAATGTCAAGATCTAGTCAATGCTCTTTCTATAAATATAAGCTATAATTTCAGGCCAGTGTTACTAGAGAGTTGTCATTCTAAAAGTCTAAGTGAAGAGTTCAAGTGGCTGAGCAATTGTAGAAGAATATTCAGTGTGTAGGAAGTTCAATTAAAGCTCAAGGAGGTATAATATCTAATTATGTTCTTGAGATGGGTCTTGTTTGATTCTTATAATTTCTTGAAATTTTATATCAAACATAATGTATTAACATGTTATAATGTGTTTAAGAAGTTTACTAGCATGTATGAACCCTTTGGTAACGGTTTGGAACATGTTTGAGTCAAGGGAAATGGAGTTAGGTAACACTGCAAAAAGCAGTGTCCGCTTTCTCTCTCGAATGCAGACATGGGCGCAGATTATGCCAAAATTATACTAAGGCGCAGCGGTCTCTGAGATCAGTTGAGCCTTCTGTTTTATATACTTCTAAGTGATGATCAACTATTATGACTTAAACTAACATACAAGCATGTGTAAGGGGTATATACAAGCATATTAACTTAATGCGAGCATGTTTTAATAGATTAGCATTCATGAAAGTGTGTAATTGAAATAAATTTAGAAACTTTAGAAATGAACTTGATGAGTATGAGTGCCATGTTTATGTATTGACTAGCAATCATGTTGGTATAATTTAGAAATGCATGAATAAACCATTAGCTTGTGTTTATGTGATTAGTAAGCAAGCATGAACATGTCGGACTAATTGGTACACTTTACAAATGAAAATACGACTTTTAAATAAACTACCTTGATGGTTAGAATCTGACATTTGTAATCATGTTGATGTTACTCTTAGACTCACTCATGTAACATAAACATATATATATATATCATGCTTTTGTATCATATTTCAAGTGAAGCATGAACGAAGCATATTTTTAATTAAAGTGGTGTTAATTTCACACATGCATTATGAATACTCACAAGCATGCCTAATACGAGTTTTATAACTACCTTGTATGTTTAGAGAACAAGCATGATAGACTTTGTGGTTTCATGACCTTGAAGGGCCTTAAATTGTTGAAATATTTAATTTGGAATTATATGATAAAAGGAGGAACCTAAATTAACTTGAGAAGCATGAAAAGACCTTTAGCATGATTATGTATGATTGTTGTGTTTATGCCGGACAGAAACCTCAAGGCAACAGCTGAGTCTTGGCTTAGCTAGAGGATCACTGCAGCCACGCCTGGGCCTGGCTTAGCTACGGCAAGGCGCAATTGCTGGCCAATCTGAATCGAGATTCTGCGATTCGATTTTTGGACAGTAACTTATAAGATGCCTATATTGCTAAAAGTAGCTTAAAACCTACTGATACATGTATATACATGATGATTAGATATTATGTTGGTGTTTGACTTGTAATAGGAAAGACCATGGATAAAAAGGTCTTAACCTTGAGCTTTATAAATTGCTAGATACTTGATTCCTGATAAGCATATAAGTTAATTTTTGTATTATATGTGCATACTCAAATCACGTCGAGCTTGGTTAAAGAGTGTGTTAGCTAATGAACATCTTGTACTTCTAATACGCTATAAATAGGATTCGAAAGTGTTGATTTCTTAACGTGGATAAACTAAGCTTAAGGCATGTATCTGAACTATCCTTTACATTATCAAAGTATCCTAAACCCTTGCATTGCTTTATTCAGCAAATACCATAAGCAGAGTATCTAAACCTTATCTCTTTGAATGCAAGTTATCTTACTTACTCATTCAATCGAGCTAGTATGCTTAAACTCGTGTAAACTATTATTCATGTTGAACTTGGTATTGTTCTTGAATATTTTGAAAGAGTTGATGCCATTTGATTCGGCTAGACTATATGCATGTTTATAAAATCGTCCAAACCAATTGATTAGTGCGAAAATCTTTAAAACTGAGTTGAACAACCCTTATGGTAAAGGGAGTGTATGTTGTTGGAAACCCCAACACATGAATGGATATTATTGTGGTGTTATGCATAACTTAGAGTATTGTAGATTGATCATCTATAGTACTCGATTCTTTTGGGTTATCAGTCTAATATTGGTAATTATAGTAGATGTTCAATAGTCCTTAGTGACTGCTCAATATAAATTGTTTATCCAGTTGGATACATTGATAGTCTTTGAATTCATATATATATGTTGATTCATATTGAATTATCATTTTTATTCCAAGAATTGTTGATATTCATTATTCATGATATTATCCTGAAACTCTAAACTATCTTAGAGATGATACTTTGATATTTCAAACTTGTGATATTATATTCTACACCCTTGTTGTATATGACTTGATGGGCAATTTGTGCTCACCCTTGCTTATTTAAAACCTTTCAGTTAAGGCGGAATAGGGAAGTGTCTTTAGAAAAGACAAGGGCAAGGGCAAGGCTACCGACTAGCTTGTTCCTTTATTTGAAAAATTATTATATTGTATTAAGACTATTTTCAGATTATGTTTAAACTTAAGTAGGATTATGTAATAAGTCTTTATTTGATATTATTATGTAATATATTAAGTACTGTAGGTTCCGAGACTTGGGAGAATAATTATAATAAATCATTGTATATTATTCTAAATTATATCTTCCATTCTGAACGTGATATTTTAGTTATTTTGTATGCCATGAGCACGTGACGAACCGAATTCGAGCGACCAAGTGTAGGTCTGAATTTGGGGGCGTCATAAATATATTTTGATTCACTTCTCTTTTAGTTATGCCTTGCTACTTGCTTGATATTTGTCTGCTTCTTCAGGGCTTGTGATCTTGATGTATTCTGAACTCATCCTTTATGGGTGGACATTAAGATGTCTCAGGTGTGTATCCTACCCTCTTTGGTGTCTTGGGACTGGTTTCTGTATGGAGATGTGGAGAGGATTGTGACTTTTCCTCTCTGAGATTCACCGCACTACGATGATGGTCAGTTTGCACTCTATCAAGAGGAGATCCCAAATAGTTCCATCCCTTATGGATTGGTGTTGCTCTTTGAGGAAACAACTACAGCTTAGATGGTCGCCAACTCTCCCATTTATGGGGAGGCTAGGTAGTTCCATCCCTTTGGTCTGAAGTCGATGAAATGTGGTGGATTGAAGTTTGATCCCAGTACCGTTGACAAGTATTTGTTTTGGTAGGGGTAAGACCAAACCATAAATGGCTGCCTACGTACTCCAATTAAAGAGGAGATCAGGTTTGCGTAGTTCAAACCTGGTGTAAGAGGTTCAAAGCTGTATGTGAAGGGTGTAGAAAAGGTGTAAAAATGTTTTTTGTTATTTTTGTTTTTGTAGAGAATGGTGTAGAAATGTTTTTGTTTTTTTTATTACGATCAGGCCATACAAAATGGTTGCCTAGTACTCCTAGGTATCGGGGAGATCAGGTCGATGTAGTTCGCCCCATGTTCAGGACGATTTGCAGCCGAAAAAGTTTGATCCCATGTTCAGGACAAACTGTGGGGGAAAAGTTTGATCCCATGTTCAGGACAAACTGTAGGTGTGAAAAGTTTTATCTGTAGTGGGACAAAACTGCGAGTACAAAAGGTTCAATCCCTGGTGGGATAACCTGAAAGGTTTAAAACGAAGTTGAGTGAAAGATCTGATTATCTGAAAACCAGGTTGCTGGCTTGAAGAGTGTATTTCCTTGATGGGGCAAATGGGTATGAAGAAAGGTTGTGTGTAGAAAGGGTTAGAAAACCTGAAATGACTGGTGATCTGGTGATCCAAAACCAGGATGTTTGCTTGATGGTAACTTCAGATATAGTACCATTTCACGGTGTCCGAGTTGATGAGTTGTGGAAATTCATCGCCATCCATTTCTTGTAATCTGAGAGCACCTCCTGTCAATACCTCCTTGACAATAAACGGGCCTTCCTAGTTTGAAGAAAATTTTCCCTTCGATTGATCTTGGTTGTCAATGATCTTCTTTAAAACCAAGTCATATTGTTTAAACTGCCGTAGCCGGACTTTTTTGTTGTAGGATCTGGCGATCCTTTATTGGTATAACTGACCATAGAAGATAGCATCACTTCTCCTTTCGTCTATTAGAGACAATTGGTGATATCTATCTTGTAACCATTGGTCTTCATCCAGCTGAGCATCAATCAACACTTTGAGGGATTCCATTTCCACCTCTATGGGGAGCACTAATTCCATCCCATAGGATAATGAGTAGGGGGGTTCCCCTGCAGAAGTACGCATTAAGGTTCTGTAGGCTAATAGATTCAGAGGCAAGAGGTCAGGCCATCCTTTTGCATGATCTTCTTGATGTTCTTATTAGCCACTTCAACAACACCATTCATCTTTGGACGATAGATGACGGAGTTAAGATGTTTGATGTGGAATTTACTGCATAACTCCTCCATCATTTTGTTGTTGAGGTTCTTACCATTGTTTGGCACAATCACCTCTGGTTGTCCATATCGACAAATGACATTATTTTTGATGAAAGCAATGATGACTTCTTTGGTAACCCTAGGGAAGGAGGCTACTTCTACCAATTTTATGAAGTAGTCGATCATGGTGAAGATAAACAAATGCCTATTACTGGCTTTGGGCTCGATGGGCCCGATCATGTCCATTCCCCACATTGAGAAGGGCCAAGGGGAACTCATATTATGGAGCTCCCTTGGAGGGGCGTGAATAGAATTGCCATGAATTTGGCATTAATAGCATCTCTTTAAATGATCATCACAGACAACTTTGAGAGAGAGCCAGTAATGCCCTGTTCTAAGGATCTTTTTGACAAGTAGAGGGCCGCTCATGTGTGGGCCACATACTCCACCATGGATTTCATCTATGAGCCTATGAGCTTGGTCCTTGTCCAGATATCTGAGGAGACCTAGTCCTGCATCTCTTTTGTAGAGTGCATCTCCGCTCAGGTAGAACTTCATAGCCAGTCGATGGATCCGCCTTCTTTCAATTGGGCTCGCCTCAGTGGGTGTAGATCCATCTCGCAAGTACTCCTTGATATGATGATACCAAGGGTGTTGGATGGGACGCAGCTCATCCGATACTTCTGCAATGTTATTACCATAGGCTGGAGCCTTTTGTAGGGCAAATGGGATGCTTGGCATGTCTTCCTTGTCATGTATGTTGATCAAGGAGGCCAAAGTTACTAGCGCATTCGCAAAATAATCCCTATTCCGAGGAATATGGAGGAAGTTTACCTCTTCAAACTCTGAATCCATCTGTAAAACTTGCTGATGGTAAGATGGGTTGTGTGACCATGAAGGTAATGTGGTAACCTCATGGAAGCCCATGCTAAAGCGCAATAAGTCCTCTCAATCAAAGTGTACTTGTGTTCACTGCTGCTGAATCTTTTGTTGAGGTAATAGATAGCTCACTCTTGGGTTCTATCATCTTTCTGTCCAGGCATGTAGCCCATGACATTGTCGTTAATGGACAAGTACACGGACAGGGGAACATCATCCATGGGTGGTACCAAGACATGAGCATTAACCAGCTGCTCTTTGATTGTAAGGAAGGCTTTTTGACACTCATCATTCCATTTCATAGAGGAGTTCTTCCTTAATAGCTTGAAGATTGGCTCACAGGTTGTTGTAAGTTGGGAAATGAACCTATTGATGAAGTTGAACCTTCCCAAAAATCCCCGTATTTCCTTCTCTATCTGAGGAATGGGCATTTCCATGATGGCCTGGATTTTGGTGGGATCCAGTTCAATCCCTTTGTGGCTGACTAGGAAACCTAGCAACTTGTCTGATTCAACGACAAAGGCGCACTTGTCTAGATTCAACTTCAAGTTGTACTTACGCAACCTATTGAAGAGCTTTCTGAGATGGTCTAAGTGGTCATCTTCCCTCTAGGATTTGACAATGATGTCATCCACATAGATCTCTATCTCTTTATGCATTAAGTCGTGGAAAAGAGCCATCATGGCCCGCTAGTAGGTAGCTCCGGCATTGATGAGGCCGAATGACAACCATCTATAGCAAAAGGTTCCCCATGGCGTGATGAATGCAATTTTCTCACGATCCTCTTCAGCAACCACAATTTGATGTTACCCTGCAAAATAATCAGCAAAGGAATACATGTCATATTGAGCAGTATTGTCAATGAGTATGTGGATAAATGGCACGGGAAAGATATCTTTAAGGCAAGCTTTATTCAGATCCCGGTAATTCACGCAAACTCACACCTTTCCTCCCGGTTTAGGCATGGGGACTATGTTGGATAGCCATTCAGGATATGTGGACACCATGATGATGCCAGCTTGAAATTGTTACAGAATTTCTTCTTTAACTTTTAAACTGCACTCAGGTTTTAATCGCCTGAGTTTCTGCCTGACTTGATTGAATCGCTCTTTAATGGGAAGGCGATGGATGACGATGTCCGTGGACAAACCCACCATGTCTTCATGAGACTATGCAAACACATCCTGAAATTGGGTTAATAACGCAACCATGTCATTCCTTTGGTTTGGAGTGAGGTCTGTACCAATCTGGATCAACGTAGGGCTTTCTAAGGTTCCGAGATTGAATGAGGTGGTCTGATCAAGGTTTGTTTTAGGTTTATCCTCGACCCATTCCTTGATCTCCTGAGGAATCTCAGTGTTCTCTTGTATTTCCATCAAGTCTGAGTTCAACTTTTCATCAAAGTTACAATCCTTGTGGAGAAAAGGAACCTCATCAGCAAGTATAGGCACATCTAAGTTCAGAGTTCTGAAACAAAATATGCTTTAACTTAATATATGAAACTGTTCAATCATACAAAATGTTAGCATATACTGACAAAATAACTGCTAATACTATAAAGTAAAGTAAGTAGTTAAAGCTATCTACAGGGCAGAGGGAGTATTTACCCTTTTTACCCTCGGCGACAAATGCAAGGAGTGTAGCTCCAATTATTAAGGGTGAACTCTTGATGGACGGTAGTGATGAAGTGGCTATCATTGTCCTCCTTTTCCCGAATGATGACCATAATGTCGGGACAATCATCGTCTGGAGTGTATCTATTTGTGTGCTCGTCATGTAAAAGGATGCATAGACGAGACAAACTTCTGACAATATCTTGTTTACGTCTCCATCCCTTTTCTTCCACTTTGGGATCAGGAATCAGGTCTTCTTTTGCTCTAACCAGTATCGGTTTGGGAAATAGCATAGCCATAACATGGACTGGAACCTTTACCGGAGACTGTACATGCTCAGGATCTGTAGGTAGGGATAATCATTGTATGGCTGAAGATGAAGGAATCTGTTTGTGCTTGTGAGGATTCCTGTGACTAGAGCTAGCAGAATATGTGACGCCCCCAAAATAGGTATACAACACCCATCTTGAGTCGCCAAATACATGGTACAAATTTTAAATACAACTAAATTATACAACAGTCGTGTAAAATACGACAAAACATAATCTAAGAGTTTAAACAAGAATATTGCCTCCTAGACAATATCCCCTCTCAATGGAGTCCTCATTACAATTATTATCACACTATTTCACATAATAGGGAGGACTACTAAAGCCACTTATCCTGGACCATCACTCCATTTCCCGACTCGTCTCAAATATATTCTCGCCTCAAGAGAACAAAATGAATGAAAAGGGTGAGTTCAACTAGCCCAAGAAGAAATATTATGACTAAGATAATGCGAATAAATTATCCTTAGTCTTCAACAAAGATAACAACCGATGTAATATAATAGGCAATGCAAGTTTTAGATCAAGAACTGCAATGAATAAGCAATCCATTAGAAGAGTCAAGTAGAGCATAAAATTTACTATCTTCTACATGATTTAAAAAGTTTTCATCAACTTTATCATTTGAGACTCGACAATAAATAAAATCAAATCATCCCTACACCACGGCCAAGGATATTCATGTAATCATCAATGGTCATGATTATACCGAATAATCCCCGGTCATAATCATACCAACAATTGTCCATCAATGAACTACAAGCCAATGAGGACTTTTACCACATCATTCGTTACATTATGGTCATGATTATACCGAACAATCCCTGGTCATAATCATACCAAGTCCATCTATGCACGTAAGCCAAATATGACTTTCATCACAATATAAGCATGAAGATGTTGACCATGACATAATAATTCAATAAAACAAGTTCAAGGATAAATTTTAAAGATTTATAATTTAATTTATCCAGAAATCAACAACGTTCAAATTGTCAACATGATACTGCTTTGTGGAGTAAAATTCAAGAATGCTCAGAAAAATATTTCCATGAGAAGATACTGGATGAAGCACAAATATCAAGGATATTCTACTAATTTCATGGAGTATAGAAGCCAAAACTTTAACCAACTGAGTATAATAGAATATATGAAACTGCAAATGGATTTGCACCCGCCATGCGGTAATCCACGTAGACAGATCATTCCAATAATTTAATAAGGAATGAATACGAAGGGTAATTCACCATGCATGCGGTAGTCCGCGTGATGCGTGTTATTCCAATGTAATAATAAAGAATGGAATAATGTAAGAATTCACTATGCATGCGAAGTCTCATGTAGACAAGTTATTCAAACAGAATAATAAAGAATGGTATAACAGAAGAATTCACCATGCATGCGGTAATCCGCGTAGACATGTTATTCCAACAGAATAATAAAGAATGGAATAACAGAAGAATTCACCATGCATGTGGTAGTCCGCGTAGACAGGTTATTCCAACAGAATAATAAGGAATGGAATAATAGAAGAATTCACCATGCATGTGGTAATCCGCATAGATAGATTATTCCAATAGAATAATAAAGAATGGAATAACAGAATAATTCACCATGCATGCGGTAGTCCGCGTAGACAGGTTATTCCAACAGAATAATAAAGAATGGAATAACAACCCTTACGAGTATTGAAAGAAAATAACTCTCTTCATGAATACGAAAGAAATAATACCCCTTACCTTAGAAGAAAACTGGTTACTGGAATAGTGAGGTAGCAGACTTCTCTTCTTCTTTCTCTCTATAATTTCTCTATAATAATTGCTCTTGTGAGACTTAGTGAATTGGTGAGAAATGAAGGAAGAATGAGCTTCTATTTATAGGAAAATATAGTTTCAATAATTGCACATTTTGGGGCTCAAAATATTATAGTACAATACCTTCATCTTTTCCTTTATTTTTAATTTAGTATTGCAAGTATTATCAAACTTGCACCACCTCCCCTAATAGTAAATCATATGAATCAATAGTTCATTCATGTGACTCAATAGTATAATCATGTGAAAAAATAATTACAGTATATTACCTTCATCTATACCTCCATTTTTATTTTAGTCATGCAAATATTATTAATCTTGCACCAACTCTCCTAATAGTAAATCATGTGAATCAATAGTACACACATGTGAACACATAGTTATAAGCATGTGAATTAATAGCAATTAATTTCTCATTTATCTAGTGAATTACCCGATTGGTCAATATAACCTCCAGACATCAATTATTATTGAAATAAATGTCAAATTCCACTAACACTAATAATTTCCACACAATGGAACTATCAATTTCATCTTTAATCAACACGAACTTATTCATCATTAATATTATAACTCACAATATTTAATAACCGTGTCGCTCCCGTGAAAGAGGGTTCGATAAGGATTTCTCCTTATCAAAAGCGCAAATTAGATTATCTAACCTCTCCTCGATGTAACTTCTGACATCACAATATTACAAATAATAATATGAATAACTTTGTCGTCTCAATTATTGATTTAATAATATAAAATATTATACAGATGATAATGTGACAATAATTGAATCAATAATATGAGAGATCTGATGCAGCAATTACTGTAGCAATAATTGAGTATAACTGAGTGACTTCTTACGTAAGCATCAATAATCAATACTGTGTACTAATATGCAACCACGCGTATGACAATACTTTTACTACCGAGTAGTTCAACAGTTTTAACGGTAACACTTTCGCCGTTATTTTTATAAAAAGATAATTCTGTCATTTTCTTACTACGACAATACTTTCGTTGTGGGGTCCACCAATGATTGTGCCGTCGTACGAATAATCCCCGACAAAAAGAATATTCCCCGACCAAACGAATATTTTATAACAACTTGCATACTTTGCAAAAATTTTCACATATCACCCTTAACTTTAACCTTTTATCAATTTAACCATTTACGAAATAAAATAATAATTATAAGAAAATTAAATACTTTCATTTCATAAAATTCGGGGTCTTATAATCTCCTCTCCTTATGAAATTTCACCCTTGAAATTTACGTACGTACCTGGTATGCCGAAGAGGTGATGATACCTTGACTTCATTTCAGATTCTAACTCTTGAGGTATAACCTTTGAGTGTAGAATATGATCCTTCTTATCCAAGATACTGACACGTATGTAACGCCCCGGAAAAATCGAACCTTTGTAAATACTTTTAATAATGAATAAAATAATATTATTTATTATTATTGCGTGTTGATAAGATGAATGTCGTTCTATAACCTGGAAACGTCAGAATGACGTAGTATTTTAACTACGTGAGAGAATTAAAGTGTTTCAATTTCTAAGACGAAAATAAGAGCTTTCCGAGAAATTTTTTGAAAAACACTATTCATCGATTTCTACTCGGGAATTATTTTTGAATTTTTGAGAAATATGCAACGTTATAATATCGAGGTGATATTGATTATGTAATAATAATCTAGGTAAGGAAAACGTAATATTTCGCATGCGGACCTAATTTGGGAACGTTAAGTTTATTAAGCGTTAAGGAAAGAAAGTTATAATTATATGATGTGTATGCATTGTACAAGGTAATGAACGTAAGTATAATACGACGTATTATACTATTAAGAATGGAGAATGAAATAACGTATGTTACGAATAAATATATGAGCTAGCATATGAGGATTATACGTGGTGTATATATGTAAAGTTATTAATAAATTGTATTGGACTTGTAGGGTTATTAGCCTATTGGTAGAAGTCCAATAGAATGTGATACTCAAGCCCAAGTGTTTGATAAGTCATGAGTCCAAACTAATATAGTACAAGCCCAACAAGGAATTAGCTAGATAAATTAGCAAGCCCAATGAATTGGACATGATCCATGGGGCAAACCAAGTGAGAAATGGGTAAACTTGATGGGCAAACAATTTATGTGATGAGCAAGTGTTGTGGCTAGCAAGTAGACTTGGATGTTAAGTACTGAATAGTAAGGAGGTGGAAGTTGAGGAGGTTAGTAAGGAGGTGGGAGGTGTTATTAACAATAGTGCCCTCACTTTGAGTTGCCTATAAATACAAGGCTTGATTTTTCATTTGTTGGTTGTTTCATTTCATCCAACTCCTCTCAAGATAAACAACTTAATTATTAAAGAGAATAAGCCACATAAGCACTTATAAGTCATTTCAACCTTTTTTAGATTTTCCAAAGTGAAGTGAAGTAATAGTCTTCAAGGGTAAGACTCATGTATATTATATTTATCTCTTCTATGATAGGATTGATAGAGAAGTGGGATTGTTTGCTAAGATCATATAATAAGTTATTAATGAATGAACTTAAGCCAAATAAGTTGAATAAGTAACTTGAACCTAATTATGTTGATAAACTTGTGAAGAACTTATCATATGATTGTCATATGATGTTAGTATGATCAATATAGCATGAGAACATAGATTGATGGACTTAAGTTCATAGTAAGTCATAAGCATGAGAATTTGTAGTTCATAAGTTAAATAAGTCATTGACTTAGGAGAATAAGTCAAAACCTACTTTGTTGATAAGCTGGTGTAATAAGTAAACTTTAAATGTTCATATGTTGGTTAAAATCCATTTACAATGATTAGTAATGAAACTTTGCCGGAATTCACACGATTGGACGATTATCGTCGGATTCATGAAATTCTCAAAATGGAAGTCGTATTTTGTGTTTGAAGTCGAAAATGTTGGTTTTCGATGGAGACAAGTCATATTTGGCATTATAGAGTTGAAAACTCAAAAATGACCGAATTTTGACTTAGAACGAAGAAACGAGCGTTGAACGTTCATAGACGTTTATCGTTTTCGTTAAAAATGAACTAATAGGTAAAATTTTAGCAAACAAAGTCAAATAGATAAAATTCTTGTATGAACGCATATAGTATGTAATTTGTGAACCGTAGGCTTTTGAACGAGCCAATTCGGACTTATAACGATGAAGTTATGCGTCCGAAAGTTTCGCCGAATTTGCAAAAGCTGCAAATTCTCTAAGGCACAGAGTTGGCGCCGTGGCGCCAACCCAAGGCCAAATGAGTGGCGCCGCAGCGCCGGTACAGTGTCTGAGCACACTGCTAACTCCCGCCGCAGGGAGACCTAAAAAGTAAGGACTTACACCACAAAGACCGAAGTCCTGGGACTCGCTCATCGTTAACTCATGCATAGTCACAGCAGAAGAGCAATGGGTGGCTCCGCAGCGCCAACCCTAGGATCTAGAAAGTAATGACTGCTTTCTGATATAAAATGAAAGAGAACTCATTAGTAATGAACTAAGGTGTGATCATGACATTGTTAAGGCATTGTGAGACACTTATGTATGTTGATTAAGGTTAATAATCAATTGAATTTGAATGTAATGTGATTGACGTAATGAAAAGCCGGAACCAATATTAACAGATCTAAATCAGGATTTAGATTGAGATGAAGGGTAAGATATAATAGTATACATACTTGATTATATATGACCTAATGTGGTACGTTATATGATCATGTATTGTAGAAACTTAGAGACCTAAATTGTACGTGTGATAATCAGTAAGCAGATGCTGAAGGCAAGTATTCTAACCCTTGTTTCAGTTTAGTCTGGACAAGCTGTGTAATTCATGTATTCTTTCGCATGAAGTTTTTAACGATGAAGTCTAAGCCAATTCTTTCGGCTAGACTTACATTATGATTTTGTCAAGCATGATTAATGTTTACCGAGTTATATTAGTATGGTTTTCAATCAAAGACCGAGTATGCTAAAATGTTTTGTTGTTTAACGACTGGCACGTGAGGTTGCCACAAATTAAACGTATACACGTTTAATGAATGTAGTGTTGATCAACATAGAGTACTATGGGATGATCACCCAGAAGTGCTCGTAAGATATGCCGGACTTACGGACTTAGTGCCAGGTTGTCCGTTTTAAAAAGAAATTATGAACTGCTCATAGTCTTAAGCCATAATTGATATTCTACTGAATATGTGTGACACCCCCAAATCTAGGTACTTCATTCCCACAAGATTTGGTGCTCACTACACAAACATTCATACTATCTACCCAAATAAAATAATATTTGAATCATAAATCCTCCCCTTAAATAGGGTTACATCATTAAGTTCAAAAAAAACATCACAGGTTATCTAACCTTTAAACATCATTCAAATGCGGAAATAAAATTTATTACATCACATCATTATTAAAAGTCTAAGATCATTATCTTTCCCTTTCCTTTGCTAGTTGAAGGTTCATCTACCTTCTCAACTTTAGCTGCAATGAGTATATAAATATGCAAGAGTGAGCAAAACAATTGCTCACTGGATATAATAACGAATCAACAGGAGAATAACAATAATAACTGCCCACATTAGGCTCATCAAAACTGGATGGTACTCTAACAATAATAATCAAAACTGGAATCCAAAGTTTGGAATATATCTAACTGAGGGTCATAAGACCATGAACTATGTCCACAGTTGTGAGTAATCTTTCAACTCCAACTTTAACAGTTATAAGACTATAATGACCTCCGTACTTAGGGGGATCAGCCCTTCGTACCATTTATTATGCACAAACATTTAACGCTACGCGTAAGTATCCCCTAGTAATAATAAGGTTGTTCATCTCAGTATATAGAATACAAGTTCGCGCCAAAGTAAGTTTGGTTTGGATACATTTCAAGGGTAATTTAGAATTCAACGGTCATCAACTAAGGATTAGTTGAATACAATATTGATAACATCATGCTATGGAACAATCATAACTAAATCGACACTGAAAATTAAGATCATGCTTTAGGAATAAACTAGCAGCATAAACATCGAATAATTATAATGTGCCTTGCTTGAACAATATTAAGCCAAGGTTATTTGGAACTGAGTACTAAGCATGCATAACAAGTAGTACTTTAAATGATATAACTTGTTCAACATGAGTATATTAGAGTATGTAAACTTGCATGCTAGATAACAAGTTAAAGACAAGAATAACTTGTTCAATATCAAAATAAGATCTGGATTTAGAAATCATAAACAAACTAAATACAAGAACTTACTCAATGATAAGAACAAACTTGCACAACGTAAAAATATAAGGTTTAGAAACTTGCTCAATGTAAAAGATAGAGTTTAGAAGCTTGCCTTGAGCGTAAGCTATAAAATTTAACTCACGATCACCTACAGATAATTTTAGAACCACAATACTAATTAGATATGCTAACATACCATAACATAATCATTACCATATACATTTCAGAAACTAAGTGTTTTACATCGCAACACTTGTCTAACGCTCATCAAGTAAAATAAGTTACCACATAGCGCGTTCTCGATTTACTAACCATTTTTGCAACTTTGAACATACTAACCCAAATTCACTATGTTATGTTAACCTTAACATTACACAATTAACATGCTAACACAATTTCAGATCATGCCATGTTGCTATATCAAATCTGTAAAGACAACGTAAACCGAATCTCAAACTGTGGTATGGGCGCAATTGTGCATACAAAGGCTTGGGACCTACAGAAGCTACTGCTTTTTTTTTCGGCACCATTCAAGAAATTGCTACGGTGTTGTTCAGACAGATGCAGAGAGGCTAATGAACAGTAGCCGACTTTAACCCAACAAGCACAAATTTCACCCAACAAACAGTGATAATAACACGTAAAATAAATATACAACTATCATAAACATGATTGCTCACCTATTCAATCACTTAGCACAATTTAAAAACAACTAAAACCATTTTAATTTCCCAATTCTCATGTTTTTCATATAAAACTCCATTTTTGATATTCATCATAAAAATCATCACTGTGAATTCATTATTTGGCCAAATCACTTCATTCAAACTATGTTATGCTCATATCTCATTGAACTAACATATAAAAACTTTAATTTCTACATCTACATACAATTTGGAAACTAAAATTGATACTTACATAATTACATATGAAAACATATATATACTGACAAAATTTCTACAAATATCCGAAATTAGCATGCGATTACTGTTTAAACATAATTTTATCATTATAAGCATGTATAATCACCATAACTTAGTTATATAACAACAATTCAGAAGAACTAGAATTCACAGAGCATGAAATTTGTTGTCGTAATATTCATACATATGCTTATAATATTAAAGTTGTAAAATATACCTTCAATTACAAATGCAAACATTGCTACTCACTTGAATTTGATGTGAAAATTCATAACTCTCTCTCAATTTTCTCTCACAACTTCTCTCTCAATACTCTGAACTCTCAAGTTTTGCAAACAAGAATACGTAAAAACCAACTGATAAACAATGCGCACAAATAAAACTGCCAGGTCTTAATATGCCAACTTAATAATATGGCAGTTACAAACAAACGTATATATTTTATAATTATATAAAATTTTGTTTATTTATTTATTTTATTTAAATTCAAAATTAGAAATATCAAAAGCCATAAGGCTTGTTTGGCAAACCATTTAAATAATAAAGAATTAAAAATACCTAAGTCTTGTTTGACAAAAAGTAATTTAAATCCTTTTTAATTTATTTTAACAAACACTTTAGTTAATAACTATAATCACATACTATATATTAAATATAGCAGCTTTAGCAAATAGTACAAAATTATAACACCTCATGTTATAATACAAATCTCTAAATTATAATTTAATTAAATTTAGAAAATTCTCTAATAAATTTAGATTCATCAATTCCATAATAGACACATCAAATAAATATTTATATTAATCAATAAATATTTAATATTACACTTTGAAATTTCGGATCATTACAATATGGTTGTTGAAAAACATTTTGAATGAAAAGAAGTGTTATTTTGAATTATCGATAGTACTTCATAACTATTGTTCAGTTACCGAAGATATATGAGCTCTATGTTTCAAGCATGTTGTTTATTAGAATTGTAGTACTTGCTGAGCTAGTCATGCTCACTCTTGCTTGAACCATATGAACACAGCCAAGATCGAGCGGACTGAAGGCTCAAGCAAAGATGAACCCTTAGATTTACTTGTGTAATAGTATAAGAATGTTGTAATATAATGAATATTATGACAAGAACGAACGAATGGGTTATAAAGAACCTGGGAAATGTAATATTACTTTGAATATATAGAAGATATATTAGTTCTTTTGAGACTTTTCAATTGAATGAATATATGAATGGTAGTACCGTATAGCACCATCTGTCGGGTTGGAAGATACCCGGATTTGGAGGCGTCACAACGTATCTCCTCATTCACTAAATCTTCTGCTATCTCGTCTAGTTCCAATTCAATAATGTGGTTCGAGTCGTCCACATATTTACGTAACATCGATACGTGAAAAACGTTATGAACACGCAACATACTTGGCAGTAAAATGAGTCTATAGGCCACAGTTCCTACTCGATCGAGAATTTTAAATGGGCCAATTAAATCGAGGATTGAGATTTCCTCTCTTCATCGACTCTTGCTTCTAGAATAATGCCCTCTTGAACCTTCTTCTTCACATTCATCAGCTCCAGGTGTGTAGTTTGAGCGGCTTTAACTTTATCGATTAAAGTCGATTCTACTCGTATATTCGTTATCTTCACGTGGGTCCCTAGAGTCTTTAACTCTATCTTCATCATTTGTAAGTTATACGAAATGGGTTTTTATGTTAACAACATCGCACTCGTAAACGCATACGATCTTTTACTCAACGCGTCAACTACCACGTTCGCTCTTCCACGATGATATTGAATGATATAGTCGTAATCTTCAACAGCTCGAGCCAACGTCTTTAGCGCATTATACGTTCGTTTTGGTTAAAGAAAAATATTTAAGGGTTTTAGAAATGTGTTTTGTACTGAGGTCAATACAAAATTTGATTTCACGATCTGGGGTAGGCTAGGAAGTCTTCAGGAATACGTCAGGAAATTTATTAATAATAGAAAAAAAATTGTGACTCTCATCTAAGACTTGGATATCACGTCACATTGATACCTATCAACTTGCCACCGTTATTCACGACGTCCCCTATGGATATTCTGGCTTCGGTGCATTCCATACAAGGAAGTCAACAACGAAAGGATTGGGGCTCTTTACTTATGGCTTGATATGACAATGATTGACTTTAGTGGTTTGGTTGCTTGAATTCGCATAACAGGTTGGTTAGGAATATGAAAGCTAATAACCTTACGAAAAGCATGATGAGTAGTTAACCAATCAATTCCTAAAATCACATGAAGGGCAAGTATTTTCAAAGAGATAAGATCGACAGGTAACGGGAAAGTGTCGATTTGAATTAAATAAGATTTATAAACAGTGGAGGTAACGAAGGTTTCTACTAACGAAGTTTTAACTAATAAGTCAAAGTCTAACATCTCTAGGGTCAAATTTAAACGTTGAACGCAAGCAAGAGAGATAAAAGAATGGGTAGAACCGGTATCTAATAAGGTACAGACTTCGCAAGAATTTATAATTAACTAACCCATGCTAACTTCGTTTGGGTTACTCGCTTTTTGAGAAGCCACGAAAAACGCTCTTCATGAAACCACCGGCTTTATTTTATCTGTATCTGCCTTTGGTGCCACCATCCCAGCTGAACTTAACTTTGGTGCACGACAAAATCGGGCTAGGTGACCTTCTTTTCCACAATTATAACATGCTTTTGACTGCATCACGCAGATTGGACTGATATGTCCCTCCCCTCCGTATTTGAAGCATACAATTGGTGGTCGTTCTCCTTCCTTGAAAATGGGTGTTGGTGCTGCTGTCTTTCCATTGTTGTTGAACCTTCTCTTCTTGAAATTTCCACTCCTATTATCTTGGCCGTGATTACCACCGAAGTGGTTACCATTCTTGGCATGATAATTTCCCCCACGATGGTTATCATTGTTCCGATGGCCGTTTCCACTGGTATGATTATTATCGTGTTGTTGGTCATTATCTTTTGGTTGGGCCGGTTCATTATCGCGCTCCAATAAGTGAGCCCTATTCATAACATCTGAATATAAACAAAGTTTTTGAGAAATAAGGTATTGACGTATATTGGGTTTCAAACCTCTTAGAAACATTCACGTCATTCGCTCCTCATTATGGACCAAATGGGATGCAAATCAGGATAACTCTGTAAATTTAGCCTCGTATTGCGACACGGTCATATTGTTTTGCTCCAACATGATAAACTCCACCTCCTTCATGTGACGAATACTTTCGGGAATGTACTTGTCGTTGAACAGCTCATGGAACTTCTCCCAAGACATCTTGAGTGCGTCACACTGGGTACGTTTTACAGATTCCCACCAGTAATCTGCCTCTTCATGCAACATAAAGGTGAAAAAGGGAACCTTTTGCTCCTTGGAGCATCCCAAGACATCAAATATCTTGGTGATCTGCTTTAACCACGTCTCCGCCTTAAGTGGTTCCGGTGGTCCCAGCTCCGTGAACTGCTTAGCGGTGACCACCCGAGAGTTGCCAGTGTTTCCACTTATATTTTGAACAGGAGTCTCTTTTGCCTGATGTTGCATGAATTGCGTAAAGCCTCTAAACATCTCATCGTTCATCATCTGATCGGTGTTGTTTTTTACTTGAGGATTATTGTCTTTTTGTTGCATATTATCCTGGGTATTGATCGTTGGTGACTCAACGGTCTCATGTGCTTCATAGTTGATCTCAATATTTTCAGATGCCATTTTCAAACACTGTCACAAAACAAGGGTTAATTGACATATCACATATTATCTCTATACTCTGACCGACCAATTAAATACCAAATAAACTTAGGTAGGTCATACTAGCGAAGGAATTTCCCGTCTCTCCCCTCCTAGTTCTTGTCTCACAACTCAGCCAAGGATCATATCCCTAAGCTTTGATACCAACTATGACGCCCCCAAAATAGGTATACAACACCCATCTTCAGTCGCAAAATACATGGTACAAAATTTAAATACAACAGTCGTGTAAAATACGACAAAACATAATCTAAGAGTTTAAACAAGAATATTGCCGCCTAGACAATATCCACTCTCAATGGAGTCCTCATTATAATTATTATTACACTATTTCACAAAATAGTGAGGACTACTAAAACCACTTATCGTGGACCATCACTCCATTTCCCGACTCGTCCCAGCTATATTTTCATTTCTTGAAGAGAACAATGAATGAAAAGGGTGAGCTCAACTAGCCTAGTAAGAAATATTATGACTAAGATAATGCAAAATAAATTATCATTAGCCTTCAACAGTATAACAACTGATAGAATATAATAGACAACAAGTTTTAGATCAACAACTGTAGCGGAATAAGCAATCCATTAGAAGAGTCAAGTAGAGCATAAAATCTACTATCTTCTATGATTTAAAAAGTTTTTCATCAACTTTATCGCTGACACTCAGCTTAATAAATAAAATCGAATCATCCCTGCACCACGACAAAGCAAATTCATGTAATCATCAATGGTCATGATTATACCGAATAATCCCTGGTCATAATCATACCAACAACTGTCCATTAATGAACTACAGGCCAATGAGGACTTTTACCACATGATTCGTTACATTACGGTTATGATTATACCGAATAATCCCTGGTCATAATAATACCAAGTCCATCTATACACGTAAGCCAAAGATGACTTTTATCACAATATAAGCATGAGGATGTTGACCATGACATAAAAATTCAATAAAATAAGTTCAAGGATAAATTTTAAAGATTTATAATTTAATTTATCCAGAAATCAATAACGTCCAAATTGTCAATATGATACTGCTTTGTGGAGTAAAATTCAAGAATGCTTAGAATAATATTTCCATGAGAAGATACTGGATAAAGCACAAATATCAATGATATTCTACTAATTTCATGGAGTATAGAAGCTAAAACTTTAACCAACTGAGTATAGTAGAATATATGAAACTGCAAATGGATTTTCACCCGCCATGTGATAATCCACGTAGACAGATCATTCCCATAATTTAATAAGGAATGAATATGAAGGGTCATTCACCATGCATGCGGTAGTCTGCGTAGACAGGTTATTCTAACAGAATAATAAAGAATGGAATAACAGAAGAATTCAGCATGCATGCGGTAATCCGCGTAGACATGTTATTCCAACAGAATAATAAAGAATGGAATAATAGAAGAATTCACCATGCATGCAGTAGTCCGCGTAGACATGTTATTCCAACAGAATAACAGAAGAATTCACCATGCATTTTGTAATCTGCGTAGACAGGTTATTCCAACAAAATAAGAAAGAATGGAATAATAGAAGAATTCATCATGCATGCAGTAGTCCGCGTAAACAGTTTATTCAAACAGAATAATAAAGAATGGAATAACAACCCTTACGAGTATTGAAAGAAAATAACTCTCTTCATGAATACGAAAGAAATAATACCCGTTACCTTAGAAAAAAACTGGTTACTGGAATAGTGAGGTAGCAGACTTCTCTTCTTCTTTCTCTCTATAATTTCTCTATAATAAATGCTCTTGTGAGACTTAGTGAATTGGTGAGAAATGAAGGAAGAATGAGCTTCTATTTATAGGAAAATATAGTTTCAATAATTGCATATTTTGGGGCTCGAAATATTACAGTACAATACCTTCATCTTTTCCTTTATTTTTAATTTAGTCCTGTAAGTATTATCAAACTTGCACCACTTCCCCTAATAGTAAATCATGTGAATCAATAGTTCATTCATGTGACTCAATAGTATAATCATGTGAAAAAATAATTACAGTATATTACCTTCATCTATACCTCTATTTTTATTTTAGTCATGCAAGTATTATCAATCTTGCACCAACTCTCCTAATAGTAAATTATGTGAATCAATAGTATACACATGTGAATACATAGTTATAAGCATGTGAATTAATAGCAATTAATTTCTCATTTATCTAGTGAATTACCCGATTGGTCAATATAACCTCCAGACATCAATTATTATTGAAATAAATGTCAATTTCCACTAACACTAATAATTCACAGACAATGGAACTATCAATTTCATCTTTAATCAACACGAACTTATTCATCATTAATATTATAACTCATAATATTTAATAACCAGGTCGTTCCCAGGAAAGAGGGGCTTTTCGATAAGGTTTTCTCCCTATTGGCGCGCAATTAGATTATCTAACCTCTCCTCGACAGAACTTCTAGACATTGTCAATATTGCAAATAATAATATGAATAAATTTGTCATCTCAATTATTGATTTAATAATATAATATATTATACAGATGATAGTGTGACAATAATTGAATCAATAATATGAGAGATATGATGCAAAGAATTATCGTGTAGCAATAATTGAGTATAATTGAGTGACTTCTTACGTAAGCATCAATAATCAATACCGCAGCTACTATGCAACCACGCGTAGACATCGTACTTTTACTACCGAGTAGTTCAGCAGTTTTAATGGTAACACTTTCGCCGTTATTTTTATAAAAAGATAATTTTGCCGTTTTCTTACTACGACAATACTTCTATTGTGGGGTCCACCAATGATTGTGTCGTCGTACGGATATTCCCCGACAAAAAAAATATTCCCCGGCCAAACGAATATTTTATAACAACTTGCATACTTTGCAAAAAAATTCACATATAACCTTAACTTTAACCTTTTATCAATTTAACCATTTAGGAAATAAAATAATATTTATAAGAAAATTGAATGCTTTTATTTCATAAAATTTGGGGTCTTACAGAATAGCCTAATCCAGCTGTCCATGTTTGACTAGGAACTTGAATTGGGCGTTTAATGCCCTGTTGATCTTTTCCCAACCCTTGTCCAGGTTGATGACCCAATGACATCATCTCTTGAGTGGCCGACATTACCTTGGCAGAAATCTTGGGTGTGAGAAGTGGCACCCCAATGGGATGGTAATGAGTGTTGCTCACCTCCAGGGCATGGAAACTGATCGACTTAAGTTTTGTGTTAAAGTTGATAAGTGGTATGTCACCTTGTTCAGGACATTCTGGCTCAGCATTAACAGTGATTAGGCTGTTGTTGATAATGTACTTGAGTTGCTGATGAAGGGTGGAAGGGACGACACCAGCCATATGAATCCACGGTCTTCCCAACAATAGGTTTTATCATATGGCAATTTTGAGCATATGAAAGGATACACTGAATGTATGTGGACCAATCTCCACAGGTAACTCAATCTCCCCAACTACATTTCGTCGGGACCCATCAAAAGCTTTAATAACCGTATGGCTTCTTTTGATCCTCTTGGGGTTGATTTTCATATTCAAAGATGACCCACCATCTATCAGAACTCCTCCCACCATATATCCAGAGGACAGCACCGTTATGTGCAACGTCTTGCAGTGACCAGTCCCTTCAGAAGGTATGTCGTCATCAGTGAAAAATATCACATTGTTGTTAAAAATGTGATTAACCAGATGTTAGAATTTTTCCACATCCACTGATTTTGGTAAATGGGCTTCTTGCAAGACCCTTAGCAAGATCTTCCTGTGATCTTCAGAAGAGAAAACCAAGTCTAGTATGGAAATTTGTTGTGGAGCTTCTCTCAAGCTTAAAACTACCTTGGCTTAGTTATGGCCCATAGTACGGAGGAACTCTTCAATTTTCTTAATGGGAACTTTCCCCTTTGATTTGATGGTAGACTTCATCACCCGATGGGGAAGATACAATGGATATTCCTTTGACACTATAGCAGTTGTGTAGGATGTAGATCCTTCATCCTGCCCATAATTCCATGGGACTCTTTTCAAGCTGACAACAGGATACTGTGGACTAGATGGCAAGAGAATTGGCTCTGGTGTAGCCACTTTCAAAGGATTGTCAGCACCTTTGAGTTGAATTGCTTGTATTATGAGTGGTCTGGCAGCCATATCATCCTCATCAGATATAACTGCTACGATGTCCTTCCATTTTGTAGGACATGTGTTCCCACTCTCGAGTAACAAAGTGTCGTCATCTGCCATTTACAGGACACCGCTATCAATTAAATTCTAAATGAGGTGGCGGAGTGCCCAACATTCTTCTGTGTTGTATCCGCAGGAGTAGGAGTGATACTGGCATACTCCATTAGAATTGTACCGTCTTGAACGGGGATTGATTGGAGGTAGAAGGGATGTAATTCTTCCTTCATTGATCAGCATCTGAAATATCTCCTCCATAGGTTGGCCAAGATATGTAAATTCCCTTTTATTGGCAAAATCCCGAATGGCTTTGGCACTTGCTCTTTTTATAACTTTATCCTCCAGTGTTTCACTTTCTGAAGTCGATGATGGAGTATTTATTACAAAAGGAAGGAGACTAGCACACTCCTAACTGACTAATTGGTGCATGACTTGGTGTTGATGGATCACCAGTTCTGCCAATTGGTCTACTTGCTTTCAAAGAGCTTTCATCTTTTATTCCATTGTAAAATGGAACTGTTCATAATCCCATTTGTCATCATCGTCCTTGCTGGTATGGAAAGATTCAACAAGGTAATTGGAACTCTGTCCACTGCTCCAATTAATCATATTAACCTCTTCCTCTTTGTGTTGAAGAAGAGGGTTATCTTGCACATGAGGTTGATCGGGTTTAGTCACAACAATCTCCCCATTTGTCGATTAAATCCTGGATCTTATGTTTCAAGGCCCAACAATCTTGAGTATCATGTCCCGGTGCCTCGGCATGATAAGCACATTTCTGAGTAGCATTGAAACCCTTCCCATTCGGGTTGGCTGGTGGAAGAAGATGTGTACTTTTCTTCTGAGTAGTCAGAAGATTGAGAACATTCTTGAGCGAATCCCTTAGAGGTGTGAACACTCGATTGCATTAGACTTCTCCACCCTTTGGTAATGTGGGCTTGGAAGACTGTGCTTGAAAAGGGGAGTAGTTTCTCCACTGGATAGGCATGTTCTGACTACCTTTCTTACCTTGTAGTATCAAGGAAACATCCTCCTCTTTTTTCTTATGGACCTTCCGGGGGTTGTTTCCATAAGTTCCGGACTGGATGTGCTCTGCAACAGCTTTTAGAGCGGCTAGGTCTTGAATTTTTCCTGACTTCAATCCCACATCAGCCATCTCTCCATGTTTGATCATTTTAGAAAATGGCTTGCCAATGCCAGCTAGGACTCTCTCACAGAAAGAAGCTTCTTGTATGTCTATGAAGGTCATCACCATTTTTGACTCACGTGTATGAATAACTTGAGCGAAGAAGCGCCTCCACCTTTGAGCATACTCTCTGAAAGACTCATTAGACTATTTCTTGACCTTAGTAATTTGGTACCGGTCAGGAGCCATCTGAGACTAAAAGCTGTACTGACTGAGGAAGGCATGAGCTAACTCTTCCCAGCTATGTATTTTAGAATCGTATAATCTAGTATACCATGATCGGGCTACTCCAGTTAGACTCTTTTGGAACAGTTGTATTCTAAGCTTCTCATCCTCGGCATAAGATTCGAGTTCCCCAATAAACACCTTTAAATGTGTGTAAGGATCTCCCAACCCATTATACTTTTCAAAGTCAGGAGTCTTGAACTTCTCTGAATAATGAACACCAGGGAATATACAAAGATCAACATAGGAGACACTTCCGTGTGCTCCAATCCCTTTTATAAACCGAATGGTCTCTTCCATTTGAAGGATTTTTTTCCTGATATCATTAGTGTCTGAATCTTCTTTAAGATGGGTGTTTTAAGGAATTTTGTTGGACTTATCCAACCGAAGCTCAGGTATTGGATTTGCTTAATCCACACCTTGTGTTCCTCCATGTGTAGAGGATTCTGTATGTATGGGTATTCGTGGACCCTGAGTATACTGGTGTAGTTTTTTTAGCAGAACAGCCAAATCTGTAATTTGTTTGCTTAATCCGTCAAACTCCTCACGAGAGATAGGAGTAGGATTAGACTGGTCAGATGAAGATATACTTTGTTGTAGGCTCGTGTCCTTCTTGGACTTTGACCGGGTAACAGGCCCAATTGTTTCCCTATAAAAACTTATGTAGTTTAGTCTTAGGGAATGTATCAATGTTTACATGCTATCATAATGTGTCTGTTTTAGGAGTATTATCCTGCAAAACGGATGTCAGTTGTTTGTAACACAAGATAGCATGATGGGCTTTAATATGCATGTATACACATTTTCATGTTTTCCATTACATAAAGATTGACATGGAATGAAATTACAAGTAATTGTATTTACAAGTAATTTGAAAATGGAAATCATGAAGAGACTTTCCTCCGCATTTGGTTTATCAGAGGTTGACCTATCTTAGGTTTCTCTCGCGGCTTTTTTGCATGAAGGTTCCCAGATCATCGCAATTTACTTGACGGGAAGTTAATCTGGTCTATCAACTGGAGTGAATCTGGGTGGTGCCTTTCCAGGGCCTCGTTGGAATTAGTCTCCCTACTAGTCCAGTAATCAAACACCGACGGGATAGTCTCCTGGTGGAGGAACCACGCAGCATACATTCACATGCAATGTGTCTCAGCGTTATGGGAATGATGACATGTGCAAAGCACTAATATCGTATGCAGATATAGTGTAAAGCATTAAGTGCAATAAATAAAATTCATTCGTACACATTCATCAAAATGTAAATGCAACATCCACACGCAAGCAAATATCAGTTTTTGAAAAGTTTGTAATAGCGGCTTTAAGTCCTCTTACTGGTGTCCCCAGCAGAGTCGCCACCTACCGATGTCGGGATTTTTACTGTCCCTATTATATTCTTGTCTTTTGGTGTTCTCATGTTAGGTGAGATTTGTTTGAAAAAATAAGTTATGAAAAGGTCCGATATTTATATATTGACGATTGGACTGTTAAGAGTCGCCAGTTGGTATTTTTAAATGGTTGTACCAACTCAATCGAGAAAAGGTTTGCACATTGACCATGTGATGTAACACTACTAAACTGGTCTGTGAAACTGAGATTCGTTAGGGTTCCAGGGACTTGCTTATGCAGAGGGAAAGTGTTAGGCACCCCCCGACATCCATGTTACCATGGTGACCGCCACTTTTCAATTAAAATGTTATATGAATGTGTGTGTATGTGTGGGTAGGTCAATGTGCAATTATTTGGAAGTAGTGCTATGCCTTGTTCGCACCTATATACAAAGGGTTTGAATTTGTGTAAAAATTTGGTTTTAACAAGATATAGGAGTGATGTTTTGTAAAAGAGGTTTCTCAAACCCTTATGCTCAATAGTAATTGAGGCCTTTGATACTTTCATTTTATTAAATATTCGGCTTGATTGCTTTTATTTTCGAGATGCAAAGCATCTTCGAGAAAATAAGATATATAGCAGTGTCGAACTCCTTGTGGGCATGAAAGCCATCAAAGGAAATTCAAACACCGTGAATAATATACACGATGTTTACAGCTGAAAATGTCCATCACGGGAACCGAATTTAGATTCAGAGAACTGAATCAGTGATCACATGATTCCTAGGCTCACATGATGTAGTAGTTTATATGAAAGTTGTAAGCATTATATATATAAAAGTTGTAAATACATATATAAAGACTGTTAACCACCACAAAGCGAACTTCATAGGGGATTGGAAATGTAAATATATAAAAGCGGTAAATGTATATAGAGAGACACGATCGACCACCACGAAGCACATCCATGGGGGATCGGAAATGTAAATAAAGAAGTAAAGACGATCAACCGCCATGAAGTAAATGTAGGGTTTTGACACAGAAATGCACAGCGAAAATAGAATAATTTAAACCAATTTTGAAACCCTAAACAGGATCCATGTGACAAACAATTAATTCAGTGGTTAGAAATTATACAGATTAAGAAAGCTAGAAACGATGCGGTCGAATCTCCAATGCAATTCAAACGAACTACGTCTCTACGGTATCCACACTAACGTTCCGCGAACCGTCGTACGATCTGCAGTAAAAGGAACTGTGATACTAGCCACCAAGGATGAGGATTTTCGGAATTTTTCTATAGTCTCTCTCTAAGAGCGGCTAGGGTTTTTGATTATGATTAACTTCCCTAAAACGCTGATATATCATATATATATATATATATATATATATATATATATATATATATATATATATATATATATATAAACACAAAATTCCTTTTAATTTAAATTTGTGATTTAAATACTATCAATCATATTGATATATTTAAATCCTTACAATTTAAATTAATTCCCTTTTAATAACGTTCTATGTGTGTGACCCTATATGTTATTATTACGTTGGCAATAATTTTAAAATCATATTATAAAATTATAAATAGTGAGCGACATCTAGTAATGCATCACTGCTACTGAAGTAATAATAAGATCGATGATTCGATGCAACCTTTTCGTGACCAATGTTTCAATGTAATTTAATCCTTTTAACCTTGACATCCTAGAATAAACTCGAGTCATGGAATGTGTCATACTCTTCATAATTTAATCTGTGTTTTCTTGATCAATGAGTAGACTATATGAAACAAATCACTATTTGAGCATGGCCATGCATTTCATAGTCCTACTCAATCAAGAGGCCTATGGATATCACCCCTAATATATAGGAGGGTTAAATTCCATCTAAATCACTCATATTCCTCACATGATTCATGATGTACCCAATAATCATCTTTATAGTCTACCCTATTAAAGGTGACATTTGATGATATCAAAATACATAAATTCTCGTGTAGTAATATAGTAATTTCAGGTCAGAGGACCATTACATCATTGTCACTATGAGAATCGCTAATGACACTTTGTATATTGTTCCACGTAGAATTCTTATGGTGGGTCTGTCCAGTACATCGCTCTCTAACATGTACCTATGCATTGACTTAATATCTCATATATTTATGACCAATGAGATTTGGTCATCAGTCAATCTACATACTAGTCTCAATGCATATCATTGTTGTCACATCTACAATGATACTCGACTAGGGACTTTTAAGAATAATGATACTAATTATAATTATATAATCTCATGTTCAAGTCACATACTTAAAACTATATAATTTGTATCACTATTCTAAGGAATTTTATTATGTTAACATTTATATAATGCCGTAAATAAAACCATAATAAAATCATTCATTTATTCAATCAAATATAATATCAAAATGTTAAACAATTATATCAAATAATTGGTCTCTAGGGCACAAACTCTAACAGTAAACTCTAGGTGGGACAAAATATAAATAAAGCAGTAAAAACGATCAACCACCACGAAGTAAACTCCAGGCGGGATGAAATGTAAATAAAGCAGTAAAAGGCCGCGAAGTAAACTCCAGGCCTGACGGAAATGTAAATATATATATATATATATATATAAGCGATAAACGCACCGGATATTATATCCAGGCTCAATCAAACAGAGTTTGATGGGTATAATATATATATATATAAGTATTTATATATATAAAAGCAGTAAACGTTCTTGATAAAAAATACAGGCTCATCGAATAGAGTCCGACAATAGTTTATATATATATATATATATAAGTAATAAACGCTCCGGATATAAATCCAAGCTCATCGAACAAAGTTCGATAACAGTTCATATATATATATATATATATACAAAATGAAATAAAAGTCGCGGACCGAAGTTCGGGCATACACACGCAACACGACTCTCAATGTGAAGAACAATGTGTGCACAGTAGAAGAGAAAGGCTTTAAAAAGTGTTAGAAGGCTTATAATGGACTTCCAAAGAAGACTTTTATAGCTTTAAATGGATGAACACTCGGCTCCCGCCGGTAAAAATATGACAATATATAAGCTCACAATTGTTTAAAATGAGAAAGCACTTAGTTTATAGTGTGTACAGAGCAAATTGGACAGGGCTTCCTCACCATTTTTGTCTTACAAAATGGTCACCCCAAGCCCTCTATTTGTAGAGGGGAAGCTGCAGGTAAACCTGCGGTAGTCGCAGATGTACCTGCGGCTGCCTGGGGTGCCCCAGGCTCCGCAGGTCTCGTCATCTCGAAGTATGTGCACGCGTACAACGTGATGTCCGCTCGAACTTTCAAAACTTCAATCCGGGCCTCCGATTGAGGTGTATAAGACCTTTTATTGAGTGTTGTTATCGAGAGCTACATAAATGACATAGGATTAGAGGTTGTCAGAAGTCAGGAAGATGGGACCATGCCTTTGGTCTTCAAGCTTCAAATTTTATCTAGTGCGCTGTCTTGTGTAGTAGTCATTCTGGATTGCAGCTATTCCGTTCTTGTAGGACACTGTTGTGTAGAATGTATGTTGAAATGTTTTGAGACGACGCACATGTGGGATCGAGGTGGCAAAATGATGATTTTTCCCTTCACCGGGGTTATCTCTGGTTTGGGCTGATAAAGTAGTCGTTGCTCATGTTATCTCTGAGATTGGGCTGCTGCAAGTATTGGATGTCCTCAGGATTGTCTCTGAGGTGTGCCTAACCTCCCGGGGTTATCTACGAGTTTGGGACTGAGTGCCTCAGGGTTATCTCCGAGGTTGGAGCTGATTACTGGGGGTTGAAACGAGCTTTGTCGGGGTTATCTCCGGAACTGCAACGGCACTCCTCGGTGTTATTTTTGAGGTTAAGGTTGAAACTCCTGGTGTTGTTTTCGGGCTTGAATATCTTGGGGTTATCTCCGAGATGGAAAAGGCTTCTCTGGTGGGATTTCCAGAACTGGAACTATCTTTCCCTCCAAGGTTATCTATGAAAGACTATTCTGCCCTCCTGCAATGTTATGAATGCAAAATTTTGAGTGTCTACAGTGCATAGATGGACTGTTGATTGGTATGATTATGACCAGGGATCATTCGGTCTAATCATGACTTGTAATGTTACAAATGATGTGGTAAAAGTCCTCATTGGCCCGTAGTGCATTGATGGACAGTTGTTGGTATGATTATGACCATTGATGATTACATGAATATCCTTGGCCCTTAGTGCAGGGATGATTTGATAAAGTTGATGAAAAAACTTTTTAAATCATAGAAGATAGTAGATATCATGCTCTACTTGACTCTTCTAATGGATTGCTTGTCCCGCTGCAGTTAAACTTGTTGTTTATTAGTTTAACACTATTGAAGGCTAATGATAATTTATTTTGCATTATCTTAGTCATAATATTTCTTACTAGGCTAGTTGACCTCACCCTTTTTCTTTCATTGTTCTCTTCAGGAAATGAGAACGTAGCCGTGACTAGTCGGGGACTGGAGTGATGGTCCGAGATGGTGGCTGTAATAGTCCTCACTATTCTATGAAATAGTGTGATAATAAATGTAATGAGGACTCTATTTGAGTTTGGATATTGTCTAGAAGACAATATTTGTGTAAAAACTCTCAGCTACGCTTTTGTCGTATTGTATAAAAGAAGTTTGTATTTGAATTATGTACCAAGTATTTGGCGACTCAGAATGGGTGATGTATACCTATTTTGGGGGCGTCACAACTTTGAAGATAAGTTGGACTCTGACTTGATGGAGATTTAGCAAGAGGACTATGAGGTGCCTGAGGAGATCAAAGAATGGGTCAAAGATAAACCCAAACCAAACCTTCATTAAACCACTTCCTTCAACCTTGGAACCTCAAAAACCCCAAACAAATCCAGATTAGCATGGACGTTACCCCAAGCCAAAGGAATGACATGGTTTCTTTGTTAACCTAATTCTAAGATGTGTTTACATGGTCTCATGATGACATGATCGGTTTGTCAACTGATATCGTCATTCATCGCCTACCCATTAAAGAGGGATTCAAGCCAGTCAAACAAAAGATTAAACAATTAAAACTTGAGTGGAGTTTGAAAGTCAAGGAAGAAATTGTGAAACAATTCAAAGCCGACATCATTATGGTATCAACATACCCTAAGTGGATATCTAACATAGTTCCTGTACCTAAAATCAGAGAAAAAGTATGAGTATGCGTGGATTATAGGGATTTGAACAAAGCTTATCTCTAAGATAACTTCCTAGTACCAGTTATCCATATACTCATTGATAATACAGCTTAGTATGCCATGTACTCCTTTATTGACTGCTTTGCTCGATACCACCAAATCATGGTTGTTGAAGATGACCTGGAGAAAACAACATTCATCACACCTTGGGGAACCTTTTGCTACAGACTGTTGTCATTCGGCCTCATCAATGACGGAGCTACCTATCAGCGAGACATGATGGCTCTTTTCCATGATTTAATGTATAAATAGACAAAAGTCTATGTGGATGACATCATTGTCAAATCCCAAAGGGAAGAAGACCACATACATCATCTCAAAAAGTTATTCAACCGACTATGCAAGTATTACTTAAAGCTAAATCTGGCCAAGTGCACCTTCGGCGTCAAGTCGGGCAAGTTGCTGGGATTTCTAGTGAGCCACAAAGGCATTGAGCTGGATCCTGACAAAATTCAAGCCATTACTGAGATGCTCATGCCCCAGAAAGAGAGGGAAATACGGGGATTTCTGGGAAGAATCAACTTTATCAACCAATTCATCTCCCAACTCATAGCAACTTGTGAGCCCATCTTCAAGATGTTAAGGAAGAATTCCTCCATGAAATGGAACGAAGAGTGTCAAAAGCCTTCATTTCCATTAAAGAGCAATTGGTTAAAGCTCCTGTCTTGGTACCTCCCAGGGATGACATTCCCCTATTTATGTACCTATCAATCAATGACAATGCCATGGGATGTATACTAGGACAAAAAGATAATAGAGGTAAAGAAAGAGCTATCTCTTACCTCAGCAAAAGATTCAGCATCAGTGAGCACAAGTATACCTTGATTGAAAATACTTGTTGTGCATTAGTATGGGCTTCCATAAGATTATAGCATTATCTCCATGGTCACACAACCCATCTCATATCATGCACGGATCCTCTCAAATATGTATTCAACAAACCCATATTAAATTATCGACTGTCAAAATGGCAGTTAATCCTACAACAATTTGACATCGTCCATGTGACCCAAAAGTCTATTAAAGGTTAAGGAATTGCGAATCAATTGACCACATCACCATCAGGGGATTTCAAACCCTTGGAAACATATTTCTCCGATGAAGGGGTAATAATAATTCAGCAACACCATCAGGAGGATACAGTCCAGTCATGGAAGATGTATTTTAATGGAGTTATAAACATGGAAGGTGTTAGAGCAGGAGCAGTTCTGGTGTCTATTTTGGGGGAACATTATCTCGTTGCTATCAAATTGTAGTTTGTCAGCACCAACAACATAGCTGAGTATAAAAGTTGTATAATGGGGTTGTAGCTAGCCTAATCCATGAGCATCAAATGGTTAACTATCTTTGGAGATTCGGAGCTTGTAATCAAGCAAACCACTGGGGTTTATCACACCAATTAATTACATTTGCTGTCTTACCATCAAAAAGTTAACCAGATGACTTTGGAGTTTGAAAAAATATCCTTCCTCCATATTCCTCGTAATAGGAATGACTTTACGGATGCATTAGAAACGTTGGTCTCCTTGATCAACATCTCTGAAATGGGAGGTATTTTAAATATCAAATTTGCCAGCCAAAAGGTCCCAGCCTATGGGAATTACATAAGAGAAGTATTGGATGAGCTACATCCCATCCAACACCCTTGGTACCAGTAAATCAAGGAGTATCTCCGAGATGGATCTACGCCCACTAGGGTGAGTCAAACTGAAAGAAAAAGGATCCATAGAATGGCCATGAAATTCTATCTGAGCAAAGACGCACTCTACAAAAGAGATGTGGGACTAGGCCTTCTAAGATGCCTAGACAACGACCAATCCCAGTGACTCATGAATGAAATCCATGGTGGAGTGCGCGGTCCACACATGAGCGGTCCTCTACTTGTTAAGAAAAACTTAAGAACAGGGCATTACTGGCTCTTTCTTAAAGTTAACTGTAATGATCACATCATGAGATGTTATCAATGCCAAATTCATGGAAATGCTATCCACGCCCCTCTAAGGGAACTCTACAATATGAGTTCACCCTGACCTTTCTCAATGTGGGGAATGGACGTGATCAGGCCAATCGAGCCCAAAGCCAGCAATGGTCATCTGTTTATCTTCACCATAATCGATTATATTAGTTCCCAATAGGCACACAATAGATCTAGAAGGGTGGTTGAATAGATCCTTTTTAATTTTCAAATACTTTTCTTGTTTATTTTGTATTGCTAATAAATTAGCATATGACAAACATAAGAATCTTTTCAAGCACAGCAGAATAAATAAAAGATCCCCTTCATTAATATATTCATGAACCTACATACATTATTCATAGAGTTAGTTAAGTTATAAGCAGTTAATACATACATAGCATTTATAGCAGTTAGATACATAATGTAAATAACAGAAAGTAAATGACTGAATGTAAAAGACACAAGGGATTTTAAGTGGTTCAGAGACTCAAGCTCCTAATCCACTCTTCTTCTTCAACGAGTAAGAATTCCACTATGGAAGGGCAGCGCCCTGAATCACTAAGATTCCTTCAAGGCTAGCAGCCTTGGAACTTCAGTTCACTAAGAAATCTTCAAGCCCAGCAGGCTTGGATCTCTTCTAGTTCACTAAGAACTCTTCAAGTCCAGTAGGCTTGGAACTTCATTTAATCCCTCCGGACAATGACCCCTTAGGCCCTGACTACTTGTTGTTTGTTGTAGTTGTTGTTGGTGCTGAGCTGATAAGATGTCTTGAAGCTTGAACATCTATTATATTTACTAGCTTGATGTGGTCCTCTTTGCATTCTGCGTAGAGTCTGGACCACCTCTTCTCTGGTGCAGCTGATCTTCACACTGTTTATCACATCTTCATCCACTGTCAACTTTGCACCATCACCAATTTGGTTTACTAAGTCTTTGAGCTTTTAGTTGACTTCGTCTAGTACTTAGCATTCCCTGAACCCTTCTTGAATGATTTGCAAACATGGTTCTGCATCTGTTCTGTTTCAGCTTTTGGTTCCTGGGGATTCATAGAGTAGCTCTCTGGATCTTCTTTGTGCTCTGCCACTTTTCTGAATGCTATCTTCTTGGCCTTCTCGGCTCTCAGCTTAGCTACCATCTTAAGTGGCATTCTCATCCTTATTGAGTGAAGCTTTAATCTGTTCAAGTCCTTCTTCAAATCTACTTCACTTCCACCTCCGTAGTCTCACTCTCATTGAGACTTGATCCATTCAGCTCTGGTGGAACTCGTAGAGTCAACACTATAGCATTCCAACAACTCAATGATCCTTCAACTCAGCAAAACTTAATCTTTGAAGCTCTGGCTGGTATATACTCCTTCACAATCTTCCCGTTGGAATATAGCCATTGGAAGCTATTTGAATTGCTTCGTAGATCTCGAGTTATTTGGTGCAGACTGTTTGATGTGACATGACAGCTCCTTTTTGACTTTACTGACACAGCAGTCTGCTACCTTACCTACCACCTTAAAGTTGTCATCTTTCCATGTCAGGTAGGTTATCATCTTTATTTCTTCTTTCTGACTTCTCGATTAGAACATCAAAAATTATCCTTTTGCATCAATGCTCTCAATTAGTAATGTTTGAATATTAGTCTTCAGATTGAACCGTTGTTAATGCTTCAATCTTCAGATGACCGAACTTTATGATTCTGATGCAGATGTTCTTGGACCTGATCGTAGTGTGTCTTGTTGAATGTTTCTCATTGACTGATTGAGACAACACTATGATCCTGAAGAGTGTTAATTAAATCTTCAAGGTAGAACACCTCTTCCTTCACTTGTGCAGTGCTTCAACACTTCTGTTTTCCTCGACTGATCTCAGAAACTAATAGCTTGACTCTTTGTTCTGGTCTCTTCTTAATGGCAAGACATATCAAATTTGTGGCAAACCCTGCTCTCTTTCTCCTTATGATCTCCCGTTCACTTATCATCAATGGTCTGACCCATGCTTAATCACTTTCACCTTGTTCTTCATAAGATGACCAGTATCTCTGTATAAACTGCATCAGTTCCTTCTTTGTTTGGTAAACACTACGATCCTAGTTGATCCCAAGATCATTGTTTTATGTTCTCTTGACTGCTACTGCAATTGCTGACTTCCCTTAGTCAGTCACTTTTATTGAAGTATTCTTCTGATCGACTTGTGGAAGACTTCATCTTGAAAGGCTTTATAACTCAATCTGGATGTTGATTGGGTTGGTGCTTAAATCTTATGTTAGCTTCCAAGCCATTCGTTGAGTGCTCTCTGGTTTCCTTCAGGTGGAATGTATCTTTGCAACTCAGACCAGAGGCTTCATACTTTGGATATTCTGGGATTGCTCATTGGTTTAGAATCGTGTTGACTTACAATTCTACCTTGGCATTGTGAGTACCTCTGTTGAAACCTTAGCTCTGCAGACTACGAGTTGGCTTTGGTCTTACTGCACTATGATTCCAAGATCAGACCTTGACAGATTACATTTTTTATCTTTATGCTTGCTGTCCTCGTATGATCTGGCTCGACTACGATTTATGCCTTTGATATGATCAGTAGACTCTACGACTTCAAGTGTGGACTATGATTCTTGACTTAGCTTTGGCAGATGCTTAGTCGGCTCTTAGACATATTGTCTCTACGATTCTGAATATGACTTCCTCAGTAGACTACGGCTTTGAGGAAGTTCTTCTCGACACACTACGATCCTTCCTCGTTTCTCCTGGTAGTCTACGAACTCTGAGATCTACTATCTTGCAGACTACGATTCTGTCTTGATAGTTCTCGAATTTTCCTAGCCTCTCCTAGCAGACTACGATTTCTGGTGCAGTGTTTGACGATCAAACATGCCTATCTATTACATTATATGATCAACCTAACAAACTTGATCTTTCTATATTTATAATCCTTGTACATCATTTCTTTTTAAGGACTTTACAAAGCTATTTTTCTTATGTAGGATCAACCTAACATATTTGATCAATTCATTCTAAGTCCTTGTACATATGTTCTTATTATTTATCAAAGGACTTTACAGCTTTTATTAATGCAAGCATATTTACATATTCATTCATTTATATCATAATCAAATCATATATAAATTGGAATATCATTCACATGCTTATTCCTAACAGACTACATCACCAAATGGGTAAAGACAACCTTTTTCCCCATAGTTACCAAAGAGGTGATCATTGGTTTCATCAGAAAGAATAATGTCATTTGTCGATATGGACAACCAGATGTGATTGTGTAAGACCCCAACTTTTATGAATAAAGATAAATTTTTCTATAAATATAATTTTTGAATATTAATGTGTGAATTTGTTATAATGTTATATTTGTGGGTAATATTTATAAATTTTTCAAAGTATGCAAGTTGTTATAAAATATTTGATTGGTCGGGGAATATTTGTTTTAACAGGGAATATTCATACGACGACACAATCATTGGTGGACCCACAACAAAATTATTGTCGGAGTTAGAAAACGACAGAAATATCTTTTCATAAAAATAACGGCGAAAGTTTTACCATTAAACTGTTGAAATACCCGGTGGTAAAAGTACAACAATACGTGTGGTTGCATAGTAGCACACGGTATTGATTATTGATGCTTACATGAGAAGTCACTTAGTTATACACAATTATTTCAACAGTAATTGCTACATAGTATCTCACGTTATTTGATTCAATTATTGTCAATATTTTATATTATTAAATCAATAATTGAGATTATAAATTATTCATATTATTATTTGCATAATTAACAATGTCTAGAAAGTTCTGTCAATGAAAAAGGTTTGGTCACCTAATTGTGCGCCAATAGGGAGAAATCCTTATCGGAAAACCCGCTCTTTCCTATGAACGATCTAGTTGTTAATATTGCGGGTTATAATAATGATGAATAAATGTTGTTAAAAATATTGAGGAGATTTTTTATGAAGTATTTATTGTAAATTGTGCTTATTATATGGAACCCCATTTACCTATTTTTCAAAATAATTGGTAAAACGTTATTCGGTATATATATATATATATATATATATATATATATATATATATATATATAAAATAAAGGTGGGGGCCACAATTGGGCCCCATATTTTGAAAAATGAAATGTGAGGGGGAGAATTAAAAAAATGTCACGGGTGGTTTACTATTTGCTTTATATATATATATATAATAAGTTTTGTTTTGTTGTGAAAAAATAAAATTTATTTTATTTTATTGAATATTATATTAATAATTGGAAAAAAGGGGCGTCTGAGTTATTTTTCTTTCGCCCATGAATTTTCATCTGATATCCCACTGTGCGTTCATGATATTTTTTTCTAAATAGTATCCTTCCATTCTCCTATAAATAGGATGCTTAGTTTAGAATTGAAAATCACACCAGAATCAGAGAATTCTTCTTCTATAATCTTGAGCGTATTTCTTTAGAGTTTAAGAAATCTTTGAGCGTAGAAAGCAGTGAAAGTTTTCTTCAAGAATATCTCCGCTATACCAGTCAGAATACTCTTCTTTTTAAGGCAAGGTGTATTATTTATTTCATATTCTCTTACGATATTATTTTTTGTATTCGTAAGAAATTTTATTTCGTTCAATATTCGCAAGAAATATTATCTTTGTTTAATATTCGTAAGGAATATTATCTTCATTCAATATTCGTAAGGAATATTATTTTCGTTTAACAGTTGTAAGGGATATTATTTTTTTTCAATATTAATAAGAAATAATATTTTCTTTCATACTCTGTAGTATGTAAGTAATATTATTTCATTTCAAATTCCGAATTCTATACTCATTTTGTTAAGTTTTGACTTTTATAATCCATGAAATTATTAGAATATCCTTGAAATTTGCGCTTCATCCAGTATCTTTACATGAAAATATTATTCTGAGCATTCTTGATAATATTATGTCGGAGTACTATTCACGGGGTACTATTCCTGAAGTACTATTCATGGGATACTATTCACTCAGTTACTGTTCACCCGGGGTATAATTCATGCTAAAAATTGATTTCTTTGGGGTCCAAATCATTTTTGGTACAATACTATTCTTGAATTTTACTCCCCAAAGTAATATCATGTTGACAATTTGGACATTATTGAATTCTGGATAAATTAAATTATAAGTCTTTAAAAATTTATCCTTTGCTTTCTTTTAATTGAATTCTTATATCATTGTCATCATCCACATGCTTATATTGTGAGGAAAGTCATCTTTGGCTTAGGTGCATAGATGGACTGTTGATTGGTATGATTATGACCATGGATTATTCAGTATAATCATGACCGTAATGTTAGAAATGATGTGGTAAAAGTCCTCATTGGCCCGTAGTGCATTGATGGACAGTTGTTGGAATGATCATGACCATTGGTAAAAATACGAATATCATTGCCCCGTAGTGAATGGATAATCTGTGGTCGTGATACTAATCAATATCCTTGGCCTGTAGTGCTGGGATGATTCGATGATGTGGTTTATTTATTAAGATGAGTCTTAGCGATAAAATTGATGATAAACTTTTTAAATCATAGAAGATAGTAGATATCATGCTCTACTTGACTTTTCTAATGGATTGCTTGTTCCACTGCAGTTAAACTTGATGTCTATTGTATTTTATCAATTTAACACTGTTGAAGGCTAACGATAAATTATTCTGCATTATCTTAATCATAATATTTCTTATTGGGCTAGTTGAGCTCACCCGTTTGCTTTCATTGTTCTCTTCAGGAAATGAGAACGTAGTCGGGACTAGTCGGGGAACGGAATGATAGTCCGAGATGGTGCATTAGTAGTCCTCACTATTCTATGAAATAGTGTGATAATAATGAAAACTCTTAGCTTATGTTTTGTCGTATTTTACACGACAGTTGTATAATTAAGTTTTATTTGAATTTTGTATCATGTATTTGGCGACTCAGAATGGATGATATATACCTATTTTGGGGGCATCACAGTTGGTATCAAAGCTTAGGGATATGATCCCTGGAAAAGATGTGAGACAAGAACTAGGGGGTGAGACAGGGAAATCCTTCGCTAGTATGACCTAACTATGCTTATTTATTATTTAATTGGCCGGTCAGAGTATAAGGATAATATGTGACATGTCAATTAACCCTTCTTTTGTAGCAGTGTTTCAAAATTACATTTGAAAATCAAGAGATGAACTCATATAGAGTTTTAAGCGATGAATCAAGGAGATTCATTTAAAGAAAAAATATTTCAGTATAATATTTTGTTATAACAAAGATTTTATTGGGGAGTACTAATTAAGTTATTAAACTTGATTGTAGGATGTCAGGCGAAGAAGAAATTAGAGATATCCATGTGGTGAGTGAAGAATTAATAGTTGCACCCAAGCTAGTCGCAAAGGTAGAAACTGAGAGTGAGGAAGAAGAGGAACCCGAGGAGAATTTATTGGGAGAACTTTATGATCGAAATGTAAAACTGCAAAATCGTATTTATGAGTTAGAAGAGCAGGCTGAAAAATGACAGGCGGTCGTGGAACAAAAGGATGCAACAATTTAAGCTTATGTTACCCGATATGTGATGCTTGAACAGAAGCACTCTTTGGCAGAGTATAAGATGATAAAGCTAGAATCTGAGAATTCAATTGTCAAGGATATGCTGAAAGAAGAAACAACTGAACGAGTGAGAATGAAGGATGCATGGGTAAAAACCGTACGACGTATTGATATTGTGGAAAGAGAAGTCCGGTCCAAAAAGGCTAAAATAGATTATATGTATTTCTCTTTTTGGACAGCAATTAGGAGTACCCAACATAGATTTTTGAATTACCCTGTACATTGCGGTCAAACCGAATTCGATATAGATCGAAGATTAATGATTCAGATCATGGAACAGGAGTACGACGAAGTAGTTGAGGGTGAAATATGCCCTATCGCAAAAGTCAATTCCACTGCTAATGATGACACCAAAGGCTGTCCCAGACAAGTCAAAGTCAGTGGTTCAAGTGAGAGCGCTTTTTGTAACTTCCCAAAAAATGAGGAACCAAATGAAGTTATAACGAGTAAGCTAATAATAAACTCTTGCGAAGTCTATACCTTATTTGATATCAGTTCTACCTATTCTTTTATTTCTCCTACTTGTGCTCAACGTTTAAATTTAACTCCGACGAAATTAGACTTTGACTTATCTGTTGAAATTCCGTTAGGATAAACCTTCATTACATCTGTGACACCCCTAAATCCGGGTACTTCCATTTTCACAGGATTTGGTGTTCACTGTACAAATATAATCTATCTATCTACCCATAAATAAATGCAAACCATGCAATAGATAGAAATAAATAAATAAATCTTCCCTTATGGGGTTACACCATCTGCATAATAAATAAAATCCCAGGTCACTCTAACCTTAAACATCTGTACGGAATCATAAACAAGTAACAAGTCTTAAACAACATTACGTTTGAATATAAATACACAATAACAACAAGTCTTCTTCATTTGTTAACCTTGCCCTTGCCTTTACTAGTGGAAGGCTCGTCAGATCTTTCGTTCTTAACTGCAATGTTATTATTATGCAAGAGTGAGCACGATTGCCCACAAGTATAACAATATAACAAATGAATAATAACATGCGAATAAATCAAAGACTTCTAAAATAGGAAAGTCAGCTTTTGAATCAAGAATGAATATCAAGAGACAAAAGAACTTCTGAGGGTCATAAGACCTTGAACTATGTCCTAGGTTGTCAAATGTTTATACTTGAAATCTTTAACAGTCATAAAACTATGGACTCTTCTTCTCGTACTTAGGGGGATCATCCCTTAGTACCATACTGTGCACAATATCTCAACGCTAACGCATAAGTAATCCCCTATACACGGTTGTTCATCTCAGTTTGACATTAGAGTCCGCACCAAAGGAAGTTTGGTTTGGATAATTCATCAAGGGTTCTGAAATTTAGAACGCTCATCAACTATGGACTAGTCGAATCATTAAGGGTTCGCTAGTCTAACAAGGTTCAACAGTAACTGATATTTAAATCGAATAACAATCTCAATAGATATACAATAGAATAGATATTGTATAACAGAATCATACTTTGAAAGATTAATATACTTTATATAACAAAATGGACTTGATCAATAATTTTCTCGATGTAAAGAGATAGATTAATAATAAACTTATATAATGATAACGAGTAGGATTAGGAAAATTGCCTCGTGCGTAGATTACACGTTAATTTATACATGTTCCTTGATTTAATCCTACATACCATTTACATTCACAATACCAGTCAATTATAACATAACTAGTCATCATACTTTCATTCTTTTTGTTTAAACACGGATTATGACTATACTTAGTCAAATTACCACACTTATTGACACATAATTTACGCTTCATAACCAATAAACTAACTATGCGTTTAATAATTCAATTCACACGTAATTATGTTATTGACATGCTAAGAATTTATTTTAACGTCTCATTATATGTCTAACATGTTTTTATGTTCATTAGATTGAGTTGCTATTAAGTTCCCAAACTTGAAAAATCAAAAATTCCATTTTCTGGACAATCACTAAGTGTCATTTCATGGCGGCACCATGTTATACTTGTTTCTTGGCGCTACTGCCAGTGTATGATGTCTTGTTGAAGGCTCGCATCATGGTCTTATGTCACTACGGTGCGGGACTCAAGGTATGAAGTTGGCGCCGCGGTGTGAAACTCCAGTTTTTGAATTCCAGTTCGCGAAGAACACAGAATCAAGCGAAATTATCATTACATGGTCATTAAATTCACCAAATTAAACTTACCCGCATACTAGAATTCGTACATAATCATTACACAACCTTTATAGAGTGATTTTAACCAATTAAAACACATAATTACAGAATCAAAACATGTAATTTCACTATTATTGATGTTCTTGAAGGTTTTATAAAAATTAACACTACGGATTCGTTATAACACCAAATCCATCCATTCAAAGTTTGATTTCTTCATTTTAACATGCATACTTATATACGAGTGTGAATTTTATGAAACAATATATGTTTGACATATTAAATTTACGTATAAGGGCCACATGGCAATATTCTATACTCTATAAATTTTGAAGCAATAACATACGTTATAATATTATGAAACTGATGATATGGAACCATACAATATATAGTAAAACACATTATAACAATATCTTATCACATATATACATATAATTATTACCCTTTCCAATTACACAAATTTAACAGAAACTAGAAA
The DNA here is from genome assembly GCA_020205615.1 of Panax quinquefolius. NCBI lineage: Eukaryota > Viridiplantae > Streptophyta > Magnoliopsida > Apiales > Araliaceae > Panax > Panax quinquefolius. Next base: position 675,817 of record JAINUW010000400.1, on the reverse strand, counting down.
GTCAAAAACTTGAACAACGTAAATTTGAAATTTGGGGAAGAAGAGATTACCCTTGATTACTCTGCTTGAATTATACAAGGTGATAACAAGTTAACAACTCCCAATTTCCCACACTTCTTCTCCTTTAATCTCACTGATTCTCAAAACTCTCTCTCTCCCCCCCTCTCTGTTTTGCTTTTTTAGACTTAGCAAATAAAAAAAAAGAAGACGTATAATAATAAAGGAACTGACGCGTTGTGGTCAGTTACCCAATCATGGGTTAACTGCCCTCAACTCCCACTAAGGCAATGTTTGGCTAGCTTTAAAAAACTTATACCCATTTAATTTAATTAAACTTTTATAATATAATTTAAATCATGTCACATCCAATTAGATAATAAATCAAATATCTAGTTTAATTTAATTCAAATAACATATAATAATTTCTCATTAATTCACATAGTCACATAATTAAATTTCTCATTTATTAATTATGTCAAATTCATTTATCCTTTAATTAATTATTAAATTAATTAAAATAACATTAAGCTTATTAAATATTTCTTTTAATTCAATAAGCTCTCATAAATACATACTTGAATAATAAGGATTCTTCACATTAATTTAATAAATATAACACATATAATTAAATTAATCTGCCACAACTTCATCAATTAATTACTTAATCTAATAATTAATTCATCGAAAAATATTTATTTACTCCAATAAATATTAAAATTAAATTATAAAATCTCGGTTGTCAGATCTTTCCCCCTTAAAAGGATTCTGTCTTCATAATCACGACTCAAATAATTCGTCCGTTACATTCTCCACCCCCCCCCCTCCCCTTACAAAGATTTTGTCCCTAGAATAGCTTATAATAATCTAAGTAAATAAATGAGGATAATGCTTCATCATATTTTCTTCGAGTTCCCACATAGCTTCTTCTGCGTTGTGGTTCCTCCAAATTACCTTAACAGAAGGTATTACTTTATTTCTTAGAACTTGCTCTTTTCGGCCGACAATCTGAACAGAAATTTCTTCGTAAGATAAATCTTTGTCAAAATGTAGGGTTCATATTCAATCACGTGCTTGTAATCGGGTTTGTAGGGTCATAGAACTGAGACATGGAAAACGTTGTGGACATTCTCGAGAGCTGGAGGTAAGGCTACCTCATACGTAACCTCTGACCCTTCGCAGTACTTCAAAGGGTCCAATGAATCTTGGGCTTAATTTCCCTTTCTTTCTGAACCTGATCTTTCCCTTCCAGGGAGAGACTTTTAAGAACACATAACTACCTGATTCAAACTCAACCTTTTTTATGGTGTGGATCGACGTATTTCTTCTGTCTATCTTGAGCTGCTATCAATCTTGTTCGGATCACTTTGACTATTTCTGTTGTCTATTGTACCAATTCCAGACCTAGTAATTATCTTTCGCTAACTTCATCCCAGTATAGCGGAGTTCTGCACTTTCTGTCATATAACGCTTCATAAGGCGGCATGCCAATACTAGCATGGTAACTGTTGTTGTAGCCGAACTCTATGAGCGGTAAATGGTCATCCCAATTTCCTTTAAAGTCCATTATATAAGCTCTTAACATGTCTTCTAATGTCTGAATTGTTCTTTCACTCTGTCCATCTGTCTGAGGGTGATATGCCGTACTTATTCACAACTGTGTACCCATGCATTCTTGTAGACGTTTCCAGAAGTTCGACGTAAAGCGCAGATCTCTATCTGAAACAATTGACACCGAAACTTCGTGCCTTGAAACAATCTCTTTCACATATAACCTTACCAACTGATCTAAGTTGAATCTGATTTTGATCGAAAGGAAGTGTGCGGATTTCGTCAATCGGTCAACAATAACCCATACTGCGTCGTAGCCTTTCTGAGTTGTCGGTAGGCCAACCACGAAATCCATCATAATATGTTCCCATTTCCATTCTGGAATCTCTAAAGTTTTTAGTAACCCACTTGGCCTTCGATGTTCTCCTTTCATTTTCTGACATGTCAGACACTTGGCAACACATTCTGCAACCTCTTGTTTCAAATTTGGACACCAGAAATGTTGTCGAAGATCTTGGTACATCTTGGTGCTACCAAGGTGAATCGAATATCGTGAGTTATGAGCCTCGCTCAAAATTTCTTCCTTAATCTCTGATACTAGCGGTACCCAAATTCTACTCTCAAATCTCAGTATTCCTTCCTTATCCATCTTGAATCTTGATTCGGTTCCTTCGAATGTCTTCTTTTTCACAGTTTTGCATTCGTCATCTTGAAGTTGAGCCTCCTTAACCTTATCTAGTAGGGTTGTACCAGATTGCATTTGAAACAGCTTCTTATCAATCTCCATAGGACACTTCACTTCCAATTCCAGCTTTTTCATTACTTAAATTAACTCCTCCTGATCGGTCAACACCATCAGTTTCTCCCGACCCTTTCTACTTAAGGCGTCGGGAACCACATTTGCCTTACCCGGATGGTATAAAATCTCACAATATTAATCCTTAATTAACTCCAACCACCTTCTTTGGCGCATGTTCAAGTCTTTCTGTGTAAAAATATATTTCAGACTCTTGTGGTCTTTATATATATTTCACACTTCTCCCCATAGAGATAGTGCCTCCAGTTTTTCAAAGCAAAAACCACCGCAGCTAACTCCAAGTCGTGGGTCGGATACCCCTTTTCATAATCCTTCAACTGTCGTGATGCACGGAGTTCCGGTATCAATTGTTTCAGATAAGGATCCGCGCTTCACATCAAATTTCTGGAAACGTCTTCAGGAATGCATGGAGTGCGCAATTGCGAATGAGTACAACTTACCACCCTTAAAATGAATTTTACGGTGAGTGAGAAAACGATTCGGACATTAGAAGATATGCTAAGAGCCTATGTGATGGACTTTAAAGGAAATTGGGATGATCACCTACAGTTAGTAGAGTTCTGGCTACAACAACAACAGCTACCACACTAGTATAGGCATGTCATGCCGCCTTACGAAGCGTTATACGGCAGAAAGTGCAGAACTCCGCTTTACTAGGATGAAGTTGGTGAAAGACAATTGCTAGGGCCAGAATTGGTACAGCAGACGGTAGAAATAGTCAAAGTGATCCGAGCACGACTGGTAGCGGCTCAAGATCGACAGAAGAAATACGCTGATCCACATCGTAAAAATATCGAGTTTGAATCAGGTAGTTATGTTTTCTTGAAGGTCTCTCCCTGGAAGGGGAAGATCAGGTTCGGAAAGAAAGGGAAATTGAGCCCAAGATTCATTGGACCCTTTGAAACACTGAGAAGAATCGGAGAAGTTGCGTACGAGGTAGCCTTACCTCCAGCACTCGAGAATGTCCACAACGTCTTCCATGTTTCTGTATTACGACCCTACAAGGCCGATTACAAGCATGTAATTGAATATGAACCCCTACATTTTGAGAAAGACTTATCTTACGAAGAAATTCCTGTCCAAATTGTCGACCGAAAAGAACAAGTTCTCAGAAATAAAGTTATACCTTCTGTTAAGGTAATTTGGAGGAACCACAATGCTGAAGAAGCTACGTGGGAACTCGAAGAGAATATGATGAAGAATTACCCTCATTTATTTACTTAAATTATATGTAAGCGATTCTGGGGACATAATCTTTGTAAGGAGGGGAGAATTTAACGGGTCGAATTTATTGAGTCATGATTCTGGGGACAGAATCCTTTTAAGGGGGGAAAGATGTGACGAACGAGATTTTTGTAAATTAATTTTAATATTTATTGAATTAAATAAATATTTTTCGATGATTTAATTATTGGATTAAATAATTATTTGATGCAATTGTGGTAGATTAATTTAATTATGTGTTACATTTATTAAATTAATGTAGAGAATAATTATTATTCAAATATGTAATTATGTGAGCTTATCGAATTAAATGAAATATTTAATTAAGCATGATGTTATTTAATTAATTTAATTATTAATTAGAGAGTTAATAATTTGACATTATTTATTAATGAGAAAATTAATAATGTGACTATGTGAAATTATTATATTTTATTTAAAATAAATTAAATAAGATATTGATTTATTTTATGAAGGAGTGTGACATTAATTAAACTATATGATAAAGTTTTATTAAATTAAATATTTTTAAATCTATTTTGCTAGCCAAACAAGGCCTATGGGGAGTTGGAACAGCTACCCATTATTGGGTTAATGACCACTCAATCGTCGATTCTCTTATTATATCATACGCCTTCTTTTCTTTCTTCATTTTTCCTAAGTCTAGAAAAGTAGAAACAGAGAGAGTTTCAGAGAGAGATTGAGAAGTGTTGAGAAATAATTTTGATTGAAGAAGAGTTGAGAAGAAATTATTCCCTACTTCTTTTCTTTCTAAATTTCCGAACCCTTGATGAATTGTCCAAACCAAACTTCCTTTGGTGCGGACTCGAATGTCAAACTGAGATGAACAACCCTGCAAAGGGATTTACTTATGCGTTAGCGTTAGGATATTGTGCATAGTATTGTACTAAAGGCTGATCCCCCTAAGTACGAGTAGAAAGGTCCATAGTCTTATGACTGTTAAAGGTTTCAAGTATAACCCTTGATAACCTAGGACATAGTTCAAGGTCTTATGACCCTCAGAAATCTTTTGATTCTTGTTATTCATTCTTGATTCAAAAGTTAAGCTTTTATTCAGATGTCTTTGATTCACTCGCATGTTATTATACTGTTATTTCATTGTTATACTTGTGGGCATTTGTGCTCACTCTTGCGTAATAATAACATTGCAGTTAAGAACGAAAGATCCAAAGAACCTTCTACTAGTAAAGGCAAGGGCAAGGTTAACAAGTGATGAAGACTTGTTGTTTTATATGATGATGTGTTTGTTTAAGACTTAAGTTAATGATGTTGTTTAAGACTTAATTGTTTATGATTCCGCACAGATGTTTAAGGTTAGAGTAACCTGGGATTGTATTTATTATGTAGTTGTTGTAACCCTATAAGGGGAGATTTATTATTATTTCTATCTATTGCATGGTTTGCATTTATTATGGGTAGATATATAGATGATATTTATCTGATGAACACCAAATCTCGTGGAATTGAAGTACCCGATTTGGGGTGTCACAAGTTAGTATCAAAGTGTAGGTTATGAACCTTAGGTGGGGGAACAACCTTAGGTAGTAGCCTTATAGAAAGAAGATAGTGATGGAAAACTCTTATCGAGTTATAAGAAATGAATTTATGTAATTCATTGAAGATAATAAAAGACCTTATGTGTTTATGTGTTAAAGTAGTATCGTTAGATGATACGACTTAGTAACTAAAACTTAAAATTTTGTGTCGGGATGTCGAATGTTGGAGAAGCTAGTCAAGTGGGGAGGAAGAACCCGTGTACCCTATAAATCTGAAGAGGAGGAGGAGCCAGAGACATTCATGTCGTTAGGGAGAAGCGGTGATGCAGAGAGAGTCGTCTCCATTGATCACCGTTGTTGGTCGGGAGCATGAGCCCGAGGCCCGATCTGAGGAGGATCATTTGTTGAGGAAGAAGAAGAGAAGAAGAAGAGGAGTTACCACGATTACAGTTGATCTTTGAGATGTATGACCGTTATTATCTGACCGTAGCGTGGAGTTTCTGAGGCGAGGTCCGAGATTTGGTGAAAGCGAGCGGTTATTCAAAGATATTACTTTAGAAGCGAAAGGAGAGGAGATTTCAACTCTTCACTCTCGTTTAGGAAATGTAGAATGGGATTTGGTCCATGAGAAGGTCAAATGAAGATAAGGCCAGGAGATAGAAAAGTGAAGAAGGAACCCAGAAGGAAACCTCCGGAAAGGCTTGCCATAGCGAGAAGAGGGATGGGTAAGAGAATCACGTTGAAGTGATGATCGTGCGTAAGATGATAGTCGTCGTGAAAAGAAGGCAAAGCTTGAAGAGACATATTCTACACTTAATCATGCGATGAATGAGGCCCAAGATCGAGTTTTGAGGTACCCCATTCAGTTCGAAGGACTTCCATCGTATATCTTTGGATCGCAGGACGATGTCTCGTATCATGGATGAGGAGCGTGGCAAGGCTATTCAGCACCTTGATAAACAGTGATAGAATTTGTTTAATTATGTGAAAGACTTAATTAGTTTTTATATGTAAATTACGGCGTGTTTATGAGCGAAAGAATATTTGAATGTTTTAAATCTGTGGATTCTTTATTCGAGGATAGTTGATGTAAATAGCGATTATCTTATCGTTTAATGTTAAAACTTTGATTTGAATGCAAATATATCAAGTTGTTTGAGATGATGTGTTAAGTGATATGTTAAATTGTTGAGTAATGCCTTAACTATTTAGAGAAATAAATAAAGTTCTAATAAAGCGTTTATTTAACAGAAAAATGCCGCCAAGGAGAAGACAACAACGTCAAACCGACTTAGGAAGAATCAACCAATAATAACAATTATGCCAACGCTAATCCGTTGCGGCGGTTGGTGAACTTACTAATCTGGAGCCATGAATAACCAACCTCAAGCTCCACCAAACACAACGTTTAAGGACTTGGCGGGTGGGACCCGCCAGAGTTCAAAGGTTCCATGAACCCAATCGAGGCTCAAACGTGGGTTATGGAAATGGAGAAGGTTTTCGACGTTGCTAGGGTTAGAAGACGACCGAAGACCGCTTTTGCAACGTTTATCTTTGAAGTCCGAGGCTAGCTATTCTTGGTGGCAAGCAAACAAAGTGCGAGGAGGTGAAGGTATAATTATGTGGGAGAGATTTAAAGAGATGTTTTTCAAAATGTATTTCCCAACTAGTTTACAAAACCGGATGGAGGTTCAATTTCTAGAGTTGAAGCGAGGGAAATATGGCGTGCTGACTATGCGGATAAATTCAACAAATTGGCAAGGTTTGCCGTGTATCAAGTTCACACTGGATGGATGAGGAGGAAGGCGAGACGGTTTGAAAGCGAAGGACTAAAGCCTTGGGTGTACAAACAAAGGTATCAATGTTTGATTAAACACGTTTCTTTGGAGTCTTTGGAAAAGGCCATCCTCATTTGAAGGAGGAAGCGATCACGGTGACCAAGTACAATCAAGATCAAAAGAAGAAGAAGAGTGAAGGTGAAGGAAATAACAAGGTCGGTGGAAGTGGAGCGGGAGGTGGAAATTTCAATCGAGAAGAAAAGGTGGAGCAACGACTCATCATCGGGGAATCAAAGGGTAGTCGAAAAGAAAAGAATCGAAGCATGCCCGACTTGCGGGAAAGCCCATCTGGGGAGTTTGTATGAAAGGAAAAAGTGTGCTACAATTGTGGATGGAAGGCCACATAGCACCAAACCTATCCAAACCGAAAGAAGGGTGCTTGTTTTACTTGTGGTTGAAGGACCATCTGGCGAAGATTGTCCCAAGAAGGGATCGGGAGGGTCGGGATCGGGGAGAAATCGGGAAATAACGGTGGAAATGCCTTAACCATCACCGGACCAACCACAAACAAACCGTCCGACCGCCCGGACTTTCAATATGACGGTGCGGGATGCAATCCGGTCTAAATGATGTGGTGTCGGTATCATTCCGTCAATGAAATTAATGCTTATGTTTAATTTGATTCGGGTGCTACTTGTTCCTTTATATCAAGAAGACTTTGCTAATAGTTTAGATTTGCTTATGGATGAGTTGGAATATCCATGAATATAGAAATTGCGAATAGGAGATAATTCTGTTAAATGCGTGTTTAAGAAGCGTAGAGTGGATATTAAGGGTAATATCATGAGCGTAGATCTTATCCTATTCGACTTGGGGAATTTGGCGTTATTTTGGGAATGGATGGTTATTCAATTACGGGGCATAATTGATTGCCAAAAAAGCGTATTAACCTTATGACTCCATCAAAGGTTGTGTTTTATGGTAGCAAATCGCTAAACAAGCGAGTTGTCTAATGATGATGCGAGCCGAAGTTGTTAAGACAAGGCATGTAGGATACTTAGCTTACATAGTTGATAGTCGAAAAGAGAATCAAGAAGGTAGAAGAAATCTGGATTGTGAGGGACTTCGTCGACGTATTTCAGACGATTTACGGGACTTCCACGGATAGAGAGTAGATTTACGTGTCGATTTGGTGCGGAACTGCTCCAATATCGAAGGCACCATACCAAATGGCACCCGATGAGAGATGAAGGAATTAATGGTACAACTACAAGAATTGTTGGACAAGAAGTACATTCAACCCAAGCGTATCGCCGTGGGGAGGCCTTAGGTGTTGTTTGTGAAAAGAAGGATGGATCGATCTACTCTGCATTGACTACTGAGAGAAACCGAATAAGGTCACGATTAAACGGATATCCATTACTGAGGATCGGCGACTGTTTGATCAATTGAAGGGCGAGATACTTTTCCAAGATAGACTTGAGAAGCGGTTATCATCAATTGAAGGTGAGGCCGGAGGATGTACCAAAGATCTGCGTTCGAACACGATCTGGTCACTCTGAATTTTTAGTAATGTCGTTTGGTCTTACGAATGCTCCTGCAGCATTTATGGGACTAATGAATGGTGTGTTCAAGCCATTTTGGACAAGTTCGTAGTGGTATTTATAGATGACATTTTGGTCTATTCGAAAACCAAAGAAGAACACGAAGAGCATTTGAGATTAACGTTGGAAGTATTGAGAAGGGAAAAGTTGTATGCGAGTTTTCAAAATCACGAATTTTGGATTGAGCGAGTGCAATTTCTTGGGCGCGTGATCGATAAAAATGTAATTTGGTAGATCCATCCAAAGTCGAAGCCGTGATTAATTGGGATCAGCCGGGGACGCCATCGAAAGTATGAAGTTTTCTTGGATTGGCGGGGATATTATAGAAGGTTCATACAAGACTTTTCCAAGATCGCAACTCAGATTAACGAATTTAACTCGAAAGTCGTGAAATTTGTTTGGGCGGATAAGTGTGAGAAAGTTTTCAAGAATTGAAGAAGAGGTTGAGTCTGGCCCACATGTTATCTCTTCCCGAGGATCTGAAAATTTTGTTGTTTATAGTGATGCATCGCATAAAGGACTTAGTACGTGTCTTGATGCAAAGCAGCAAAAGTCATTCGTATATGCATCCACGACGATTGAAGGATTACATGAAGGGTTACTCAGACCCATGATTTGGAGTTAAATTGCGATTGTTTTTTGCTCTGAAAATTTGGAGGCACTATCTATATCTGGGAGAAGTGTGAAATATATACGGACCACAAGAGTCAAAATATATTTTTTACACAAAAGGATTTGAACATCGTCGAAAGAAGATGGTTGGAATTAATTAAGGATTACGATTGTGAGATTTTATACCATCCGGGAAAGCAAATGTGGTTCTTAGGCGCCTTAAGTAGAAAGGGTCGTGAAAATTGATGATGTTAATCGCTCGGGAGGAGCTAATTACGAAATGGAAAAATTGGAGTTGGAAGTGAAGTATCCTATGGAGATTGATGAGAAGCTATTTCGGATGCAATGCTGTGCAACTCTACTAGATAAAGTAAAGGAGGCTCGACTTGGGACGAAGAATGTAAAAAGGTGACAAAGAAGATATATGAAGGCACCGAACCAAGATTTAAGATGGATAAGGAAGGAATCTTTGAGATTTGAAAATAGAATCTGGATTCCGCCAAGACTGAAATTAAGGAAGAAATTACGAGTGAGGCTCATAGTTCGAGATATTCGATTCACCCGGTAGTACAAAAGATGTATCAAGATCTTGACAACATTTACGGTGGTCGAATTTGAAACGATGATGTTGCGAGAATGTGTTGCCAAGTGTCGACTGTCGTCGAAAGTAAAAGCGAACATCGAGAGCCAGAGTGGATTGCTACAACCGTTAGAAATCCCGAATGGAAATGGGAACATATTACAATGGACTTCGTGGTTGGCCTTCCGACGACTCGGAAAATTTCTGACGCTTGATATGGGTTATCGTTAATTGGTAATGAAATCAGCACACTTCTTTTGATCAAAATAAGATTCAACTTAGATCGGTTAGGCGAGGCTTATATGTAAAAGAGATTGTTTGAGACGCGAGTTCCGGTATCAATTGTTTGATAGAGATCCGCTTCACATCAAATTTACGAAACGTCTTGAGGAATGCATAGATGTACGCAATTGCGAATGAGTCTGACTTACCACCCTCAAAGCAGAATGACAGACAGTGAGAGAACGATTGAACATTAGAAGATATGCTAAGAGCACATGTGATGGACTTTAAAGGAAATTGGGATGATCATCTCTACCGTTAGTAGAGTTAAGGCTACAACAACGATTTACCACGCTAGTATAGGCATCATTAGCCTTACGAAGCGTTATCTGGCGAAAGTCTGAAACTCACTTTCTTTGGGATGAAGTTGGTGAAAGACAATTGCTAGGGCGAGAATTGAGTGCGAGAGGCGGCGAAATAGTCAAGTGATCCGAAACACGGTGGTAGCGGCTCAAGATCGACGGAAGAAATCTGTTGATCCACATCGTAAAAATATCGAGTTTGAATCGGTAGTTATGTTTTCTTGAAGGTCTCTCCTGGAAGGGAAGATCGAGTTAGGAAAGAAAGGAAATTGAGCCCAAGATTCATTGGACCCTTTGAAACTTGAGAAGAATCGGAGAAGTTAACGTCGAGGGTAGCCTTACCTCCAAAGACTAGAGAATGTCCACAACGTCTTCCATGTTTTTTGTATTACGACCCTACAAGGCCGATTACAAGCATGTAATTGAATATGAACCCCTACATTTTGAGAAAGACTTATCTTACGAAGAAATTCTGTCCCAAATTGTCGAATAAAAAGAATAAGTTCTCGAAAATAAAGTTATACCTTACATTAAGGTAATTTGGAGGAACCACAATGACCGAAGCTACGTGGGAACTCGAAGAGAATATGATGAAGAATTACCCTCATTTATTTACTTAAATTATATATGGCGATTACGGGGACATAATCTTTGTAAGGAGGGAGAATTTAATTGAATTCGAATTTATTGAGTCGTGATTCTAGGGACGAGAATCCTTTTAAGGGGGAAAGATGTGATGAGCGAGATTTTTGTAAATTAATTTTAATATTTATTGAATTAAATAAATATTTTTCGATGATTTAATTATTGGATTAAATAATTATTTGATGCAATTGTGGTAGATTAATTTAATTATGTGTTACATTTATTAAATTAATGTAGAGAATAATTATTATTCAAATATGTAATTATGTGAGCTTATCGAATTAAATGAAATATTTAATTAAGCATGATGTTATTTAATTAATTTAATTATTAATTAGAGAGTTAATAATTTGACATTATTTATTAATGAGAAAATTAATAATGTGACTATGTGAAATTATGAAAAATTATTATATTTTATTTAAAATAAATTAAATAAGATATTGATTTATTTTATGAAGGAGTGTGACATTAATTAAACTATATGATAAAGTTTTATTAAATTAAATATTTTTAAATCTATTTTGCTAGCCAAACAAGGCCCTATATGGAGTTGGAGCAGATTACCCATTATTGGGTTAATGACCACTCGATCGTCGATTCTCTTATTATATCATCGTCTTCTTTTTTCTTTCTTCATTTTTCCTAAGTCTAGAAAAGTAGAAACAGAGAGAGTTTCAGAGAGAGATTGAGAAGTGTTGAGAAATAATTTTGATTGAAGAAGAGTTGAGAAGAAATTATTCCCTACTAATCTATACTTATTCTCAGGGTAATCTCCTCTTCCCAAATTCTAAATTTCACGTCATTAGTTTTTATAAAAATGGCTTTCATACATTTTGTAAAATCTCTGTAATTGAGAAAGGGTTTGATTATGAGTTTATATATGGGTTAAGATGTATCAAATCATATTTGATTATATATATATTATGTGAATTATCATGTCATTAGTTTCATAATACTATGAATTGCTATTTCAAAAATTTACAAAGTATGGGTTTTGGCCTTATGGCCTTATACGTGATATTTTATGTATTAATCGTATGTTATCCCTAAATTTTACTCGTATATTATTATGCATGTTGATCTGAAGAGACCAAAGTTTAAATAAATGGATTGATTGTTATAACTTGAATCCGTAGTGACAATTTTCATGTTTTATTTTCAAAACCTTCAAAACATCAAGAAACGGTGAAAGTAAATGTGTTGATTTTGCAAATTATGTGTTGTAACTTGTTAAAAATCATGCTAGATGGGTTAAGTAATGATTATATATGTATTACAATGATTGGGTAAGTCTAAATTAGTGTAAAAAATAACTAATTGGAAGTTATGGCCATATTAATGTATATATTTTACGTGTGATTGATTTTTGGCCTAATTTGGCCTTGTTATGTTCATGATATGAATCGCAAAAACTACGAGAAAATGAGCACAGGTAACCCACTTTTGAGTATGTTACCAAACTAAATTACCCATTACACGAAGATCAAAAAAAAAAAATAAAAAAATAAAATAAAAAATAAATAAAAAATAAATATTTGATGAAAATCATTATTAAAATATTTATAAAATAAGTTAAATATTTTAATTGAGATATTTATGGAAAAAAATAAATATTCGATAAAAATTATTATTAAAATATTTATAAAATAAATTAAATATTTTAATCGAGATAATTATGGAATAAAATAAATATTCGATGAAAATTATTATTAAAATATTTATAAAATAAATTAAATATTTTAATTGAGATATTATGGAATAAAATAAATATTCGATGAAAATTAGTATTAAAATATTTATAAAATAAATTAAATATTTTAATTGAGATATTTATGGAATAAAATAAATATTCGATAAAATTATTATTAAAATATTTATAAAATAAAGTAAATATTTTAATTGAGATATTTATGGAATAAAATAAATATTCGATGGAAATTATTATGAAATAATTTATTCGAGTGTAATAATAGTAAGAAAATGAAAATATTCTAATTTAATTAAGTAATTAAATTAGAAGGGTAATGATTTGTTAAATAAAGTGGAGTTTATATTAAATAATTAAGTGAAAATGTAACTAATGAATGTCGTGAATACATATGGTATGTGTGTAGGATTTGTGGTGAACGGAAGTAGTAATCGTTTAGCATACGCACGTGGCAAGTTTCCTAACCATACTTGTCATTATTGTTCAAGTTTATTAATTACCTCGAGTAAATTATCATTATTATTATTTATGTTCAAATGTTATATTAAAGATTGATTATCTTTTCAAAGCATGATTTAGTTATACAATAATTGTCCTATTGTATACTTCATGAGATTATTATTCAATTTGAATATCATTATTATTGAACCTTTTTAGACTAGCGAACCCTTATTGATTCGACTAGTCCATAGTTGATGAGCGTTCTAAATTTCCGAACCCTTGATGAATTGTCCAAACCAAACTTCCTTTGGTGCGGACTCGAATGTCAAATTGAGATGAACAACCTGACCTGCGAAAGGATTTACTTATCGTTAGCGTTAAGATATTAATGCGTAGTATTGTACTAAGGTTTGATCCCCTAAAATGCGAGTAAAAAGGTCCATAGTCTTATATTTGTTAAAGGTTTCAAGTATAACCCTTGATAACCTAGGACATAGTTCAAGGTCTTATGACCCTCAGAAATCTTTTGATTCTTGTTATTCATTCTTGATTCAAAAGTTGAGCTTTTATTCAAATGTCTTTGATTCACTCGCATGTTATTATCTTTGTTATTTCATTGTTATACTTGTGGGCATTTGTGCTCACTCTTGCATAATAATAACATTGCGATTAAAACGAAAGAACCGAGCGAACCTTCTACTAGTAAAGGCGAGGCAAGGTTAACAAGTGATGAAGACTTGTTGTTTTATATGATGATGTGTTTGTTTAAGACTTAAGTTAATGATGTTGTTTAAGACTTAATTGTTTATGATTCATACGGATGTTTAAGGTTAGAGTAACTTTGGGATTGTATTTATTATGTAGTTGATGTAACCCCATAAGGGGAGATTTATTATTATTTCTATCTATTGCATGGTTTGCATTTATTATGGGTAGATAGATAGATGATATTTGTCTGATGAACACCAAATCCCATGGAATTGAAGTACCGAATTTGGGGTGTCACGAGATAATACAAAAGTGTAACTCAACCTCTTCTTTAATTCTTGAAAGCTTTCCTCACACTTCTCCGTCCAAACAAATTTCACCGATTTCCTAGTCAAATTCGTCAACGGAGTTGCGATCTTGGAAAAATCCTGAATGAATCTTCTATAATAACCTGCCAATCCAAGAAACTTCTTACTTCTGACGGCGTCTTTGACTGATCCCATTTTATCACAGCTTCGACTTTGGAGGGATCCACCGAAATTCTGTCCCTATCGATCACATGTCCTAGAAATTGTACTATTTCAACCCAAAATTCACATTTCGAAAACTTGGCATACAACTTCTCCCTTCTCAATGTCTCTAATGTCACCCTAAAATGCTCTTTATGTTCTTCCTTAGTTTTTGAATATACCAAAATATCATCTATAAATACCACTACGAATTTGTCCAAAAATGGCTTGAATACTCTATTCATTAAGCCCATAAAAGCTGCAGGAGCATTCGTTAGACCAAATGACATTACCAAAAATTCGTAGTGACCATATCGTGTTCTGAAATTTGTCTTCGGTACATCCTCTGGTTTCACCTTCAGTTGATGATAACCACTCCTCAAGTCTATCTTTGAAAAGTATCTTGCTCCCTTTAACTGATCGAACAGGTCGTCGATTCGCGGTAATGGATATCTATTCTTTATCGTGACCTTATTCAATTCTCTATAGTCGATGCAGAGCCGCATTGTCCCATCCTTCTTCTTCACGAATAAAATCGGCGCTCTCCACGGTGATACGCTTGGTTGGATATACTTCTTATCTAGTAATTCTTGTAGTTTAACCATCAGATCATTCATCTCTACCGGTGCTATTCGGTACGGTGCCTTCGATATTGGAGCCATTCCTGAAGCCAAATCGATCACGAATTCAACTGCTCTATCTGGCGGAAGTCTTGGCAAATCGTCGGGAAAAACATCTGTGAAATCCATCACTACTGGTATCTCCTCTATTCTCAGATTCTCTTTACGACTATCAACTATGTAAGCTAGATATCCTACACAGCCTTGTCTTAATAACTTCTTGGCCTGCATCATCATCAAACAACTCGCTTGTCTAGGCGACTTGCTACCATAAAACACAACCTTAGACGGAGTCATAAGGTTAATACGCTTCTTCTGGCAATCAATACCACCCCATAATTGGATAATCAATCCATACCCAAGATAACGTCAAATTCTCCAAGTCGAATAGGGATAAGATCTACGTTCATGATATTACCCTTAATATCCACTCTACAGTTCTTATGCATGTACTTAACAGGGATTATTTCTCTATTTGCAATTTCTATGTTCATGGGGTATTCTAACTCGTCCTTATGCAATTCTAAGTTCTTAGCAAAGTCATCAGATATAAATGAACAAGTAGCACCCGAATCAAATAATACATAAGCATTAACTTTATTGATCGGAATGATACCTGACACCACATCACGAGACTGCACTACATCCTGTACTGTCATGTTGAATGTTCTGGCAGTCGGTCGGTTGGTTGTAGTTGGTCTTGTGATAGTCAGAGTGCTTCCACCATTATTTCCTCTATTCCCTCCTAATCATGTTCCTCCAGATCCCTTCTTAGGACAATCCCTTGCAAGATGATCCTTTGAGCCACAAGTGAAGTAAGCACCCTTCTTTGGGTTAGGACAGTTAGGTGCTATGTGGCCTTCCTAACCACAATTATAGCACACTCGTTTCCCCTTCATGAAAACTCCCAGATGAGCTTTTCCGCAGGTTGGGCACGCTTCGATCTTCTTCTTCTGCCCTCCTTGTTAACTTCCAGCTGACAAGTTATCAGACCACTTTCTCTTATGATTATTACTAGCTCTCATGCTACTTCCACCAGTCTTGTTAGTTCCTTCATTCTCACTATTTTTCTTTTTCTGATCCTTATTATATTTAGTTACAGCATTGCTTCCACCTTCAGCGAGTATGGCCTTCTCTAACACTCCAGCAAAAGTTTTCAATTGGAACATTGACACCTTGTTATACAACCAAGGCTTCAGTCCCTGCTCAAAACGTCTTGCCTTTCTCTCATCAGTATGCACTTGATATGTGGCGAATCTAGCCAACTCGTTGAACCTTGCCGCATAATCTGCCACGGATATACTCCCCTGTTTCAACTCCAAAAACTGAACTTCCATTTGGTTTTGTGAGTTGGTTGGAAAGTACATCTCAAAGAACATCTCCTTGAATCTCTCCCAGGTTATTTCACGTTCTCCTCCCCGTACTTTGTTTGCCTGCCACCAATAGTTGGCTTCAGACTTCAGCATGATTGTTGCATATGTGGTCTTCTGGTCTTCCCTTACTCTAGCGACGTCAAACACCTTCTCCATCCCTATAACCCATGTTTGACCTTCGATTGGGTTTATGGAGCCCTTAAACTCTAGCGGTCCCATCGCCTTGAAATCCTTGAACGAGGTGTTTGGTGGAGCTTGTGGTTGATTGTTAATTGCTCCGGCTAAAAGGTTCATCAATTGTTGAACAGGGTTAGCATTGGCATCGTTGTTATTCATTGCTTCTTCTTGAGCTTGTTGACGGTTTTGTCTTCTTCTAGGTGGCATATTTCTATTAAGAATATACGTTTATTAGGTCTTTATTCAACCCCTTAAACATTTAAGGCTTAACTAAAACATTTAATCATAATTCACTTAACACATCAATTCAAATAAACTCTGTCATTTTATTTAAATCAAAAGTTTTAACATCATACGATAGCATCACTGCTATTTACATCAACTATCCCGAGATAAAGAATCTATAGGATTTAAAACATTAAAATATTCCTTTGTTTATAAACACATCAGAATTTACATCATTAACTACCAAATAGTTTTCACATAATTAAACTAATCCTATCACTACCTGTTAAGGCGCTGCATAGCCTTGCCATGTTCCTCTTCCATGATACGGGACATCGTTCTGCGATCTAGCATATATGATGGTATTCCTTCAAACTGGATTGGGTATCTCATAACTCGATCCTGGGCCTCATCCATTGCATTTTGAAGTGTAGAGTACGTCTCCCCAAGCTTAGTCTTCTTTGCACGACAATCCTTTTCTGCAAGATCATCACAACGTGACTCTCTTACACAGCCCTCCTCTGCTATGGCCAGCCTTTCTGAGCTCTCTTTCAGATCCTTCTTTAACTTTTCTATTTCTTCAGACTTCTCCTCGATTTGACCCTTCTCGTGAACCAAATCCCACTCCACGTTTCCTAAACGTGTGTGAAGAGTCACAATTTCCCCATCCTTCTGCTCGATGGTACTCTGCTGAATAACAGTCTGCTCCTTCAGCTCTTGAACGATGTCTTGTAACTCTACATTACGATCATAAAGCACATCATACATCTCAGCATCAATGGAGTTCGGTGGGAACTCCTCTTCCTCCTCTTCTTCCTCAGAATCCTCCTCAGGATCAGTCTCAGGCTCATGCTCCTGACCAACAACAGTGATCAAAGGAGATGGATCTCTCGTACCAACTGCTCCCTGACGACATGAATGTCTCGGGGCTCCTCCTCTATAGGTACTCGGGGTTCCTCCTCCCCAGCTCGACTAGCTCCTCTAACATCCAACATCTTGACAACAAAATTTTATGTTTTAGTTACTAATTCGTACTAGCGAGAACATAATTTAACACATAAGCATATAAAGTCTTTTATTATCTTCGATGAATTAAGAAATTCATTTCTTAGAACTCGATAAGAGTTTACCACCACTATGTTCTCAATCTCCTATAAGGCTACTACCTAAGGTTGTTCCCCCACCTAAGGTTCATAACCTACAGATCTGATACCAACCTGTGACACTCCCAAATCCGAGTACTTCCATTTCCACAGGATTTGGTGTTCGCTGTACAAATAACATCTATCTATCTACCCACAAATAAATGCAAACCATGCAATAGATAGAAATAAATAAATAAATCTTCCCCTTATGGGGTTACACCATATGCATAATAAATACAATCCTAGGTCACTCTACCCTTAAACATCTGTGCGGAATCATAAACAAGTAACAAGTCTTAAACAACATTAAGTCTGAATATAAATACATAATAACAATAATTCTTCTTCATTTGTTAACATTGCCCTTGCCTTTACTAGTGGAAGGCTCGTCAGATCTTTCGTTCTTAACTGCAATGTTATTATTACGCAGGAGTGAGGACGATTGCCCACAAGTATAACAATATAACAAATGAATAATAACATGCAAATAAATCAAAGACTTCTGAAATAGGAAACTCGGCTTTTGAATCAAGAATGAATAGCAAGAGACAAAAGAACTTCTGAGGGTCATAAGACCTTGAACTATATCCTAGGTTGTCAAGTGTTTATACTTGAAACTTTTAACAGTCATAAGACTATGGACTCTTCTTCTCGTACTTAGGGGGATTAGCCCTTAGTACCATACTGTGCACAATATCTCAATGCTAACGCATAAGTAATCCCTTATACACGGTTGTTCATCTCAGTTTGACATTAGAGTCCGTACCAAAGGAAGTTTGGTTTGGATAATTTATCAAGGGTTCTGAAATTTAGAACGCTCATCAACTATGGACTAGTCGAATCATTAAGGGTTCGCTAGTCTAACAAGGTTCAACAGTAACTAATATTTAAATCGAATAACAATCTCAAGAGATATACAATAGAATAGATATTGTATAACAGAATCATACTTTGAAAGATTAATATAATTTATATAACAAAATGGACTTGATCAATAATTTGCTCGATTTAAGAGATAGATTAATAATAAACTTATATAATGATAACGAGTAGGATTAGGAAACTTTCCTCGTGCGTAGATTAAACGTTAATTTATATATGTTCCTTGATTTAATCCTATATACCATTTACATTCATAATACCAGTCAATTATAATATAACTAGCCATCATACTTTCATTCTTTTTGTTTAAACACGGATTATGACTATACTTAGTCAAATTACCACACTTATAGACACATAATTTACGCTTCATAACCAATAAACTAACTATGCGTTTAATAATTCAATTCACACGTAATTGTGTTATTGACATGCTAAGAATTTATTTGAACGTCTCATTATATGTCTAACATGTTTTTATGTTCATTAGATTGAGTTGTTATTACGTTCCCAGACTTGAAAAATCAAAAATTTCATTTTCTAGACAATCATAAGTGGCTGTACAGCATGCCATCATTATACTTGTTCTTGGCGATGCACAACAGTTGTAGCATCATGGCTTATTATAGTATCATGCACAAGCAGACTCAAGGCATGGAGTTGGCGCCGCGACGCGAAACTCCAGTTTTTGAATTCCAATTCGTGAAGAACACAGAATCAAGCGAAATTATCATTACATGGTCATTAAATTCACCAAATTAAACATACCCACATACTAGAATTTATACATAATCATTACCCAACCTTTATAGTGTGATTTTAACCAATTAAAACACATAATTACAGAATCAAAACATGTAATTTCAGTGTTCTTGATGTTCTTGAAGGTTTTGAACACAAAACATAAAAATTAACACTACGGATTCTTTATAACACCAAATCCATTCATTCAAAGTTTGATTTCTTCATTTTAACATGCATACTTATATACGAGTGTGAATTTTGTGAAACAATATATGTTTGACATATTAAATTTACGTATAAGGGCTATATGGCCATATTCTATACTCTGTAAATTTTGAAGCAATAACATACGTTATAATATTATGAAACTGATGATATAGAACCATACAATATATAGTAAAACACATTATAACAACATCTTATCACATATATACATATAATTATTACTCTTTCCAATTACACGAATTTAACAGAAACTTGAAAGCCAAAAACTTAAACAACGTAAATTTGAAATTTGGGGAAGAAGAGATTACCCTTGATTACTCTGCTTGGATTATACACGGTGATAACAAGTTAACAACTCCCAATTTCCCACACTTCTTCTCCTTTAATCTCACTGATTCTCAAAACTCTCTCTCTCTCTCTCCCTCTCTATTTTGTTTTTCCAGACTTAGCAAATAATCAAAAAAAAAGGAAGACATATAATATAAAGGAACTGACGCGTTGTGGTTGTTTCCCAATCATGGGTTAACTGCCCTCAACTCCTACTAAGGCCATATTTGGCTAGCTTTAAAAAACTTATACCCATTTAATTTAATTAAACTTTTATAATATAGTTTAAATCATGTCACATCCAATTAGATAATAAATCAAACATCTAGTTTAATTTAATTCAATTAACATATAATAATTTCTCAAAAATTCACATAGTCACATAATTAAATTTCTCATTTTTTAATTATGTCAAAATCATTAATCCTCTAATTAATTATTAAATTAATTAAAATAACATTAGGCTTATTAAATATTTCTTTTAATTCAATAAGCTCCCATAAATACATACTTCGAATACTAAGGATTCTTCACATTAATTTAATAAATATAACATATATAATTAAATTAATCTACCACAACTTCATCAATTAATTATTTAATCTAATAATTAATTCATCAAAAAATATTTATTTACTCCAATAAATATTAAAATTAAATTACAAAATCTCGGTTGTCACAACATCCACTGTTTATAAGTCTTGCTTGATTTAAATCGACAACCGCACATTTCCTGTCCATCTTATCTTTTTGAAAATACTTACATTTGATGTGATTTTAGGGATTGATTAGTTAACTACTCATCATGCTAAAATTGATTATTTTTGTAAGGTTGTTAGTTTTCATATTCCTAACCAACCAATTATGCGAATTCAAGCAACCAAACCACTAAAGTCAATCACTGTCATATCAAGCCATAAAACTATTCGCTTATTGAAAAATGGATGTCAAGCTTTCTTAGCCTATGTCACGGATTTAAGCAAAAATACGTCAGATTTGAATGATATTTCTATTGTTAATAAATTTCCAGACGTATTCCCTGAAGAACTTCTTGGCCTACCCCCAGAGCGTGAAATCGAATTTGGTATTGACCTTGAACCATGTACAAAACCCATTTCCAAAGCCCAATATCGAATGGCTCCTATTGAACTTCAGGAGTTAAAAACCCAACTACAGGAATTGTTAGACATCAATTTCATTCGTCCTAGTACGTCTCTTTCGGGTGCTCTTGTTCTATTCGTAAAGAAGAAAGATGGAAGTATGCAACTTTGTATTGACTATTGGGAGTTGAATCATGTCACCATCAAAAATAGGTACCCGTTGCCATGCATTGATGACCTGTTTGAGCAGTTAAAAGGCGCCAAATTCTTTTCAAAGATCGATATTCATTCTGAATATTATCAGTTAAAGATTAAAATTGATGACATTCATAAGACTGCTTTCAGAACTCGGTACGGGCATTACGAATTTCTAGTCATATCTTTTGGATTGACTAATGCTCCTGCTTCCTTCATGGATATGATGAACCGAGTATTCAAGGAATATTTGGATCATTTTGTAGTTGTGTTTATTGATGACATCCTCATATACTCCAAAAGTCGTGAAGATCATGAGCAACACTTAAGGCTGATACTCCAAAAGCTTTGTGAAAACAAGCTTTATGCCAAGTTGAAGAAATACAAGTTTTGGCTTAAGGAAATAGCATTCCTTGGGCACTTGATATCAAATCATGGAATATATGTTGACCCGGCAAAGATTGAAGCAATTCAAAGCTGGGAACAACCAAAGTCGATGGATCGAAATCGTAGCTTTCTCGCTTAGTTGGTTATTATCGGAGATTCGTAAAAGGGTTTTCTCGAATCGCTACTCCATTAACTCAGCTGACTCGAAAAGATACAAAATTTGGTTGGAGCGAGGAATGTGAGAAGAGTTTTCAAGAACTCAAGAGGAGACTAATTTCAGCACCTGTTCTAATAATACCATCTGGTCTGGAGGGATTTGTCATATATAGTGATGCTTCAGGTAGAGTATTGGAATGTGTTCTCATGCAACATGGAAAATTCATAGCCTATGCCTCATGACAACTCAAAGAATATTAGAGGAATTACCCTACTCATGATCTAGAGTTGGCAGCGGTCGTTTTCGCGCTTAAAATCTGGAGGCATTACCTGTATGGGGAGAAAGTGGAGATCTATACGGATCATAAAAGCCTCAAATATTTCTTCACTCAAAAGAAACTCAACATGCGACAATGACGTTGGCCTGAGATGTTGAAAGATTATGATCATACCATCCAATACCATCCTGGAAAAGCGAATGTGGTAGCTGATGTGTTGAGTAGAAGATCATATGTGAGTACAAGTATGATATTGTCAACGCAAAGGCCCATTTTGTATGACTTGCAAAGGATAGAGATAGAGTTAAAGACTCCAGGGACCCATGTGATGATGTTAAATATACGAGTAGAACCGACTTTAATTGATAAAGTTAAAGTTGCTCAAGCTACAGACATAGAGCTGATGCGTATGAAGAAGAAAGTGAAAGAAGGTGTTATTCTGGAAGTAAGAATCGATGAAGAAGGAATACTTCGAGTCAACTCCAGACTTTGTGTTCCTAACAACCCAGATTTAAAGTATAAAATCATGATGGAGGCGCACAACACATCATTTGCAATCCATCTTGGGAGTACCAAAATGTATCATGATATTCGACATATATTTTGGTGGAGCAATATGAAGAGAAAGATAGTGAAGTTTATCTCAAGGTGTTTAACGTGCCAATGAGTTAAGGCAGAGCATCAAGTACAAAAAGATCCATTGCAACCACTTGAAATTCCAGAATGGAAGTGGGAGCACATTACCATGGATTTTGTTACTAGCCTTCCTAAGGTTTCTCAAGGCATAAATGTTATTTGGGTCATTATCGATATATTGACAAAGTCAGCTCATTTCTTACCTATACGAGAAACTTATTCACTTGAACGTCTTGCTCGCATTTACATAAATGAGATTATAAGACTACATGGTATGCTAGTTTCAATAGTTTCTGATCGAGACCAAAGATTCACTTCATAATTTTGGGTTAGTTTGCAAAAAGTTATGGGCACAGATTTACGATTTAGTTCAGCATATCATCCTCAAACGGACGGGCAGTCAGAGAGGACTATTCAAACTCTAGAGGATCTATTAAGACTCTGTGTCCTTGACTTCAAAGGAAGTTGGGACAAGTTCTTGCCATTAGTGGAATTCTCCTACAACAACAATGATGAAGCAAGTATCAGCATGGCTCCATTCAAGGCGTTGTATGGACGCAAGTGTCGTTCTCCAGTATGTTGGGATGAGGTGGGTGAAGAAATGTTGTTGAGATATGAATTGGTACACATGACAACGAAAAAGATTCAAATGATCGGGCAACGTATAAAAACCTCACAAGATCGACAAAAGAGTTATGTTGATCTTCATCGAAAAGACGTGGAATTCAATGTTGGAGAGCATGTGTTGTTACGTGTTGCTCCATGGAATGGAGTTACAAGATTTGGAAAGAGAGGAAAGCTCAAACCTCGATTCATTGGCCCATTTGAAATCCTTGATCGAGTAGGAACTGTGGCCTATAGACTCGCTTTATCGCCAAGTATGTCTCGTGCTCATAACATTTTTTACATTTCTATGTTACGTAAATATGTGGAAGACGCGAACTACATTATTGAGTTAGAACGGGACGAGATAGTGGAAGATTTAACGTATGAAGAGGTACTTGTTAAAATCTTGGATAAGAAGGAACATATTCTACGCTCCAAGGTTATACCTCAAGTCAAAGTTTTGTGGAGAAACCACGATGTTGAGGAAATGATCTGGGAGTTAGAATCTGAAATGAAATTAAGGAATCCTCACCTCTTCGACAAACCAGGTACATATAAAAATTTTGAGGGCGAAATTTCATAAGAACGGGAGGTTGTAAGACCCCAACTTTTATGAATAAAGATGAATTTTTCTATAAATATCATTTTTGAATATTAATTTGTGAATTTGTTATAATGTTATAATTATGGGTAATATTTATAAATTTTTCAAAGTATGCAAGTTGTTATAAAATATTCGATTGGTCGGGGAATATTCGTTTTAACAGGGAATATTCGTACAACGGCACAATCATTAGTGGATACCACAATGGAATTATTATCGGAGTTAGAAAATGACAGAAATATCTTTTTATAAAAAATAATGGCGAAAGTTTTACCGTTAAACTATTGAAATACCCTGTGGTAAAAGTATAGTAATACGCGTGGTTGCATAGTAGCACACGGTATTGATTATTGACACCTACGTGAGAAGTCACTCAGTCATAACTCTTTCGTTATAACTCAGAATGAGGTTGTTCCAAAACCATTCTCTTCCTTATCTTACGTATCTCAATTCCCCTTGAATAGAAATTTATTCTGAATCCGTTAACTTGTCATTCAATTGGCTTAAATTCCATTACTCGTTCATTTTATGTTATTAACTCTCTTCATTCGTTCGTCCATAATTCGGTCATCCAAACTCAGAACTTGTTCGTTCTTGAGTCCACAACTCACGTTTTCTACGTTTTCTTACTTTCTTATGAAACCCTACACATTCGGGTTCATTTATATACTTTCTACTTCTCGTTCATCTTTTATAAAATTTTTGCCATAACTTTGTTGTAGCTAAGTTTAATCCATTCTTCTTGAACGTTTCTACCGTTCCTAACCAAGAAATATGCAACTAACTTATACGCGATGGTTTTGAACTTGTCCATCAACAAAAAATTATATTACGAGGGTTTTAAATTTGACCATCAACAACGTTCTTCGTGTTCTTCGTGTGTTCTTCGTTCGTTCTTCATTTTTAATCGATATTTTGATTATAATTTCATGTTTTCTTGGAATTCAGTGTTATAAAACACCATTCCTTACTTATTTCCCCGAATCATTCATATGATTCATTCGGATAGTTCGAATTCATTACCAAACTTATACTTCCTTAAGAAATTTATAAACTAAACTTCTAATTCTTATTTCTTCATTTTCTCATGATTTCGACCATATGAAATCATTCTTAACGTCTTTTACTTCTATTCTCATTAAGTTATGTTTTGAACATATAAAACTTAAAGAAAATTTATATAGAAGTTAGGTTTTGGATTACCTTTC
This sequence comes from Panax quinquefolius, assembly GCA_020205615.1. Taxonomy (NCBI): domain Eukaryota; kingdom Viridiplantae; phylum Streptophyta; class Magnoliopsida; order Apiales; family Araliaceae; genus Panax; species Panax quinquefolius. Next base: position 650,651 of record JAINUW010000400.1, on the reverse strand, counting down.
TCCTTTAATCCTTTCTCGTTGGACAAAGTTTGTACACGAGCTAGCTTTTCCTCCTCATTTTCCTTCCCATCCGAACTCTCTCTCTCTCTCTCTCTCTCAAGTGTTGGTGATTTTCAAAATCACCAACAAATGAGTTAAGCTCTCCTTTTATAGAAAAATAAGGCTATGGGAAAAATAGTCATTTTGCCCCTAAAGTTACTATTCCCACCTCCTTACTAACCTCCTTACTATTCACGAAGCTTTTCCTGGAAGCTTCGTGCTTCCGTCTTTCGGGATTCGTTTGATAGTTTGAAAAACTATGATTCTCGGAATCCAAATATTTTTGGATATTTCGTCTTTCCTTTACCGATTAACTTTTACCCATTCTCCGGAACTCTGAAAAATTGAAAAACACTTTTTGATGTTAAATGTTTTCCTTCACATTTTCCACTAACGTAGTTAAATGAATGAAAATTACATAACAGTACTTTTCCTCATTTTTATTTCATCCAATTTCTGCACATTTATCGAGAAAAACTTGTATCGACTTACTTAACTTTTCACGATATATAATCTTCAAATCTTTCGACGGAATGTCATTTCGACATACCGAACTCTCGAAAAGGCTTAGGTTATTCAAACCCTAACCCTTAGGGTTTTTTTCTAATTGAATAATTAAGGTACATTTCGTCTTTTCCTCAAAATATTTTTGTTCCCAAAAATTTTTATTTTTGTCTTGAAAATTAAGTACTCGGTCCCCATTTCGTGGCGAAATCTCCCATTTTATAATCATCCTAGGTTCTATAATAATTAATAAACATATAGCACAAAATATTATTAATAAAAATTCATTTTATTAATAACTAATTCTTTAAACTTAAATTCTGGACAATCCGGTTCTCCGGGTTGTCACACTTCCTCTCTTATAAAAATTCCGTCCTCGAAATTTCTTAAAACCACACCCATACTCGGGTCATCACATTCACCCCTTCTTCACAGAATTTTGTCCTCAAAATTTTAGCTTACTCTACTTCTCAACTTCTCTTCAAAGAAGTTCTTATCTTTCACACATTCTTTAACCATCATAACTTATCAAGAATTATGAAGTAGAAGGAATAAATAGGAATATAAAGATTTCTTTAAAACATTTCATACTTTTGCTGAGGGGTCAAATTGACCATGAACTCTTACTAGGTTTAACAATATTTCACCATAAACCCTTCTATCATGATCAGTTTACAATCACCAAGAAAGCAAACTACCTCTTCCATATATAGGCGATCAACCCATCCTATAACCCCATTTCAGGGTATGTTCACCTCAGACTTAATCATTAGATTCCGCACCAAAACAATTTGGTTCGGCATAACTCTTCAAAGAAAGCTCGATTTTCTTAAAATATGACATACCATTTGTCTTAGCCAAATTAAATAGCTTAGACCATACCAATAAATTGGACATCAACGTGAAACATTCGTCTAGTCAAATCAATAGACATCGACTACTTCTTTAAATTCTTTCACAATACATCAAAACATTTTATGACGTCATGATACCGTACTTTTCACAGTACGTTGAGGACTTCGTCAATTTATAACCTCGTCATTATACATCATACAATAGCGAGTTGTTGATCATAAGATCACATCCAACACCAGGTTCAATTGCATTAATAACTCCATCCTTTTACCATCCTTGCATCATATGCACTGATGATATAAAATTCATTTTGATATTTCAAATTAATTTCTATTTAGCTAAAACAATTAGCATATACGTATAAAGAATAGTTCTTTTTAAAATCCATTGGTTCCAAAAGTTGAACCAATTCTTTCATTTTCAAAATGCGCACATAAGCACGATTTCAATAAACTTCAAAATCTAGCATAGCTAGATGACTTGGAATATCCTATTTCTCCATCTTCCTTCATTGTCTTACTTGCGACAATACTTAATCTTCTCTAGCACCTTTAATGCTAAGTATACTAAAAATAACTCGTTTTCAGTCTAATCATCCCTATACCTTAGTATAGTCCATCACCTCACCACACTTTATGTGTTTAAGAACTTTCCACAACCATATGTGTTTACAAACTTATCTTTGCAATATGTAATCCAACAATAAATCAAGGACTATCTATATGCTTAGGGCTCAGAAACATAGCATATAACTATGAGTCACAAACTTTTCATAAGTATGAGTTTCAAGAACTCTTACCTATCTTATCATTCTCTACCTATCAAGTATATACATGAGAAAAGATTCACCTTCTCATCATATACATATTGATAACGCGACCAACATTTCAACGATTATCAATACTAGAAGCTAAGTGGTCGTCAAACCAAACTCGTCCACTAATCAATATAAGAAGCTAAATGAACAATTCCCCGCCCATACAAAGAATTGTTCAACCTAACCACTATATCGACCAGGAAGCTAAGTGGTTCTAAAACCAAGTACAAATCCCTCGCCCATACAAGGAATTATACAACTAAGCTACTGACACGAGTCCTCAATTGAAATCTTATAACTTTTAACTTTTCTTTTACTTAATACAAATTTTCTTTAATTTGTATGCTATCCTTTACAACTCAACCTGAGTTCTTCTTCGTGTACTACTTCGTAGTACCATTCATTTATAGCATTAGCTATAAATCATCCATCGTTTAACAGAATATCTGTTATTACGATTCAATATGATCATGTTGTGATCTTCTTCCTTAATCGTTTAACTCAACGATCTTCTTATCATTCGCTCTACGATTATAGTCTTAGGTACTCATACCTAAGGTTTATAACCTATCATCTTTGATACCATAATGTAACACCCCAAAATCTGATCTATTTTTACACCCAGATTTTGTACATTACGATCCCACTTCTTTCCAAACATACATCATTATATAGCTAAATATAACAACATTCATTGTCAAATCCCAGGTTCTAATACCTTATAACCTCGTTCATTACAAATAATGATAATTACATTATTCTTTTCATCTTACACGAGTGACTTTTATCTGGCACCAAGGATACATAACAGTTCATTAAACTATTCTATAGTTTAATTACATTATTCTACATTACAAGTTTTGGCTTTATCTTCACGCTCATTCATATACTGAATGGCACTTCGTCTAGATACCGATCAGCTTGATCTTTACGGGATCCTTAATTTCTTTCTAACATAGTTTGTTGAAAATGTTTTATTTAAAGTAAGTGTAAGCATTCAATTGCTCAGCAAGTCATAGCAGTTAAACAAACAACTTCAAGAATTTAAACATTCTTTTAAGACTTCCATAACCGAACAAAGGTTATGAAGCAACTTAAATAATATGAATAATTTTGATTCCTATCATTTTAAAACATTAGTCACATTCACTTTGAAATACTTTCATTCTTCTACCTTTTTCCATACACATCCTCTTTGGCTAGAATCCTTAGCACAGACTTAACAATAACGGTTAATGTATAAATAAAACATTCTCATATTGAACAGTTCAATCACAGAACAGTTCATCTAATAGAAACACCGAAGTGTTAAAATTGTGGCACAAGGCCTCATACATTCTACCACCACGTACAAATATCACACATTTGCACATAAACAAAACTTCTCAAGTTCAACATCTTAGAAAGTTTAAGAAACTAACATTCATTTAGAATATGAATGAAGTTAGGAAACTTGCCTTACACACAGCTACAGCTTAGAGTTTACACTGAACTGCTCATTCCAATTCCTATATAACACATAAGGAAATAACACATACACCAATTAGTCATATACTTGACTTATGCATTGCTTTAAGCTTAACTTTACTTCTTAGGGTTCGCGTTCTTGCAATCTAAGTTTACGCGACCAACTTTCTTTACCGCTTTACGGCTTCATGACATACAGAGATATCTTACTCATACATTCATCATCTTTGATGATTTTCATTCTTAACTTCTTCTTATAACTCCTCTAGGACTCAGCACACATCGTGTCTCTAGTAGTAGTCCATATGGTACTCTGAGTGATTTCCCACAAACAACCAACAAATAAGTTCCTGTCTCATCTACACTGTCTTTCACAATGAGTTAGATCGGTTGCCAGTTTCATATATACCTCCGCTCTCTAAAGGAATTGTTTAGCCCAACATTCATATGTCAACCATCAGAGATTGCGATTGTACCACACCCTAAACTTATCTTAACTTATCCAAACCATTAAACTATAATGTTCGTTAAGTCAGTTTCTTATTCCTTATGGCTTTCTGGCAAATAAGTGTCATAACTCAGGATTTATTCTTTATCGTCTAAGTCATATAGTCTTTTGTATACTCAGAACAATCATTCCATATTTGTTGACTTATGTCACACTCCATGTTTTGATGATGACCCTATTATTCCACTAATCATGCTATATAACCTTTCGACGAAAGATATGACATTTCAGGAACATCAAGGAGGAAATTACAAAGTTAATAAATCCTTGAAAAAAAAGCAAATTGAGTCCTAGGAATATATGTAAGATCTTAGCATCTATTACTTTCTAATATAAGGCTCTAGGACATGTGCATTGCATATATACTTGTATTCACATATTCGATGCTACATACTGATTCACTAGCTCATGATATGCATGGCCGAAATTCGTCACCATAACTTAAGGAATCAAATCTTGCTAAACAATATATATACGGTAGTCTAGAGTAAAATGTTGATTGAATAAATTACCATAAATTATGCATCAATCTGATTCACGAATATGGGATAGCATGAGTCATGCATGATCTAAGGAATTTAATTGGGTACTCAATATATGATAAGAAATATGGAAACCAGCCAGCAGATAATTTATGGTAAAACAAATGTTGACTTCCGGCATTCAAGTAATTGGTATAGTGGAAAGTTGTAACAGGTAATATCTCCCACGTGACGGAAACCAACTAGCCCAAAATCACTGATAGCGTGATATCTCAAAATCAAGAGTAAACAAATTCTCGGTGATGTAAAACGAACTGAGCATATCATGATTGACGTGGAAACTGCAAGATTTATGCAATATAATTTAAACGCTTATATCACAGTAGTAAGTCTTAGCAACGGTAATTCTTTTGAGTTGCTTATAAAAGCTGAATTCATTAATAAAGAAAGACAAGAAAAACATATACTGCATCCCAAAGCATACAAGCTACTAAACTATTTTTCTTCTTGATCATTATCGATTGCACTAAGAAGAAGCTACGGCTAAGAAGGCCGTATAGAAAATACTATGGTAATATTCTTCTTGCATATCATTACATACTAGAGCCTTGAATTGGTAAGTGATATATTGCTTGATCATTAGACCTCTAGTGTGTGTCTTATCTTTTCTTATACAAATCAATATTCTCTAAAGTGTAATTCTGTTTGGGTTACTGCATCATTACAATCAAGTTTGAAGAAAGCTTAGGTGCTTAAGAGTGCATAGGTGCACAAGGAACAAAGGTGTTTAAATTGTTGGAACTTGCATTGTACTTGAAAAGTTTAATAAAAGTGAGTCCCCAATACTAGTTGGTATTGGACGTTGTAAGACCCCGAATTTTATGAAATAAAAGTATTCAATTTTTTTTAATTACTATTCATAAGTTACTATTCACGAGTTACTATTCACGAGTTACTATTCATGAGTTACTATTCACGAGTTACTATTCATGAGTTACTATTCACGAGTTACTATTCATGAAGCATGATAATTTTTTTTTTTCGTGAAAGGCATTACTCAATAATTATTACGGTAATTCTTGCTTCGATATTTTATTTTATTGATTCAATAATTGCTACGTTGATATTTTATATTATTGTTGTTTCAATAATTGTCACGTGACAAGATTTTTCCATTATCTGAGCAATAATTCATATTATCTGAATAATATTATTGGATAACATTATTAGCAATTTCTAGAAAGTTACATCAAGGAGAGGTTTGGTCACCTAATCATAGCGCCAAGAAGGAGAAAATTCTTATTGAAAGCCCCTCTTTCACAGAACCGCTCGGTTGTCGATATTGTGATTATGTAATATTATTTGTGAATAATTAATTATTGATTTTTATGATGAGGAAAATATTTATTTTATGTGGATATAGATGGAGAAAATTTTTAAAGTGACAATTGTTGAAAATTAATATTTTATTTTTTTGATAAAATAATTCATTTAAATATATTATTTTAATAATATATTAATGATGATATTTTTACGATGAATGTGGGATATATGAGTATATGTGGAGGAGAAGTATTTTTGTTACCAAAAATATTTAAAACATGTTTTATCGTCGATGGACCCCATTTCTTGATCGAAATTTGATTATAACTTTGAAAAATCGTCTGTTTGTGGATTTCGATCAATTTCTGTTTGGAATTTGGAAAATCTTTCTTCTGAAAAGTTGTAGAGAATTGAATTTCCTATAAAAACTCGTGAGATTCGAATTTTCTGATAAAAGGGCTATTTATTATGAATTATTGAAGTTCGAAGTTAAAATAATTGATTTTGGAAGTTTTATTTATTTTATTAATAAAAACGTTTTTTATATTTTGTGGCCTCATTAAACATGTGCAAAATCAGCTGATTTCAAATGTCTAGAGGTGGGCTTGAAATTTGATAATAATATTATTATTATATTCAATTTTCTCGCTTTGGTGTTCTAAATAATTTCCTATAAATAGGTGCTTAGGTTAGAATTGAAAATCACACCGAAATCAAGTTTTCTCTCTATATATTATCGGCGTATTCTTGTGAGTATTTTGAGTATACTTTGAGTATTGCTATCTGATTGCAAGTTTGTTCATTTATATCCTAACATTCCAAGATCGCTTTTTGAGGTAAGGGATAGTAAAGGATTTTAAAGGGTGATTATGTTTTTCAGTTTTGTATTTTCCGGACCTTCAAAAATTTTGGAAAAATTTGAAATGATAATTTGATGAGTTTTGTTGATTGTGTCCAAAATGGTGATTTTTGGATGTATAGATTAGGAGTTATGGATTTTATGAGAAAAGACTATTTTAAAAGTAACTGCTTATAAATCCTTGTGGTTAACTCCAAATTGATGAAATTTTTATAGGAGTACATCTATATAATATCAGTATACCGTATTTATTTCAGAATTTTTGGATAAAAGTATAATTTATGATAAATGTTTAAATATTCGGTGGTTTTGGCCATATGAAAAATAGTAAATGAATTTTTAAAATTTCAAGAAAAATGTATGTTGAATATGGGACTATGTTATGCTAAATCCCAGAAAAGAAATATTTTTGGAACTGATTTGGTATTTTTCATGAAAATGTTCTAGTTATGAGTAAATGAATTAAATATGTTATGTGAAGTAAGAAAATTGGAAAATATGATTTATTGGCTTGAGAATCATATATGAGGTATATGCTGATTTTAATGAGGGTTTTGGTTAATGATGATGAAATCTTATGAGTTTGGCATTTTAGATGATTAAATGCATTAATTATTAAAGTGTAAATAATTGGATTAAATTATTTATAAGTTTAAGAAATGATTAAAATATTATTGTAATATTAATAATATTAGATTATGAGATTTCTAAGTGATTTATAACATTTGGATTAAGGTGTTATAAATATGGATATGAATTTTATTATGAAACTTTATCTTTACGTGTCGAGGTTACTATGCGCACGATACTGATTACTATGTATCTGAACACGAAGTACTATTCATGACAAATTGGTTTCTTCTCTGACCAAATTATCGTTGATTTATGAATCTTACTCTTGAATTTAAAACCATGTTTTGATTATATTATTTTTATATAACATTCTTATAACCCTAATGATGATATTTCTCTTTGACTTGAGTGTAAAGATGGGTAGATTATTGGTATGATCGTGACCATAGGTTCTCTTTGGCGATGGTGCAAAAGTTGAATTGTTGGTGGTATGATCATGACCATTGAATTTATAATTGAATATTTTTAGCTTAAGTGCAAAGGTGAATTAATCAACATGGTTATAATTATTGTTATATAACTTCTGAAATGATTATGTATTTCTTTGATGTATGAATATCTTTGGCTCGTAGTGCAAAGATGACTTGTTGATGAATATCTTAGCCTGTAGTACAAAGATGAATTATTGATGAATATCTTTTGCTCGTAATGCAAAGATGACTTTCGTTGTTGAATATCTTTGCTTTGTAGTACAAAGATGAATTATTGATGAATATCTTTGGCTCGTAATCTGAAGATGACTTGTTGATGAATATCTTTAGCCTGTAGTGTAAAGATGAACTATTGATGAATATCTTTGGTCGTGGTGCAAAGATGAATTTATTAGTATGATTATGAACATGAACTGTGATTTGGTATAACCATGATCTTTGATGTTTTAGGTAAAGACAAGTGATGAAAATTATCTTTGTCTTGGATGAGGAAAGAAATTTAGAACTACAATTACGATTATGAGTTATACACGTGATTGTGGGCGAGAATTGTTGGTTGATGTTACTGAGGATAAAACATTGTTGGTGGACTTTTAACATGGAGAAGATAATAGATTTTATGGTCTATTTGACTCTTTTAATGGATTGCTCGTTCATTTATGAACTATGGTTGAAAAGTTTTATCATCTACCATATGTTCTAAATCTACGATTCATTCTTGATGAAGACTATTGATAATTTATTTATCTTTAGTCATAATATTCTTTCTTGAGCTAGTTGTGCTCACCCTTTTGTTTCACAATTCCTTTCGGTAATAAAAGTGTAGGCTGGGTTGAGCCGGGGATAACAAGGAATAGAATCGGTGAATTCATAGTTGTTGAGGTTCTCCCTAAAGAGGTGAAAGCGAACCCAACTTTGGAAGGGTGTTTTGTCACTATCATACAAGATGTCTAATGACATACAAACTTCGTGTTATCATAAGACATGGTTGTGCTCATCCACTTCTTTGAGTATATTTACAAGCACTACCTATATAATCTTGGTGTTTGTTTGGAGTATAATACCCAATTAGAGACAGTGGAAATAATGATATGTCAAGAGAAGACTCACCATTGGGAAGAATATAATAGTAATCTTCTCGTTTTTCTTTGGGGTCTATTGGGTCAACCAAGGATAATTCTGTGGCCATATAATATCTACCATAACCTAAAAGCATGGCCTCCCATGTACAAAGGTTTCCTTGAGCACTTCCCAAAGATTCTAATTTCTAAAACAGTTTTTGACTATACCTTTATGTAAGGTGTCATTGTGACGTGCTACTGATTGGTATATATTTGTATCCAAACTCACAAAGACATATGTGTTGTTGTATTTTGCCGCGACAATTGTTGTAATAAAGTTGAAGTTGTTTTTCTGTACCATGTATTTGGCGACTCAGAATGGGTTGGATGGAATGGACCTATTTTGGGGTCGTTACAAACGTGGATTAAGCTACTATTCTAGAGGGTAGTAGTTGAACCACGTAAAAATTCTGGTGTTTATGTGATTACTTTTTGTGGTTTATTATTCAGCAGCCTGCATTCTATATCCATTCATATCACTTAACGAATTCCATAAATTGGTTTATCATAATCAACTTTATAAAAGGTTAAGATTTGAAATTATAATTTGAAAGTAATACATAAGTTCAATATCCTGTTTTTCATATTTTAACGTACAAAGATATAGAATCCAACTTGCTGCATTAAATATCTGAAGGAATTTTTTAATTAATAAAAGTTGGACATAGATTGTTCCTACACTTATTCAACCCCCCCCCCCCCCTTCTAAGTGTATCTACTTAAATTTCAGTTGGTATCAGAGCTTGGCTCTACTTATCTTAGTCTTAAAGGTGACTTGTAGGGAAAGATTCTGACATGGCACAACTTGGAAACGCTCATCACGAAGGTCAATCAACAAACCAACATCCACTACTCGTTGGAACATAGAACTATAATTTCTGGAAATTTTGAATGAGGATATATCTTAAGAGAGACCCATGGGAATGGTGGGTGGTAGAGAATGGACCAGTTGTAGACACTCAAAATTTTCTTTTCCTGTTACTAACTATGTAGGAGGGCAAAAGCGTCGTTTTCACTCCAGAGGTAACCCTAGAGAACTACAACATCATTTCCCGACCCCAGAGTTAACCCCGGGAGGTCAAGCCAACCTCAGAGATAACCCTGAGGACATTTAAAGTTAACAGCATGACAACCTCAGAGATAACCCTGCGAAAAGATGGCTACAAAATGTGCAAAAATCGGAGATAACCCCGGGAAGGGCAAAATGGTCATTTTTCTAACTCTACTTCATTTCAAATCAAATACACTCATTTCAATACAAATCAGATCAAAATACATACCACAAGAACTATATCTTAACTTCCAAGCGTAAACTACGTAAAACGGCTCAACGGACTGCCTGACGAAAACCTGGAAATGCCATTTCGGTCATGGACCCATCTTCCTGGAATCAAAAAGGGAAAATCCCATGTCATGGCGTAACTCTCGACAAAAGTGGTCTGAAGAAGGTCACATATACCTCGTTCGGATGCTCGAATTGAAGTTCTACAAGTTGGAGCGAACATTACAGTGCGCGAGTGCATGTACTTCGAGACAACGGGACTCGTGAAGCCCGGGCCCACCACGACCAGCCGCAGGTGTAACTGCAGCTGCTGTAGGTACACCTGCGGCCATCAGTCTATAAATATAGACCTAGGGTCAGCCATTTTGGGAGAGAGAAGAGAGAGAAAAGGCGAGGAAGCCCTGTCCACTTTACTCTGTACACACCCATATTGAGTGTTTTCCTCATTTTAAACATCTGTTAGCTCAAATATAGCTATACTTTCATCCGGCGGGAGCTGAGTGTTTATCCATATAGAGTCATAGACGTCTACATTGGCAGCCCACTATAAGCCTTCTTACATTCTATAAAGCCTTTCTTCTCATTATAGCACACACTATTATACACATTGAGAGTCATGTGTGTGTGTTTGCACGGACTTCGGTTCGTGGTTTTCATTTTTGTCTGTATATATATACTTATATATATATATATATGCATGTATTTTTATATGGACTAACATTATCGAGTTATGCCTCGATTGAGCTGAACTTGATGTGGGCGTTTATTGGCTTATATATATATATATATATATATATATATATATATATATATATATATATATATATATATATATCTGATTACGATTCATGAGCCTAGACTTGATGCGGAGGCGTTTAATTGCTTTTATATATATGAATTGTGGTCAGACTCTGTCTGATGAGCTTGGATTTTACATTCGTTCCGTTTAATTACTTATATATATATATATATATATATATATATATATATTTACCGCTTATATATATATATATAAAACTTCTTACTACTTTCCACACAAATTGCAGTATAATGTGAGCCTAGGAATCATGTGATCACAGATTCAGTCTATTGAATAGATTCGGTTCCCGTGATGGACTTTTTCCAGCTGTAAGCATCTTGTACATTATTTACAGTGTCTGAATTCCCTTAGATGGCTGTCATGCCCATAAGGAGTTCGGCACTGTTGTATATTATTTTCTCGCAGATGCCTTGCATCTCAAAAATAAAAGTAAACAAGTCGAACATTTAATAATAAAATGGAAGTATCAAAGGCCTCAATTACTATTGAGCACAGGGTTTGAAAAAACCTTTTTTATAAAACTTCATTGCTATATCTTGCTTAAAACTGAATTTTCTACAAAATTCAAACCCTATGTATATAGGTGCGAACGAGGCATAGCACTACTTCTAAATAATTGCACATTGATCCACACACACACACACACATTCATATAACATTTTCTTTGAAAAGTTGCGGTCACCGTGGCAACACGGATATCGGGGGTGCCTAACACCTTCCCTCCACATAACCAAGCCCCCGAAACCTAAATGAATCTCGATTTAACAGACTCATTTAGCAGTGTCACATCACTGGGTCAATGTGCAAACCTTTTCGGTTGCGTTGGTGCAACCAGTTAAATACACCAACTGGCGACTCTTAAAGTCAAATCGTCGACATTATACATGTCGGACCTTTTTCACTTGTTTTTTCAAACAAATCTCACATTAACATGAGAACACCAAAGAACAAGTAACGAAAAGGGATAAATAAAAATCTGGCGTGAGCAGTGGCGACTCTTTGGGGACTCCAAAGAAGAGGGCTTAAGCCGCTAGTACAAGCTTTTCAAAACTATTATATGTTTGTGTGTGAATATTGCATTTACATTTATGATGAATGTGTACTAATGCATTTTTACTTACTACACTATACTATATCTATCTGTGATATTAGTGCTTCGCACATGTAGATACGTTGTATGTGAATGTATGTTGTGTGGTTCCTCCACCAGGAGGCTATCCTGTAGGTGTTTGATTACTGGACTTGTAGGAAGAATAATTCCAACGAGGCACAGGAAAGGCACCGCCCAGATTTGCTCCAGTTGAAAGATCGGATTAACTTCCCATCAAGTAAATTGCGATGATCTGGGAACCTTCATGCCAAAAAGCTGCAAGAGTAACCCTAAGATAGGTCAACCTCTAATAAACCAAATGCGGAGGAAAGTCTCTTCATGCTTTCCATTTTCAATTACTTGTAAAAGCATTTACTTGTAATTTTATTCCATGTTCATCATTATGTAATGGAAAATATGAAGAATAATTTGTACATACATGTTATCAATTAACACCCATTTTTGCAGGACAATATTCCTAAAACGGACATAATATGATAACATTTACATTACCCTAAGACTAAACTACACAAGTCTTTTGTAGGGAAGCAATTGGGCCCGTTTCCCGTTCAAAAGGGCATTAAGCCCACAGTTAGACATGGATAAAAGTGCCCAACCTGATCCTACTCCTGTCTCTCGCAAAGTGTTCGAAAGATTAAGCTATCAAATTATGGAGTTGGCTGTTATGCTCAAAGAACTACACCAATCTACTTAGGGTCCACAAATACCCATCCATACAGAATCCTCTACACATGGAGGAATCCAGGGCCAAACAATACCCACTCAACCATAGTCATCCATACTAGGGGGCAGTCAGGGTATTGGTAAAAAGATGGAAACCCAGATACCTAAACCTCATTCCAATAAAGAAATCACAAATCTCAGGGATGATCGAGAGACTGGGATATAAGAAAGAAAGTCTAACAAATGGAGGAGACCATCTGGTCAATCAAAGGGACTGGAAACTATGGGAGTGTCACATATTCAGATCTTTGCATATTCCCAAGGGCTCGCTATCCTGCCAAATTCAAAGTCCCAGAGTTTGAAAAGTACAATGGGGAAGGAGATCACTATACGCACCTGAAAGTGTACATTGGCGAACTGGGATCTTATGCTGAAGATGAAAGCCTCAGATTGCAACTTTTTCAAAAGAGTCTTACCAGAGAGGCTAAAGCCTGGTATACCCGACTTGACAATGTTAAAATCCACAACTGGAAAGAAGTGGCCCACGCCTTTCTAAATCAGTACAGTTTTCAGTCACAAATGGCACCTGATCGATACCAAATGACTAAAGTCAAAAAGAAAAGTACTGAATCTTTTCGAGAATATGCCCAAAGGTGGAGACATCTAGCAGCGCAAGTCATTCCATCAATGACAGAAGCTGAGATGGTAATGACGTTTATTGATATTCAAGAGTCTCCGTACTACGAGAGGATCCTAGTAATCATAGGAAAGCCATTCTCATAAATGATCAAACACAGCGAAATGGCAGAGATGGGCCTGAAGGCAGGCAAGATTAAAGACTTCACTGCCTTGGAAGCAGTCGCCAAGAATATATAGACTGGAAAGTATGTGAGCGATCCCAAGGGTGTACCCGATAAAGGCAATGAAGATGTATCCCTTGTTGTACAGGGGCAAGTTAGGAGACCAACCTACAGTCCCCCCATTTGGAAAATGCAAGACAATCATCCATCTCAACAACAGGCTACATTCAACCAATACCCAGATAGGAAAAGAAAATTTGAAAGAACTGAAAATCGGGTGTTCACTCCACTAGGCGATTCCCTTGAACATGTATTGGCGATATTAATGGATCACAAGAAAATTACCGAACTGGCTCCACCTCTGGAACCAGGGAGCAAAATAAGCCAGATATGCGCTTACCACTCAGGGTCTCCAGGACACGATATAGAAGATTGTTGGTCCTTAAAGCATAAAATTCAAAATCTGATCGAAAGTGGCAGTATTGTGGTCCAACAACCTGATCAACAAAATGTCAACACCAACCTTACATTTGCGGCATGATCTGAGAAGAAGTAAACATGATCGAGAATCAGAAGCGGCAAATGTATCCAATTCATAAGTGCATACGAAAAATAGAGGACTACCCCCAAAGGCACAGAACAAATGTCCTAAAGTGGGAAAACTCAAAGGAAGGTATCATAGTAATGCAAAAATTAGAGAAGATCTATAATCAAGTAAATCTGCTAGCTAAGCTGATAGTGCGACAACATCAAGATACGAGGCAATTTTTCACTCAACTATCAGAAGGCCAAGAAAAGGGGGATGATAAATTGCTAGAAGATCTCGCCAACGAAAAAATCGCTCGGAGGAATGCGAATTCTCAAAGAAGAAAGATCAAACAACCTCCACAAGATCCCAAATATTCACCCCTCTAAGCAAATCCAATGAAGAAATGCTACACTTTCTGATAAACGAAGGAAGGATTACTGAGTTACTGCCTCCTATAAATCCCAAGATAAAGAGTTATGATTCCACCAAGATATGTCTCTACCATTCTAACTCACTTGGACATACAACTGAGGAATGCTGGTCTTTGCAACATAAAATCCAGGATCTCATTGAAAATGGAGAGATGGAGATAGAATTCCCCATGATCAAAAAAGGCAAAAAAAGAAATAAAAAGCTTAAGATGTCCACTCGAGACAGGCAGTTCAGATGAGGTGAAGGCTATGGGCGATAATTCTGGCAGAACACAAGATGGAATGATCCTAATGCAAGAAATGACAAAGGAGACATGGGAATCCCCAAAGGATATTCCTCTACCAACATTAAACATCTTCTCGTCCAAAGATATCAACCGCATTCCTGATTTTATCACCTTGGATGATGAGGAGGAAATATTAATCATGTCCAAGGAAGGAAAAGCCAAAAGGGAAAATTCCTTGCAAGAAATGTGACGACAGTTCAAGGGAGATTTCATGATCGAATCAACTCAAGCCCAGGAAAAGCGTGAAGGAACAGATGAAAGAAAAGGTGGTGAGGTTGTCGGGGAAACCAACCCATTAAAGAATCAAGAGTTCATACCTTTTTGCGATGGGTCCAGATCAAGCATCCCTGAGGAATGTACTGAACTAGGAAGCGATCAAGTTATGGCCATAAATGAAGACATTCAAAACCAAGAAGTAACCTCTGTCGCGAGCCTTGAAGGCAATACAACCACTGACGACTGGATTATCAGGCCTCAACTAGCCAAAAAGATGTAGATCCAGGGGATAAATTTACGAGTTCCAGAAGATGTTGGGACGGTATCACTTCCTTCGCAGTATGCTTTATATTTTCCATGCATGTATAGAAAAAAAAAACAAAAAGAAAAAAAAATAAAAAAATAAAAACAAAAAACAAAAAAAAAATAAAATAAAACAAAAAGAAAAAAAAAAGAAAAAAACAAAACAAAACAAAACAAAAAGAAAAAAAAAGAAAAAAAAGAAAAAATTCAAAAAATCAAAAATCAAGTCATTCAGGTTTTAACTCATCAGGCCTGAACTACGAAAGACCTAATCTCCCCTCTTCAATGGGAGTACGTAGGCAGCCATTTATGGTGCGGTCAAACAAAACAAAAACCCAAAAAACCCAAACCAAACACTTCTCAAACAAACACTTCTCAAGTAAACGCTTCTCAAACAAACACTTGTCAAACCGTTTATCTTATCAAGTAGGAACTATGCAGACCTGATCTCCCACACTCACGGGAGTACGTAGGCAACCACCAGTGGTGCGATCTGACCCTCAACATAAACATCCAAATCTAAACATCAATCCCAAGAACGACCCTCCAAGTTAGCGACCTATGTGGAGAAGACCCAACAACACTGCAATGTCATTCCATAAAATCTGGCACAAATCCCAGAAAGGAAGAAATAGCGATATGTCAAGACAACCAGCAGCGAGGACCTTCAAAGATTCGACACCCTTAATCACGAGTCTTCATCAAATCAGAAGAAAATCAAGACCAATTGCAATAACAAGTCAGGAATAATGATTGAAGGCATCGAAACCCAAGTCCTATACTTGTTCACCATCTGGTATAGAGGAAAAAGTCTCTTGCAATCTCAGCATCTTATCAGCCCATCTATCAAAGCGAATATCCCAAACAACAAGCAAGGCTGGGACGATTTCAAAATCGACAACAACCCGATATTGCAACCACTACAATAAGACTTGGGCAATCTCGAAAATAGTGACAACTCAACACTGGGGAATTTATCAAACATCCTAAAGAGGAAAATCCCCCAGTCAACACCATCAACATGGTCCATAATCATCGAAGCTTCCCTCACATCAGCTCACTAGTGATTTGGATATTACTCACTTGCGACTTCATCAACAAAGAGAGTTTTTTGTATGAATCCCCGACATCAGTATGCGAAAGGACTGAGGCATTTTCTAATTTAAGGAAAGCGAAGGATTTTAAAGCGAGATCAGGCCTTTCATCAAAAGAAGGAAAACTCCTGAAAAGAATCATGGCAACATTAGCTTGCCCCTACAAACGAAGGGGAAAATTCTCAATAAAGTTCTTAACTTAAGAGCAGAAGCCCAATAACAAAGGGTCTGGCGAATGAAATCTACACAATCAAACATGTTAATTTGCACAAAATCCTCATAAGTTGAGGCCTCTACACTAAAGTTCAAAGTTTGACAGCGAAAGTACAAACCGCACTTTTGTGGATATCGGTGACATTCGGATCATCGATTCAAATGGGTTCTTGAAGTCAAATGTTAAAGGAAATGGGGCACAAGCACTCAACAGCGAAAGGAAACTACAAATTACCTCAAAAAGGGTGAGGCGCTACATCAACGTACATCTTTATCCAGCGTAACATTAGGCAGAATCTAGCGAAGCAAACCTTTGAATATTACTTTAGCAAAGGTATCAAAAGATCCGGTATTCAAAACCATTATCTTCAATTTTGCGCAACATCAAGACAGTTCAGTGATGAAAGTTTTGAATACCACCGTTCGAGTGGGAACCGAAACAATTGTGCGATGACAGCATATTCGATTACCAACAAGGTAGGCACCGTTGCAAACTACCAGCATATACATTGGGAAGGTTTGGTGATTTCAGAACGTCATCCCCATCAGAGATGTGGAAAACATCTCAACTTATCTTTATCAAATAAGTGTCAACGATTAAATGCCAAACCATTGGAGTCAACACCAGCATAGGCATCAGAAAAGATCAGTAAAGGTAAAGTGATTTATGAAAACATTTTAAACATGCATCATAACATTCATTACATTGCGATTTGCAATTTGCAATTTGCGATTTGCGATTTACGATCTGCGATATGCGAAATGCGATATGCGATGTGCGATTTACGAAGAGCGATTGGCCAAATGCGAAAAGCAAAATGTGAAGTGCGAAATGCGATGTGCGATTAGCGAACTGCGATTTGCGAAAATATTTTAAATATTCATCATCACATTCACTACATTGCGATTTACATCATTAAAAATACCTTGTCATGTTTCAAGTGTCTACTAATCTTTGTCTTGTCCATTCTAGTGCATTGCATGAACATGATAAAGAGGGGCATCTGTAGATACTCGAAATTTTCTTTTCCTGTTACTAACTATGCAGGAGGGCAAAAGCGTCTTTTTCACTCCAGAGGTAACTCTAGAGAACTACAACATCATTTCTCGACCCCGAAGTTAACCCCAGGAGGTCAAGCCAACCTCAGAGATAACCCTGAGGACATTCAAAGTTAACAGCACAACAACCTCAGAGATAACCCTGTGAAAAGACGGCTACAAAATATGCAAAAATCGGAGATAACCCCAGGAAGGCAAAATGGTCATTTTGCCAACTCAACTTCACTTCAAATCAAAAATAATCATTTCAATACAAATCACATAGAAATACGTACCACAAGAACCATATATTAACTTCCAAGCGTAAACTAAGCAAAACGGCTCAACGGACTGCCTGACGAAAACCCGGAAATGCCATTTCGGTCATGGACCCATCTTCCTAGAATCAAAAAGGGGAAATCCCATGTCATGTCGTAACTCTCGACAAAAGCGGTCTGAAGAAGGTCACATATACCTCGTTTGGATGCTTGGATTAAAGTTCTGCAAGTTCGAGCGGACATTACAGTGCGCGAGTGCACGTACTTCGAGACGACGAGACCCACGAAGTCCAGGCCCACCATGACCAGCTGCAGGTGTAACTGCGGCTGCCGCAGGTACACCTGCGGCCATCAGTCTATAAATATAGACCTTGGGTTAGCCATTTTGGGAGAGAGAAGAGAGATAAAAGGCGAGGAAGCCCTGCCCACTTTACTCTGTACACACCCATATTGAGTGTTTTCCTCATTTTAAACATCTGTTAGCTCAAATATAGCTATACTTTCATCCAACGGGAGCTGAGTGTTTATCCATATAGAGTCGTAGAAGTCTACATTAGCAGCCCACTGTAAGCCTTCTTACATTCTATAAAGCCTTTCTTCTCATAATAGCACACACTATTATACACATTGAGAGTCGTGTGTGTATGTTTGCCCGGACTTCGGTCCGTGGTTTTCATATCTGTCTGTATATATATACTTATATATATATTTATGTATATATTTTTATATGGACTAACATTATAGAGTTATGCCTCGATTGAGCCTCTTGATTGAGCGTTTATTGATATATATTTATATATATAAATATGTTGTCGAACTACTGTCGATGAGCCTAGAACTTGATGCAGGCGTTTATTGCCTTTATATATATATATATATATATATATATATATATATATATATATATATATATATATATATATGAATTATGCAGATGAGCGTTTTTACATCCTGGATGCTTTAATTGCTTATATATATATATATATATATATATATATATATATATATATTTACATTTAAATCTGCCAGAGTTTACTTATGGCGCTTGATAGCTTTTATAGTTTTCTTTACATTCAAGTCCTTTGAGTTTACTCAAAGTTGGCGGTTGATAACATTTACTACTTTATTTACATTTATGATCCCCTATGGAGTTGCTTCGTGGTGGCTGATCATGCACATATAAATATATTTACCGCTTTTATATATATATATATATATATATATATATATATATATATAACTGCATACTGCTTTCCATACAAATTGCAATATCATGTGAGCCTAGGAATCATGTGATCACGGATTCAGTCTACTGAATCTAGATTCGGTTCCCGTGATGGACTTTTTTCAGCTATAAGCAGCTTGTACATTATTTACAGTTTAAATTCCTTGGATGGTCACATGCCCATAAGGAGTTTGGCATCACAGATATTATTTTCTCATGAGATCGTCGCATCTCGAAAATAAAAGCAAACAAGCCAAAAATTTAATAATAAAAGGGAAGTATCAAAGGCCTCAATTACTATTGAGCACGGGATTTGAAAAAACCTTCTTTTTTAAAACTTCATTGCTATATCTTGCTTAAAACTGAATTTTCTACTAAATTCAAACCCTATGTGTAAAATCCCAAATTTTACGAATAAAGATTTAATTTTCTCAAAATATTTTTTTGAATATTATGGTGTGAATTTGAGATAATGTTATAATTGTGGGTAGTATTTATAAATTTTGGAAAGTATGCAAGTTGTTATATAATATTCGATTGGTCGGGGAATATTCATTTTAACCGGGAATATTCGTACGACGGCACAATCATTGGTGGACCCCACAACAAAATTATTGTCGGATTGAGAAAATGACAAAATATGAAAATAACGACGAAAGTTTTACCATTAAAAATGTTGAACTACTTGGTAGTAAAAGTACAGTAATACGCGTGGTTGCATAGTAGCACACGGTATTGGTTATTGATGCTTACGTGATAAGTCACTCAGTTTTGTTCAATTATTGCTTCAGTAATTATTGCATAGTATCTCGCGTTATTTGATTCAATTATTGTCGATATTATATAAATTATTAAATCAATAATTGAGACAACAAAGTTATTCATATTATTAAATTGCAATATTTACAATGTCTACAAGTTCTGCCAAGGAGAGGTTTGGTCACCTAATTGCGCGCCAATAAGGAGAAACCCTTATCGGAAAGCCCCCTCTTTCCTGGGAACGACCTGGTTGTTAAATATTGTGATTTATGATATTAATGATGAATAAGTTCGTGTTGATTAAAGATGAATTTGATAGTTCCATTGTGCTGGGATTATTAGTGTTAGTGGAAATCGACATCTATTCCGATGCTAATTGATGTTTGGGATTATATTGATAAATCAGGAAATTTATCGGATAAATGAGCAATTAATTGCTACTAATTCACATGCTTATATAACTATTTGTTCACATGTGTGTACTATTGAATCACATTCTTATACTATTAGGGGAGTTGGTGCAAGATTGATAATACTTGCATAACTAAGTTAAAGATGGAGGTATAGATGGAGGTACTATACCGTAATTCGTATTTTCACATGATTATAACTGTTGAATCACATGATTGAACTATTGATTCACATGATTTACTATTAGGGGAGGTGGTGCAAGTTTGATAATACTTGCAGGACTAAATTAAAAATGAAAGAAAAGTTGGAGGTATTGTACTGTAATATTTCGAGGCCCAAAACGTGCAATTATTGAAACTATATTTTCCTATAAATAGAAGCTCATTCTTCCTTCATTTATCACCAATTCACTAAAGCTTTAGAGTCATTATTATAAAGAGAAATTATAGAGAGAAAGAAGAAGAGAAGTCTGCTACCTTTTTAAAAAGGGAACATATGAATTAAATATAAAAACATATGAACATATCAAACTGATTTGGTATTTTCCATGAAAATGTTTTAGTTACGAACATATGAATTAAATATGTTATGTGAAGTTGGAAAATTGGTAAATAGGATTTTATGGCTTGGAAATCCTATATAGGGTATATGCAGATTTTTGATAAGGGATTTGATCATTGGTGATAAAATCTTATGAGTATGGCATTTTGAATGATTAAATGCATTATTTGGTAAAGTGTAAACAATTGAAATAAATTGTTTATAAGTTTAAAAAGTGATTAAAATATTGTTATGAAATTAATAATATTAGATTATGATTTTATTAAGTGGTTGATAATATTTGATAAATTTAAAGTCTTTAATATTTATCCTTGTTTTTGTTTAATTAATGCTTATATCATTGTCATCATTTTCATGATTATATGGTGGTGAAAGTTATCTTTGGCTTACGTGCAAAGATGGACTGTTAATTATTGAATTGTATATCTTTGGCTTACGTGCAAAGATGGGATGTTGATTATTGGATTTATAGTTGTATATCTTTGGCTTACGTGCAGATATGGACTTGGTATGATTATGACCAGGGATTATTCGGTATAGTAATGACCATTGATGATTTAATGAATATCCTTGGCCCGTAGTGCAAGGATGATTCGATGATGTGGTTTATTTATTAAGCTGAGTCTCAGCAATAAAGTTGATGAAAATATTTTTAAAAACATAGAAGATAGTAGATATCATGCTCTACATGACTCTTCTAATGGATTGCTTATTCCGTTGCAGTTAAACTTGATGTCTATTGTATTTTATCAGTTTAACATTGTTGAAGACTAATGATAATTTATTCTGTATTATCTTAGTCATAATATTTCTTATTGGGCTAGTTGAGCTCACCCTTCCTTTCACTGTTCTCTTCAGGAAATGAGAACATAGTTGGGACGAGTCGGGGAACAGAGTGACGATCCAGAAGATAGCATTAGTAGTCCTCACTATTCTGTTAAATAGTGTGACAATAAATGTAATGAGGACTTATTTGAGAGTGGATATTGTCTAGATGACAATATTCCTATTAAAACTCTCATCCATGTTTTGTCGTATTTTACACGACAGTTGTATAATTAAGTTTTTATTTGTATTCTGTACCATGTATTTGGCGACTCAAGATAGGTGATGTATACCTATTTTGGGGGCGTCACACTATGTATATAGGTGCGAACGAGGCATAGTACTACTTCCAAATAATTGCACATTGATCCACACATACACACATTCATATAACAGTTTCTTTAAAAAGTGGCGGTCACCGTGGCAACACGGATGTCGGGGGGTGCCTAACACCTTCCCTCTGCATAACCAAGCCCCCGAGCCTTAAATGAATCTCGGTTTCACGGACTTCGCTTAGCGAAGTCACATCAATCGGGTTCAAGTGTACAAACCTTTTCTATTTGCGTTGGTGCAACCAGTTAAATACACCAACTGGCGACTCTTAAAGTCAAATCGTCGACATTATACATGTTGGACCTTTTTCACTTGTTTTTTCAAACAAATCTCACATTAACATGAGAACCGCAAAGAACAAGTAACGAAAAGGGACAAATAAAAATCCCGACGTCGACACCAGTAATTCCAAGGAAAGATGATGGCACTCCAAAAACTCTACTCGAGATGGACTCAACCGAAACATACATGGTTTCATACGATTCAAAAGCAATGAACACTCTTCTTAGCGGCATGGTGCAATCCAAAATATGTAAAGTTTCTTCATGCAACACATCAAAGGAGATATGGGATACCCTAGTGGTAAGTCACGAAGGAACTTCCAAAGTACGAGAAGTTAAGCTAAGTATGCTCATGTATGACTACGAAATGTTCAAAATGGAAAGAGATGAAACAATCAAAATGGCTCAAGCACGATTTTTGGTACTTATAAATTCTTTGAAGTTGCTCGACAAGTCAATTCCACAAAGCGAAATCAATCGTAAGTTACTTCGGGCTATGCCCAAAAGGTTTGCATCTAAAATTACTACTCTTCAAGATTCTGTCAATATCTCTTCTATGGATACATTAACTTTCTTTGGTGAACTAGAAGAATATGAACATCAATTGAAAAGATATGATGACGAGGAAGGAGTTCCTCGAAAGAAAGTGCTAGCTCTAAATGAAGGAATTGAAGAAGAACTTGAAAACAAGTCAGATGATGACATAGCTATGATCTCAAGGAGACTCAAGGGACTACTTTAGAGAAAGAATAAAAGAAGGAATACATTCAATTCAAACCAATTAAGCAAACTGAAGAAACTTATTTTGAATGCGGACGACCAGGCCACTTCAAGAAGGACTATTTCCAACTCAAAAACAAAGGGAAGCAAGGAAATAAAGAGTCCAAAAAGAATAAAGCCTTCTTAACATGGAGTGACGATGAAGAATCTGATGTGGAGATAAATGCGAATGATGAACTGGCTCAAATATGCTTCATGGGACTTGAAGGTGAATCCAGTAAGGTATCTCTTTCTGATGTTATCACTTTGAAACAAGAAAATGAAAAATTGAAAGAAAAAACTATGTACCTAAAAGATCTAGTAAATACTCTAATGGGTGAAGTAGAAGAACTAATAGATGAAAAGAAAGAATTAGAAAAAGTAACACACACAAATGAAGAAAAAATCATTAGCTGTGAAAAATGATTACTTAGATAATTATAATAAAATATTATTCAACAAAGTAAAACAGCTAAATGATGAAGTTGAAAAATTAACAAATGAAATAAAAATGAGAGATGTGTGCATTGATGCATTTGGTGATGAATCGGTTAATAAAATACTTCCAACTAATGAACTTCAAAAGGAAATAGAGTCATTAAAAACCTCTCTAGCTAAATTTGTTCATGGGGAAGAAAATCTAAATGTCATGCTAGGAAAACAAAAACCCAATTACGATAAACAAGGCATTGGTTATAACTCAGCATATGGAAAAGAAGTTGAAATGCTTAAATCTAAATCATCATTTAAGTTAAATTATTGTACACCTTTTACTACTTGCAAAAATTGTAGCATTAAAGGACATCTAGAGATAAACTGCTTAAGAAAGCAAAATAAAAATCGAAGTAAAACAATATGGGTAAAGAAAAGAGATTTGATCTCAACTAACACAAGTGGACTCAAAAAGATATGGGTACCAAAAAGATAAATTGTATCTTTCTTAAACAGGTATGCTTCAAAGCCAAAGTATCTTCTCAAAAGTGGATTCTTGACAGTGGATGCTCACGCCACATGACGGGTGACAAATCTAAGTTTGTGAAACTAAATATCAAAAAGAAACATGGAACTATCACTTTTGGTGATAATCGATCATGTGAAATAATCGGCAAAGGTAAAATTGGAAATGGTAAGTTTAATATTAATAATGTTCATCTAGTAAATGGCTTAGAATTCAATCTAATCAGTGTGAGTCAATTAATGGATAATAGACATCGGGTGAATTTTGAAAGAAACAAATGCACTATTTCACATGGTACTAACGATGCTATTTTAGTTGCCCAAAGAGAAGGGAATATATATACTCTTGATTTTAAGCAACAGGAGGAAGAGTTATGTCTGGCAATAGTTCAAGATGAAGCAAAATTATGGCATAGAAGAATGGGACACATACATATGGACCTAATCAAAAAGTTATCATCAAAGAATCTAGTGAAAGGACTACCCAAAATGAATTTTGAGAAGAAAGGTATCTGTGAGCCGTGTCAACTTGGAAAACAAGTAAGAACATCATTCACAGCCAAAAACATGGTATCAACTTCTGCTCCCTTACAACTATTACTTCTTGATTTATTTGGACCCGAGAGGCATGCTAGTTTAGATGGTAAACTTTATGCCTTTTTGATAGTTGATGATTTCTTTAGATACACATGGGTAATATTTCTTAGAACTAAAGATGAAGCATTTAAAGAATTTGAAAAGCTGATTAAAAACTTGGAAACTAAATACAGTCTTAATCTCATAAAAATTTGAAGTGACCATGGTACTGAGTTTCAAAAGGATTTCATTATATTCTACAATCAAAAAGGGATTACTCATTAGTTCTCAGCACCTAGAACTCCCCAACAAAATGGAGTAGTAGAAAGGAAGAATCGAACATTACAAGAAACAGCTAGAACCTTAATTCAAGAGAGTAAACTTCCTAATAGAGTGTTATGTACTAAATAGAGTGTTAATCTGTCTAATCATTTTGAAAACACCATATGAATTATTAAATAATCGTCTTCCTAATATAAGTTATTTCAAAGTATTTGGATCTAAATGTTTTATTCTTGACACTAGTGGGAACTTGGGCAAGTTTGATGCTAGATCATATGAAGGAATATTCATTGGCTACTCACAAAATAGCAGAGCATATCGCATTTATAATATGAAAAAGATGTGTATCGATGAATCTATACATATTAAATTTAACGAATCTAACCATGATATTACAAAAGAAAGAGAGGAAGATGTAGGAAATTTAGAGACTACTGCGAATCCAGCTTACCACATAAAACAAAACAGCAAGACCATGGAACCAATCCAGCAAGATGGATTAGAAGAACAGCAGGACCAAGACTCTATCCAGCAAGCTAAAATGAACGAACAACGAGACCATGATTCAGAAACTACTGAAGAAGTGATACAAGACATTCAACTTCCAAAATCAGCAAGATACATCAAAAATCATCCTCCCGATAACATCATTGGAAACATAAATGATAGAGTTATTACAAGAAGAAAAACACAAAATATGTGTGCTTTCTCGATATTTCTATCCCAAATTGAACCAAAGAAGCCATACTTGATGAAAATTGGCTACTAGCAATGCAAGAAGAGCTACAACAATTTGAAAGATGTCAAGTGTGGGAGTTGATGCCTCCTCTAAAAGATCTATCCATTATTGGAACTAATGGGTATTCAAAAACAAGCTTGACGAGTACGAAACAATTACAAGAAACAAAGCTAGACTAGTAGCTCAAGGGTACAATCAGCGAGAAGGAATAGACTATGAAGAAACATTTGCCCCTGTAGCCCATTTGGAATCCTTTCGAATATTATTAGCATTTGCCTATTTTAGAAAGTTCAAGCTATACCAAATGGACGTCAAAAGAGCTTTTCTCAACGATTACATAAATGAAGAAGTTTACGTAAAATAGCCTCCTGGATTTGAGCATGACAAGTTCCCTCATTACGTATACAAACTAAAGAAGGCACTCTATGGACTCAAACAAGCCCCAAGGGCTTGGTATGAGAGATTTAGTAAGTACCTCCTATCAAATGGTTTCATACGAGGATAAATTGACTCTACGTTATTTATTAAATGTAAAAATAAAGATATCATTATTGTACAAATATATGTAGACAATATAATATTTGGTGCTACTAATAATTTCCTTTGTGAGTGGTTTTCCAAATGCATGCACAAGGAGTTTGACATGAGCTTGATAGGAGAACTTAATTACTTTCTGGGCCATCAAATTAAACAAAATCATGAAGGTATTTTTATTCATCAAACCAAGTATACAAAAGAGCTACTCAAGAGAT
Source organism: Panax quinquefolius (assembly GCA_020205615.1). Taxonomy (NCBI): domain Eukaryota; kingdom Viridiplantae; phylum Streptophyta; class Magnoliopsida; order Apiales; family Araliaceae; genus Panax; species Panax quinquefolius. Next base: position 624,087 of record JAINUW010000400.1, on the reverse strand, counting down.
TCGGTTTTGACAACTCAAACTCAAAGACCACACTAATGAGTACATCAATAAAACTTACACTATATAAAAAAGGTATGGATGTAGAAGTAACAAAATATAGAGGTATGATTGGATCCTTACTATATTTAACTGCTTCAAGACCTGATATAATGTATAGTGTTTGTCTATGTGCTCGATTTCAAGCCAAACCCAAAGAATCCCACTTACAGGCTATTAAACGAATATTTAAAATTTTGAGTGGTACTACAAACTTAAGATTATTTTACCCAAAATGTGACAATTTTGATTTAATGGGTTATTCAGATGTTGACTATACAGGCTGTCAAATAGATAGAAAAAACACAAGCGGTGCTTGTACATTTTTGGGACAAAGTCTTGTCTCATGGCATAGCAAGAAGCAAACTTCAGTTGCCTTATCCACTACTGAGGCTGAATATTTAGCAGCGAGAAGTTGCTGCTCCCAAATTTTGTGGATGCGTCAAACACTGTGCGATTTTGATATTATGTGTGACAATGTTCCTATATACTGTGACAATACAAGCACCATTAACATTTCTAAAAATCCAGTTTTACACTCTCGCACAAAACACATAGAAGTCCGACACCACTTTCTTAGAGATACTGTGTCCAAAGGACTAATTAAATTAATATTTATCCCCACTGAGCACCAATTAGTAGATATATTTACAAAACCTTTAGGGGAAGAACATTTTTGCACTCTAAGACGAGAACTCGGGATGAGGATGATATAGATATGGTCAGTATGCTTTAAGGAAATTAGACAGACACGACATATCTTATTGCCATAATTACGCTCATTATATCTGCTCAAGAGTTCCCTTCCCAAACACGACGCCACGCCTTTCCATATCTCGGTACCACGCATCCTTGAAAAGACAGAAACTACTTTACTCTTCCAAACCTCTTCTTTGTCTTCTCAGTACTCCAATCGTCTCTGAAACTCTACACCGCTCTCAAACACCGTCCGTTAAGATGAAAACCACGCCTTCTAGACAAATCCATGACGAATCTGAGGACGACGTATCACTGCCCTCTCCACCTACTCATCCTCCTACTACTAAAAGACTCAAAAAGAAGGAACCTTCGGTCACAACCATCTCTGGTGACTCCTCTCCTGCCGAATCTGAAGCAAGTTTACCCTCTCCTCCACCGATTGGGACATCGACCGGCATTAAATGGCGAACAATCAAGGAATCCTCACCCAGCTTCCCTCCGATGACGGTAAACCCTCTATCTGTTTCATTGCATGATGTTCCTGATGATTTTTTTAGAGGCCATAATTTCGAGCTTCGTTTTAAGTCCTCTATCTGTCACAAATCTTTTGTTTATGAAAAATTAGTTGACATGATTTACTACCAAAACTCGCCTCTTCAAAACCTCCTTGAGTCATGTGGTTTAGCTTCTTTAATTGCTACTCCCTCTGTGGTGTATCCAAAATTAGTCCAACAATTTTATACAAATCTTGAAAACAATGGTGACTGTTATACTTTGTTCGTTAAAGGCAAATCTCTATTTTTTACTGCTCTGGATTTAGGGAGCATACTTTCCATTCCATATACAGGAGACTGTCCCTTTACACTTAAGGGACCAGTTTATACTCCTCTGTCTCCTCTTGTCCAGCTTCGCACTATCATGGCTGACCCCACCGTGTCCATAGTCACTCTTCCAAAGACCACCGAAGTATCCCCTATTGCCATAGTCCTTCATAAATTATTAAGGTACAATCTTCTTCCTCGTCTTTGTGGTGGAGCTAACTTCACCTACCAGGATTTGGTTTTGGTGGCTCTGATAATGACAGGCAAACCACTCAATTTTTCCCTTATGATGCTCAAATGCATGGTCAACTGCATCAAACATTCCAAAAAAGGTTTGCCTTACAGTTGCTTCATTACAAAATTATTCACTCACTTTCAAATTCCACTAGACAATGAGGGCTTCATCAAAATTACTGATTCCATCGACTCTATCTATCTCAAAAGTGCTCATTTCACACTGGTAAATGGAAAGTTCATGGAAGTTGCCCCCGAAAATCCCCCTATCCAAAATCCCACTCCTCCTACTTCTCTACCTCCCTCCCCTGAGATTCTCAATCTTCTTCATACCATCGCGACCAATCAAGCATCAATCACTGTTGATGTTAAAGATATCCAACTTCGCCTCTCTATGCTTGAAAAAGGCAAACTTCCTATCAGACGCACTGACCTTCACTCTATTTTTCGCACCATGGAGGATGAGTTCATTGATCTTCAAGCAGGATTCGAATTGCATACTCGGGCTATGGTAGAAGCCCTGCAATGAAAAATGAATCGCAATGCCTGCCAATTAAGCATTGAACTTAAATTCATCAGCAATCAGATTGGGACTCTCAGACGCTTTACCGAGAGGCGCATGAATGATCTCAGTGAAGAACTCCAGGCTGACCAAGTCCAATCTCGCATACCTGAGAGGCCACAGTGCAATTGTGACAACCCGAGAATTTAGACAAATTTTAAAATCATAATTGATTGATTTAAGGGTCAATATTAGGACCTAGACTGAAAATAAGTGTATGGAAAAGTCAGTTCTGTAATGAAATTTTAAGGATTTCAAAATTTTTGGACAAGACTTGACTAATTTGGTAGACTGTAAGTAATAGTCTGGTAATGAGGTATACGATTCTAATGGATTTAAAATTCTTTTGAAGAATTATCAGGTTTAAGTATCTAAGTGTATACGAGGCGGTAAATGTGAATAGTAAATTTTTATGTGTATAATTGGTGATTAAGGATCAAATTTCGATCAAATAAGTTACATAGGTGTCAAACCCTAAAATTATAATGAGAACGTTAAGGGTTAAGTTATTAAACCCTAATCAGTAATTTATATGTGAACAGTTGTAGTTTATGGATAAGAGCTTGATCGGATAAGTTGTAACTTTAGCAAACCCTAAATTTAGGTAAAACATATGTTTATTAAGTTATAAAACTTTAACGAACTGTTAGAAACCCTATTGATCGGATCAAAAACCCTAATTTTAGTTCTGAAAATTCAAAACCCTAATTCGGATATTTAAAACCCTAATTTGGGAATTCAAAAGTTAAGTTTAAAAGCCTAAGTGTTAAATGTTATGGGAATATTGAGAAATGTCCAAAATGCCCTTTAAATTATAAGGGAAAAGACCAAATTCACCTTAATAGGTGCAAAATGACCGAAATACCCTTTTTCTTAAAACTTAAGCAAAATATTTTGCAATCTTGGTGAGTCATCAAGCGAAAGCTTATCAACATGTGCTATATATCTAATATATTATATATCTATTACCACCTTTCAAACCTTAGATACAATGAATCAAAAAAATCTAAGTTTATAAGTTAAGTAAAAACTTTAATTTACTTCTCATTTTGTCCAAACCTTTCTCTCTCTTCATTTTTGAAATTCTAGAGTGAGAGAGAGTTAAAAGTTGAGCCATGACCAAGTCTTAGCGAGCCAATAACAGAAATCAAAGATCAGAAATCAAGATCAAAGCTAAAAAGGTATAAAACCCTAATTTTGAAAATCATGTGATTTTGTGTTAGATGTTGTTGTTAGATGTTTAGTAGTGTGTTTAAGGATGTTATTTAGTGATCTATGATGTTATATCATAGATCTATAACATCTAGAAGCCAGAAAATGTGTTTTTCAAACTGACCCATGAACCCTAATTTTAAGGCTGATGACTTTAATGTCGATTAAGAAGACCCTTAATTTTTTTTTAATAAAATGGAATTTCTCTATTTATTATTTTGAAATAGTAAGGGTTGATTTGATTAATGTGGTTAGCTATGGGTAAAATGCTAAATATTTCAATAAGCAAGTGGTTATAAAATATTCATTATTGTTTGGGAATATTCGTTTGGTCGTGGAATATTCGTCTTTTCGGAAATATTCGTGCGACTGACACGATCTTTTATGGGCCCCATAACGGAAAGCGATTGGATGAAGAAAATGACAAATATAAGTTGTTTATAAATAACTTGGTGTAGTTATTACCAGATTATCTTTTTTGGAATACCGGTGGTTAAAACACACTAATACGCGTTGTTGAGCGAGAAGACACGATATTGCACCAATTATTGATTCTTACGTAAGAAGGCACTACTCAATAATTGTTACAATGAATTACTATTCAAGATTTTATTTTATTGATTCAATAATTCTTTGCATTGATATTTTATATTACTATTGTTTGAAATAAATTGTCATTACACAAGATTTTCCATTATCGAGCAATAATTCATATTATCCTAATAATATTATTAGAAAACATTATTGGCAATGTCTAGAAAGTTACATCAAGGAGAGGTTTGGTCACCTAATTACGCCCAAGAAGGAGAAATCTTTATTGAAAGCCCCTCTTTCTAAGAACTACCGTCACCAAGATCTTGTGATTCTGTAATATTATTTGTGAATAATTAATTATTGATTTATATGATGAGGAAAATATTGATTTTATGTGGATATAGATGGAGAAAATTTTTAAAATGACAATTGTTGAAAATTAATATTTTATCTTTTTCCGATAAAATAATTCATTTAAATATATTATTTTAATAATATATTAATTATGTGATATTTTTAATGAATGTGGGATATATGAGTATATTAGGAGGAAGAGTATTTTGTGGTATTAAATGTTTAACACATATTTTGTGTGTTGGTGGACACAATTATTGGATCAGAAATTTGATTATAGCACAGTAAAATCGCCTGCTTATGAATTTCCCCACCAATTTTGTTTGGAATTTGGAAAACTTTCTTCTCGCAAAGTTGTAGAAATTGAATTTCCTATATAAAGACATGAGATTAGAATTTTCTGATAAAAGGGCTATTTATTGTGAATTATTGAAGTTCCGAAGTTTCGAAATAATTAATTTTTGGAAGTTTAAAATATTTTAATTACAAAAACGCGTTTTTTCATTTTTTGAAACTCATTTAACATGTGATTAAGAGGCTAAATTCAGATTGTTAGTGTGCGTATGAAGTTGTGGAAAAATTATAATATTAATTTATTAAATTTTCTACTTTGGTGTTCTAAGCATTTTCCTATAAATAGGGTGCTTAGGTTAGAATTGAAAATCACACCGAAATCAAGTTTTCTCTCAATATTATCGAGCGATTCTTGTGAGTATTTTGAGTATACTTTGAGTATTGCTATACGGTTCAAGTTCAAGTCATAGCCTATATCCGGTGTTTCAACTAGAAGTACTGCTTTTCGAGGTAAGGGATGTTATTTTTTTCGAAAATGATATTATTTCTTCAATATCATTATGCCGAAATATTGGTTGGAAATTTTTATCAAATTTGGAACTTTTTCATGTCGGGGTTATTATTCATGAATTACTATTCATGAGTTACTATTCATGAGTTACTATTCACGAGTACTATTCACGAAGCGTGAAGATGTTCCTTGTGAAATTTCTATCTTTTGGTGTCGGAGTTACTATTCACGTATACGGCACTATTCACGAATACGGCACTATTCACCGAAAAATAAAATTTCTTCTTTTTATCCAAAATATCTACTATGGATACTAACTTTGATTGTATCCATGTTTTGATCATTCTTGAATTTTACTCCACTCTGATTACTTATGAAGTATTTTTGAACTTGGATTGTGTAAAGTACGAATCCTTAATATTTATTCTTTTATTTCACTAGATTCGTTTTTTTAAAATATTTTTCATCATCCTCAGTCCTTAATGATGATCTAACTGAATATCTTTGGCCCGTAGTGCAAAGATGAATGATTTTATGATGAATATCTTTTGCCCGTAGTGCAAAGATGAACATGTGTTTAGATGAACATGACTTAACTTGTGAATATCTTTGGCCTCAGAGTGCAAAAGATGAATATTTGATTCGGATATATATTGATTGATGTTACGGGGATAAAAATCGACGATGAACTTTTAAATTCATATATAGAAGATAGTAGTTTGCATTCTCTACTTAACTCTTCTAATGAATTGTTGTTTCATTGCAGCTTGTTGATTTAAAACCTGGTTGTCTATTGTATTCTATTAGATTTTTCCCTGTTGAAGACTAACGATATTTTGTTGTATATTATCTTAGTCATAATATTCTTTACTAGGCTAGTTGAGCTCACCCTTTTCCTTTTTGTTCCATTTTTCTTCTCAGGAGGCGAGAATGTAGCGAGTACTAGTCGAGGTATGGAATGAAGGTTCTAGAGAGAGTTGTTTAGTAGTCCTCACCATTTTTGTAAAATAATGTATCAATAATTGTGATGGGGATTTATTTATATGTGGATATTGTCTAGAAAGACAATAATTGTATTTAAACTCACAATATATATATTGTTGTATTTTGCACGACAAATGTATTAATAAAGTTGTAGTTATTTCGCACCATGTATTTGGCGACTCGAAATGGGTTGGATGGAATCGACCTATTTTGGGGGCGTCCCATTGCATATCGTAGCTTAGGGATATGATCTGGCGGAGATCTGGAATAGAACTAGGAGGGGAGAGATTTAGTAAATCCTTCGCTAGTGTGTCCTACCTAAGCTTATTTGTTAGTTGGTTAGGGATATTATGTGATATATTGATTTCCTTAATTAACCCTTGTTTTATGACAGTATTTGAGAATGTCGACTGAATATTAACAGTAGAGTAAATGAGACCGTGGAGATGCCTGTACCTACCAACGAGGAGAACGTGCAATACTACATTATAGCTAAGTTTAATCCGTTCTTCATGAATGTTTCTACCATTCCTAACCAAGCAATAAGCAACTAACTTATACGCGATGGTTTTAAACTTGTCAATCAACAACAAATTATACTACGATGGTTTTAAATTTGTTCATCAACAACGTTCTTCGTGTTCTTCGCGTTCTTCGTTCGTTCTTCATTTATAATTGATATTTTGATTACAATTTAACTTTTTCTTGGAATTCGATGTTATAAAACACCATTCCTTACTTATTTCCCTGAATCGTTAATATGATTCATTTGGATCATTCAAATTCATTACCAAATTTATACTTCCTTAAGAAATTTATAATCTAAACTTCTAATTCTTATTTCTTCGTTTTCTCATGATTTCAACCTTATGAAATCATTCTTAACGTCTTTTAATTCTATTTTCATTAAGTTATGTTTTGAACATATAAAACTTAAAGAAAATTTATACAGAAACTAGGTTTTGGATTACGTTTCTCCTTTAATCCTCTCCCGTTGGACAAAGTTTGTACATGGCCTAGCTTTTCCTCCTCCTTTTCCTTCCCATCCGAACTCTCTCTCTCTCTCTCTCTCTCAAGTGTTGGTGATTTTCAAAATCACCAACAAATGAGTTAAGCTCTCCTTTTATAGAAAAATAAGGCTAGGGGCAAAATAGTCATTTCGCCCCTAAAGTCATTATTCTCACCTCCTTACTAACCTCCCTACTATTCATGAAGCTTCTCTTGGAAGCTTCATGCTTTCGTCTTTCGGGATTCATCCGATAATTCGAAAAACTACGATTCTCGGAATCCAAATATTTTTGGATATTTCGTCTTTCTTTACCAAATAACTTTTATGCATTCTTCAGAACTCCAAAAAACTGAAAAACAGTTTTTCATGTTAAGCGTTTTCCTTCACGTTTTCTCCTAACACACTTAAACGAATAAAAAGTACATAACAGTACTTTTCATAGTTTTTATTTCGTCCGATTTCTGCACGTTTTTCGAGAAAAAATTTTATCGGCTTACTTAACATTTCACGATATATTATCATCAAATTTTTCGACAGAATGTCATTTCAACATACCGAACTCTCGAAAAGGCTTAGGTTATTCAAACCCTAACCCTTAAGGTTTCGTCAAGTGAATAGTGCCTATTTCGTCTTTTCCTCGAAAATATTTTTGTTCCTGAAATTTTTTTTATTTTCGTCTTAAAAATTATTACTCGATCAGTCTAGCTCGTAGCCAAAATCCTCCCGTTTTATAATCATCCTAGGTTCTAGAACGATTAATAAACATATAGCACATAATATTATTAATAAAAATTCATTTTATTAATAACTAATTCTTTAAACTTAAATTATGGACAATCTGATTCTCTGGGTTATCACAGTTTCCCTACGTCAGTGCCTTGCATGTTATTCTATTGGTTGCTCCATGCTGGTCATTTTACATCTTTTGTTCTTATGATATCCTGAAATTGATAGAATAATCCTGTTAAGATCAGATTAACGTAATACAACTAAAATAATTACTACACCACTACACTCCTACACTACTAAGTTGAAACTAAAAAAAAAGAATGAAATCATGGGATTGCTTCCTATAGCGCTTAGTTTATAGTCGTTAGCCCGATTTCTTTGTTTTGCTCAATTATCTGTTGTATTATTGAGATGGACCGATGACAGTTGTCGATCAACGGGGCCACTCTAGTAATGCTTAAGTCGTTGACCATTCACCTTGAACGTTCGCTTCGAATTTGGCTCCTCCACCTCAATGGCTCTGTGTGGGGCGACATATGTGACCACGAAAGCTCCAGACCACCTAGACTTCAAGTTTCTGGGAAACAACCTCAATCTTGAGTTAAACAACAAAACTTCTTGTCCAATTCAAATTTACGCTCAATGATCCTTTTGTCATGCCACTTTTTGACTTTTTCCTTGTATAACTTGGCATTCTCATAAGCATGGTGCCAGAATTCCTCCATCTCATTCAGTTGTAGCAATCGTTTCTCACCGGATGCTTGTAAGTCAAAATTTAACTTACGAATGGCCCAGTATGCATTGTGTTCTAGCTCTACCGATAGATGACACGCTTTTCTATAGACCATTATGTATAGTGACATTCTGATAGGGTTTTTGTACGTCGTTCGATATGCCCATAAGGTATCATCTAATCTTATTGCCCAATCTTTTCGAGATGGATTCACAACTTTCTTCAAGATTCGATTAACTTCCTGTGACACCCCCAAATCTACGTACTTCATTCCCTAAATACTTGGTGTTCACGATCCATTCATTCATATCTATCTACCCAAGTATAATAAAATTTAATCATCAATCCTCCCTTTAAATAGGGTTACATAATTAAATAAAAGTCTTCGCAGGTTGTCTAACCTTAAACATCATTCAAGTTGGAAAATAAAATTATTACATCACATCATTAAGTAAAAGTTTATCATCAAATTAAAAGTCTAACATCATAACAATAATCAAAATTACAAGTCTTCATCACTTGTACATTTTTCCCTTTCCTTTGCTAGTTGTAGGTTCATCTACCTTCTCAACTTTAGCTGCAACAATAATATTTATGCAAGAGTGAGCAAAACAATTGCTCACTAGATATAGAAATGAATCAACAAGATAATATTAACTGCCCATAAATAGGCTCATCAAAACTGAATAGTACTCTATCAATGATAACCAAAGACTGGAATCAAAATATGGAATATAAATATCTGAGGGTCATAAGACCACGAACTATGTCCACAGTTGCAAGTAATCTTTCAACTCCAACTTTAACAGTCATAAGACTATAAGGACTCCTCGTACTTAGGGGGATCAGCCCTTCGTACAATGTATTGTGCACAAACATTTGAATGCTAAGCGTAAATTATCCCCTAATAATAGGGTTGTTCATCTCAATATTTAGAGTACAATTCTGCACCAAAGAAAGTTTGGTTTGGATAAGCTTTCAAAGGTAATTTGAAGTTTAATGATCATCAACTAGAGGACTAGTTGAATCAATAGTGTTTGATAACACAACAGTTGATCAATAATAACATACTATGGAACAATGAATAAGTGTAAACGAACTAACTATATCTTGAACTCATGCTTAGAAACATCTACAAAGCATAAGTATTGAATAACAATAAACCTTGCTTGAATAATATTAAGCTAGGACTATGAATTCTTGAATATACATTAAGTAATAGCAAGCTGAAAATAAAGCTTGATCATTATGAGAATAGCTTGTGTCAAGTAAATGAACTAAGATAATTCAACATTAGAAATTAGAATTCAAGAAAATTGCATCCATAGTACATGAAGGACAATAAAGAAACTTGTCTAATAATAAACAAGTTAGAATACGTCAATAAATATTGGAATTCAAAACTTGTTCGAATAAAGTTAAAGCCATAACTAGCTTGTTAAATTAATGATTAGGAATACAAGAGTTCGCTTAATGAAAATTTAAAGTAAGAAACTTGCTCAACGTAAATGTAGAGTTAGAAAACTTGCCTCGAGCGTAAGCTATAATATTAAACTCACGTTCACCTACACATAGGTTTAGAACCACAATATCTCTTAGACATACTAAAATATCACAACATATGCATTTTTAGTTAGACTTGTTATTTCCATAGAAGTCTTATACTACCATATACACTTCAGAATTTCCAAGTGTTAACATCACAACACTTATCTAACATTCATTATATAAACTAAGTTATAACATAACACGTTCATAGCTTATAATCATTTGAAACTTTGAAACTACTAACCACCTAACACGATTCTATTTTGACCATGTTATTACATGTTTAACACCTTAACACAACCTTAGACCAAGCTATAGGGGTGTTACAAGGTCTGCATGTGATGAGAACAAAAATGTCTCAGGATTGTAGGTATAAGCATTGCATGCCATACATGTGCCTAGGACCAAACGCAGCGATTGCATAGTTTTTGCCTTGGCACTCAAGTGTAGGCTAAGTATTTATTACAGAGAGCGAGGCGAGATGGCTATGAATAATGAGCTTTACTTTAGCCCAACAAACACGAATTTCACCCACTAGACATTAATATTAACATGTACAAATGATATAGAACCACCACAAACGTATTTGCTAACATATTCAACCATCTAAAACAATTTAACATCAACTAAAACTAGTTTAATTTCTCAAATTTCATGTTTTCATATAAAAACTCAATTTTTTGATATCCTTCATGAAAATTAACATTGTAAACACAATTCTTGTCCAAATTACTTCGTTCAAATTACGTTATCTTTGTTTCTTAATGAACTAGCATACACAAGCTTCAATTTGCAGTTTAGCATACAAATTGACCATCAAAATTAATACTTTCATAAGCCACATAAGAAAATATTCATACAAACATACATTGTCATTATTTTTCTACTGTTATCCGAAACTAGCATGCAATTTCCTTGTTTAAACATAAACTCTAGCATCATAAACACATATACTCACAATTATCAATTATTTATATCAATAATTCAACAGTTTGAATTCATAGAGTATATAAAATTTTGCCGTGAAACCTATATATGTATAATAAGGTTATAGAACATACCTTTTGTTGCTTAAAAGAAATCCTTTCTAAACACACTGGAATTACTGGAAATTGCTTAAGTTATCTCTCAATTCTCCCAACTCTCTTTGTCAATCTCTTAGTGTTCTTCTCAGCCTTAGCAACTAGACTATGCGTAAAACAACATATAACTCCAACCGACGCACGTTTTCAAACGTCTAAAAAAATTCGACGTCTACTAAATAACCCTATTAAATCATCAGTTATAAATATTTATTTATATTATTTATTTTATTTGTTATAATAAAATTCAAAAATTAATAATCCAAAATCCATAAGGCTTTGTTTGGCAAAACCCTTTAAATATTAAAGACTTAATATTTTAAGTCTTGTTTGGCAAAACTAAATTAAACTCCTTTAATTTATTTTAATAAACAATTTAGTTTATAATTTATAATCACATATTATTTATTTGGATTTCCATATCCAACATTAATCAAATAAATCAATCACATACTATATTTTAAATAAATTTACCATTTAAATAAATAACCCTAAATTATAATTTCATTATAATTTTATTTAATATTTTAATATACCATTTAAATTATTAGATCAACACAACAATATAACATCTCACATTATGTTACAACTCTCTAAATTATAAATTAATTTAATTTAGAATATTACCTAATGAATTTAGATTCATAAATATTTATTAACAACCATCACATCAATAAATATTTAATCAACAATAAACACCTCAAATAAATATTTATATAATTCAATAAATATTTAAAATTATAATTTGAAATTAGGACTATTACATCCTTCCTCTCTTATAAGGATTACATCCCCGAATCACAACTCAAACAATCAAATCGTCACATTCTTCCCTCCTTATAAAGATTCTGTCCCCAGAATCGAAGACACGGTCTAAATAAATAACTCAGGGTAATTCTTCATCATTTCCGCTTCGAGTTCCCACGTAGTCTCTTCGACATTGTGGTTCCTCCATATCACCTTCACAGAAGGTATCACTTTATTCCTGAGCACTTGTTCTTTCATGTCTACTATCTAGATAGGAATCTCTTCATAGAACAAATCTTTACTGAACTGCAATGGTTCATACTCGATCACATGCTTGTAATCGGGTTTATACGGTTGTAACACCGACACATGAAAAATGTTGTGCACGTGTTCTAATTCTAGAGGTAAAGCTACATCGTAAGCCACTTCTCCCACTTTTCGTAGAATCTCGAAAGGTCCAATAAACCTTAGGCTTAGCTTTCCCTTCTTGCCGAAACGAATTTTCCCCTTCCAAGGAGAAACTTTCAGGAACACGAAATTTCCTGCTTCAAATTCATGATTCTGCATGAGTTGATCAAAGATACTTTTTTTACATCGATCTTAAGCGACTATTAATCTTGCTCGATGAGTTTGACAATTTCAATGATCTCATTGCATTCTGGTCCTAGCGGTTGACGTTCACCAACTTCATCCCAAAGATAGTGGAGTTCGCCCTTCTGCCAGTATAATGCCTCGTATTACATACCAATGCTTGCATGGTAACTGTTGTTGTATGCAAATTCCACCAACGGTAGATAATCATCCCAGTTTCCTTTAAAATCCATGATGCACGCTCTAAGCATATCTTCTAGCATCTGGATCGTTCGTTTGCTTTGCCCATTAGTTTGCGGATGATATGTTGTAATCATCTTCAATTGCGTTCCCATGCATTCTTGTAGTCTCTTCCAGAAATTTGATGTGAAACTTGGGTCTCAATCTGACATTATTGATATTGGAGCTCCATGCCTCGTCACGATCTCCTTAACATATAGCTTTGCCAGCTAATCAAGATTAAATCTAATCTTTATTGGTAAAAAGTGTGCAGATTTTGTCAGTCTGTCCACTATCACCCATATCGCATCGTATTCTTTCTGAGTCGTTGGAAGACCTACCACAAAATCCATTGTGATATGCTCCCATTTCCATTCCGGTATCTCTAACGGTTGAAGTAATCCGCTTGGCCTTTGATGTTCTGCCTTTACTTTTTGACATGTTAAACACTTTGCAATGTATTCTGCAACGTCTCTTTTCATATTTGGCCACCAAAAATGTCGCCATAAATTTGATACATTTTGACGCCCCCAAATTCTCTACATTCACTGTAGCCAATTTAGTGCTCACGTAAATATTCTATAAGATAATAATTCCTATAAATTCAAGATTCACAGTACTCATAGTAAATAGAAGTTCTCGTCAGAACAATCATTGTAACTGAGTACCCTCACTTGAATGTATAGGTTCAGTACCCTATAGATATTTCTTCCATATCTATAATTATTATATATATCTGACTTCCACAATATTAATGTTAGAGGTCTTAGAACCGAGTGAAGCACTACCTCAGTGCATCAGAGACCAATGTCTGTTAACGCTATCATTCAGATATATATAATCCATATAGACAATGTACTTTTTTCTAATTCCATTAGAATAATAACTAAATTCTGCAAACTAATATTACCTTAAACAAATAATATACTGTTACTATTACATTATAGTTCTCAACAAATATCCAAGTCTTAAGCCTTTATCCACAATACCGGAACTTCTGGAATATATTCTTTCTATCTGCAAATGAAAAAAATATTTGCAGGGATGAGCTACAGAAAGCTCAGCAAGTTTTGAACAATAAACGAATATTATACATATATAAATTCTGAAATAAATGAACATAAAGTTCAGAGTAATGCCATAAATATATATCTTTGAGGTTTATCTCATGAAACCACCGCATTTACGAGTTACCATGGATCCTATAGACTTAGCAACCCGGGTTAATCCGCTCAACCAAATAAAACTAGGAGTATGCATATCATCCTCTATGTACTGTCCAATCATTGCTATAAATGTTAGATAGAGTTTACATCCGATCATTGCTATAAATGTTGGATACAGTTTATTTCCGATCGTTGCTATAAATGTCGGAGACAGCCTATAGTTGCCTCTTGCCCGATCATTGCTATAAATGTCGGTACAAGACCCCGAGTCAGTCTGTTACTGCCGATCTTAATAGTGTCAGTATATATATCGGTACTAAACAAAATTTGGTTTCTCACAAACTATGTTTAGAAATCAAATCAAAAGCATTTTTCCACAACAATAATTCATATAACTTGGTTATATTTGAACAAGAAATCATAACCTTTAAATAACAGAAATCATGTACACTGTATATTACCATATCATAACTAATAAATATAAAATTTTCATTTAATAAAATAAATTAAATGAAACCGGCATTTGAAATATAAGGGTTGCATAAAATGTAGAAAAACTTGCATCTAAAATAGAAAGTTTGCACAAAGTGCAGAAAAACTTGCATGTATCGTTGACTATTGCTACACAATCTATTTAACTTCGTCTGAAAACCTAATAATAATAATATTGATCTCCAAGTTAGAATAATATCATCACAATGTATTACTGTGAATTACTGTTATAAATTAACCTAAACACATTATCACATAACCCTATCGGTCCACAAACTACCTAAGACTCGGTATCAAGTCAAACTATTTCAGTCTGAGTTGAATCTGACACAATTCTAACATCCCGACGGTCTAATTGAATAATTCTCAAGCTTAATATCACAAAGACTCGATCTAAACAGTTAACAATTAACTTAGATAACTTTATTATCGGTCAAAATATATTTTTTAAAGACTTATAATAATTTTTAAATAATTATTACCATTTATCCAAAAAAAATTCAATCACTTATATCGTATTTATATACTATAAAAACCACAATATTCCTTTATCATTAATATTTATTTATTATTAAATATTAATAAAATCATAACATAATATTATAATATATTTATAATATTACAAAGTATGTTTAAACCTTTAAATCTATTATCCAATAATTGACATTAATATTAAAATATTAATATTTTCATGACAAAATATCAAAATTATATTTTTTAATTACAAATATTTTTCTAACCTTTAAATCATTTTATATGATTTTTAAAGCATTAATTCTAATTTTCCATAATTTATTTAATTTATTTAATATATTCATTAAATAAATCAATTACCATTAATATTAATTAATTAATGAAATTCTTCACAAAATATCAAAAGTTATTAAAAATAATCGAAAATATTTTCCAACACCATAATATAATTTTTCATGATTTTTCAAGTATTAAAATTATTTTTAATAATTTATTTAATATTATAATTAAATAAATTAAATATCTTTTATATTCTAGAAATATTAATATTTATGAAATATACTCAAAATAATTAAAAACTAATTTTTAGGCATTAAAATAATTTTTAGGAAATTATTATGTATTTTCAATAATTAAAAATTATTTTTTTTCTATATATTAAATTAAATAATTAATTTTCTGAAATTAAGTGTCACTAAAGGGCCCTATAGCGACAGAACCGTCGTTATAGGTGTTCTTGAGCAACTATGAACATGCAATGACAGTTAACAGGTTAGCATGTTTGACCACTTGTAGATTCTTGTTCATTATGTTTCTAGGCTGACTAAAGTGTTGATATTGAAGTATTGATGTAATACTATAATTCCCATCAAGTTTCCTAGCCAAACAACATCACAGCAGAGACATCTAAGCCTTCAAAAACTCTGACAAAGCTGTTCTTCATTTCTGGGTTTTCTAGAAATGAAGAACAGTTGCTAGTTACCCACTTTAGATCTTTATAACTTAAATTCCAAGTTCTCTTTGTGTGATCTAAGAGTTCACACATGAAGTATACATGTCAGGGTATAAGTTGATAACATCATAACAGTCTAATAACAACATCAAAGGATGATTTAGGCCGGTCAAAGTAGGGGTCAGGGCTGCTCTTGAGAAAACTGTGTTTTCCAGATTTCGTCAAAAACTGGTGGTCAACGCTGGTTTGGCTGAGATTATCTTTCATTCTATATACTTTCTGGTTGATCTAAAGGTTTTATTGTGTAGTCCTCATGTCACACTTCAACATAAAAATAACAATGTGACGCCCCCAAAATTAGGTATACGTCACCCATCTTGGGTCGCCACTTACATGGTACATAAATTCAAATACAACTTACTAATATAACCACGTAGGTATACAATACGACATAAACTGTGAGTTTGAATACAAATATTATCTACTAGATATTATACAAACTCAAAAGGAGTCCTCATTACAACTATTATCACACTATTTCACGTAATAGTGAGGACTACTAATGCTATCCTCCGGACCATTACTCTGCTCCCGACTCGTCCCAAATATGTTCTCATTTCAAGAGAATAAAGGTGAAAGAAAGGGTGAGCTCAACTAGCCCAATAAGAAATATTATGACTAAGATAATGCGAGATAAATTATCATTAGCCTTCAAATAATGTTAAACCCGATAAAATACAATAGACAACAAGTTTAACTGCAGCTAATAAGCAATCCATTAACAGAGTCAAGTAGAGAATAAAGTCTACTATCTTTTAGGTTTTAAAGGTTTTCATCAATTTTTATCATTTGAGACTCACTTTAAAAATAAACCACCACATCTAATCATCCCCGTACCACGGTCCAAGGATTTTCATCAAGTTATCAATGGTCATGACTATACCGAATCACCCCTGGTCATAATCATACCAAAAACTATCCATCACTGCATTACAGACCACTAAGGACTTTTGTCACATCATTTATATCAAGTCATGATTATACCGAATGATCCCTGGTCATAATCATACTAAGTTCATCTATGCACGTAAGCCAAAGATAACATAATATAACATGAGGATGATGACAATGACATAGTAATTCAATAAAACAAGTTCAAAATTATTTAATCCATGAATTATTAACGTCCAAATTGTCAACATGATCTCGTTTAGTAGAGTAAAATTCAAGAATGATCGGAAGAATATTTCCATGAAAAGATATCTTTGGATGAAACGCAAAATATCAAGGATATTCTACTAATTTCATGGAGTATAAAGTCAAAGTTTTAACCAACCGGGTATAATAAAGAATGGAATAACAAAAGAAATCACCATGCATGCGGTATTGCATGCAGCGAGTTATTCCAATGTAATAATAATAACGGAACTGTGTCGTGAAATTCACACCGGCGCGGGATGTTCCAACAGAATAATAAAGATGGAACCGGATCCTGTAAAACACACGATAGGATATTCAAACGAGAATGATAAAGATTTTAACCCCAGTCCTGTATAAAACACACAGCATGGATGTTCCAACGGAAAAATAAAAAAGCGGAACCGAGTCCTGTAAAACACATGAGCAGGGATGTTCCAATGTAATAGTAGAAGAATGTCACCAAGTATAGGTAAACTGGCGTATCACAAAGTTATTCCAACCTAATAATAAGCAATGGAATAACATAAGGATTTCACCAAGTATAGGGTATGCCATGTCACAGTTTATGTATAGGGTATGCCACTCTTACAAAGTTATTCCAATGTAATAATAATGAATGGAATAACGAAGTTCTCTTGAAGAAGAAAGAATAACACCCACTACAGTAAAAAACCTGAATATAGAAGTAGTGAAGTAGCAGAATACTCTTCTTCTTTCTATAATTTTCTCTCTATAGCTTCTCTCTATAATTTCTCTCTCTAGAGTTTCAATGAATTCGTAAGAAAATAATGAAGGAATGAGCTTCTATTTATAGGAAAATGGAATGCATAGTAACTAATCCATGAACTATCCAGATTGATTTACTTTAATCTGACGGTCCATATTTAAAGAAAAATCTTTTAAATAAAATATAATATATTCTATTTATATAAAAACATTTTACTATGCAAACACTATGCAATACTATGCAAAACACTATGCAAAACACTATGCAACACTATGCATAATAAAATATAATATATTCTATTTATAGAATAACTTTAATAAAGTATTCTATTTTATATAAAAGATGTTTCGCTTTTATTACGTTAATAATACTGAATAAAACAAAACGTCATTATCGCTATAATAATTCATATTATTAATCGACAATAATGGAATCAAACCGAGTGACTTCTCACATAAGCATCGATAATCAATACCGGTAATACTTTACTATGCAACCACACGTATTCATCGTACTTTTACTACCGAGGAGTAGTTCAACAAGAACCACGGTAAAACTTCCGCCGTTATTTCAATAAAATATTTTGTCGCTTTCTCGATCCGAATAAATAATTACATTGTGGGGTCCACCAATGATTGAGTAGTTGTATTTAATATTCCTCGCTAAACCTAATATTCCCCACCAATCGAATATAATATAACCACTTGCATACTTTGCAAAATTTATTAATACTACCCACAACTATAATATTATCTCAAATTCACACCATAATATAAAAATTTATTTTGACAAAATTTAAATCTTTATTAATAAAATCTGGGTCTCACAATCTCCCTCCTTATGGAATTTCAGCCCTCGAAATTAGGGTACGATACTGGTATGATAAAGAAGTGAGGATACCTTGAATACCTTTATCGTTTAAAAATATTAAATTCATCTTTGAAATCGCCAAAGCTATTCATTAACAATTCATCTTTTGCACTACAAAAAGCAAAGATATACAAGCTAGAAAACCAATAATGCTAAGACGCAGCTTAATAGTATCACGACCACGAATTATCCATGCACCAATCGCCAAGGATATTCGTGTTTTCAATACTGATTATGATTATACCGAAACAATCCACAGTCATAATCATACCAAGTCCATCTATGCACGTAAACCACGTATGACTTTGAACGCATCCATGAATTAATATTTCATTCTTTGAGACTCACCAATAATTAATCCACATCATCGAATCATCCACGCACTACGTGCCAAGGATATTCATTAGTATCACGACCACCACAAATTATCCATGCACTACTGGCCAAGATAATTGTGTTTTCAATTCTGATTATGATTATCTTAGAACAATCCTCGGTCATAATCATACCAAGTCCATCTATGCACGTAAGCCACGGATGACTTTGAACACATCCATGAATTAATATTTCATTCTTTGAGACTCACTCAATAATTAATCCACATCATCGAATCATCCCCGCACTACGTGCCGAGGATATTCATTAAGTATCACGACCACAAATTATCCATGCACTACTACCGAAGATAATTGTGTTTTCACTTCTGATTATGATTATGCCAAAACAATCCTCGTCATAATCATACCAAGTCCATCTATGCACGTAAGCCACGAGATGACTTTGAACACATCCATGAATTAATATTTCATTCTTTGAGACTCACCAATAATTAATCCACATCATCGAATCATCCCCGCACTACGTGCCAAGGATATTCATTAGTATCACGACCACAAATTATCCATGCACTACTACCCAAAGATAATTGTGTATTCATTTACTGATTATGATTATACCGAATAATCCGTGGTCATAATCATACCAAGTCCATCTATGCACTACTGAAAGCCACAAAACGACTTTCAACATAATATAAATATGAGGATAATGATATAAAGAATCAATCAAATGAGATAAAGGATAAATATTAAACATTTATAATATAATTTATCCGAGATTCAAGAATATCCCCATGTTATCAATCATTTAATAATCTCATAATCTAATAACATTAATATTATAACAATATTTTAATCACTTCTTAAATTTATAAACAATTTATCTTAATTGTTTACACTTTACCATATAATGCATTTAATCATTCAAAAATGTCATACTCATAAAGATATCATCACCAATTATCAAATCCTCATCAAAAATATGCATATACTCTATATAGGATTCTCTAGCCATAAAATCCTATTTTCAACTTTTGTTACTTCACATAACATATTTAACTCATATTTTAAGTAACTAAACTATTTTCATGAAAAATACCAAATCAGTCCCAAAATATTTCTTTTCTGGGATTTAGCATAACATAGTCCCATAATGAAAATATATTTTTCTCGAAATTTTAAAATTCATTTACTATTTTTTAAAAATCAATTTCTAATTAATTCCTTAAGAAATTAGCTACCTCAAGTTTAACTCCAAAATTCCCAAATCTTGGCAAGACCTTACACATGTTAACGTGAGCTTCTAGTTTAAATTTCATGGTCATCGAGTTATAGAACTCGGTTATAAGCGTTTTTAAATTAAAAAACCTAAATATTGAAATAGTCATAACTTGCTCATTTTAAGTCGAATGAGCTCATTTTTGGACAGGAGATACTTTATACCATATACCTTCATGTTCCAAAAGGCCAGAATTTTTCTCATAATTTAAGTGGCCGAAATAGCCCTTTAAAGTTTCTCAAGGGCGAGCATTTTCGAAATTTACAGCTTTGGCCTCCTTTGCTAAAATCACCCACACAAAAATCTATAACACCTTTTCCAAAGAATTCCACTTGGATTAGTTAGGTAACTCATAGATCTAACTCTAGGACTTGACCACACTCAAAAATTCAAAATATAATAAGAGATTTGGTCAATTGAATTTCATATTACGTTTTTCACCAAAATTTGATTTTCAACTCTTTGTGATTTCTAAGAAACTTTCATGTTTTCACATAATAACCAACATAACTCATCATAACCTTACTAATACCACGAATACCCATGATTTTCATTAGTCCAATGCTTTTATTATGACTTTCATCATAAACCACGTAAATTGCTCATTTTAGTTGATGAAATATTTGAGGGTTTAAGAAATGGGTTTTGTCTTTGGGGTCAATACAAAATTGATTTCACGCTCTAAGTAGGCTAAGAAGTCTTCAAGAATACGCCGTAAAATTTATTAATGATAGAAATATCATTCAAAATCACATTCTCGTCCAAGACTTGGATAAGACGTCACATTGATACCAACCGTGACTTTTATCCCTTAACCTAGATAGCACCTCAACAATGATACCTATAAACTTGCCATCTTCATTCACGATGTACGCTCTCTGAAAGTCCGGCTTTTGCATTCCACACAAGGAAGTTAACAATGAAAGGATCGGGGCTCTTTACTTATGGCTTGATATAACAAAGATTAACTTTAGGGTTTGGTTACTTTGAATTAAGATAACAGTTGGTTAGGAATATGAAAGCTAACAACCTTACAAAAAGAATAATGAGTAGTTAATCAATCGTTTTCAAAAATTACCTCAAAGGCAAGTATTTTCAAAGAGATAAGATCGACAGTAACGTGAAAATGTTTATTTGAATCAACAAGATTTAAAAATAGTAAGCGATAGCGAAGGCTCCTACTAACGAAGTTTCAACCAATAAGTCAAAGTTTAACTTCTTGAGTCAAATTTAAACGTTGACACAACTAGGTGAAATAAAAGAGTGGGTAGAATCGGTATCTAACGCAGTATAGACTTCGCAAGAGCTTATGATTAACTTACCCGTGATAATTTTATTCGGGTTCCTCATCACGAGAAAAAAACGCCTCTCTTAAACTATCGGCTTTGGTTTGTGCAGGGGCGACCTTTGGTGCCTCCATCCTAGTTGAATTTGTCTTGATGAAACGACAAAATCGGGCTAAGTGACCTTCTCTTCCACAATTATAACATGCTTTGATTGGCGTGGCGCGATTCGGACTAATGTGTCCCTCTCCTCCGCATTTGAAGCATCTGATAGGTGGTCCTTCTCCTTCCTTAACAACAGTCTCTTGGTCTTGACATCTTTCCATCATTGTTGAATCTCCTTTTCTTGAAATGTCCATTCTTATTATTTTGGCCTGATTACCACCGAAGTGGTTTACCATATCCGCCCGCTGATTCCCTCCACGCTTGTTGTCACCGCTTGATGACTACTCTCGCTAGTATTATAATTTTTGCGGTTGCTCTCTTTTAGTTGCGTTGACTTCGTTATCGCGCTCCACTAATCGAGCCCTATTTACAACATCCTAATAAAACACGCTTTATGAGAAATAAGATGTTGACGTATCTCGCTTCAAACCTCTTAAAAACATTCGCGCCATTCTCTCTTCATTATCCACCAGTGGGGACGAACCGTGATAACTCCGCAAATTTTTGCCTCGTGTTGCGACACGGTCGTATTGTTTTGTTCCAACTTGATAAACTCCACCTCCTTCATGGCGAATACTTTCGGGAAAGTATTTGTCGTTGAACGACTCTGGAACTTCTCCCAAGATATCTTGATCTGACAACAAGTTGAGTCGCTTTCTGGATTCCACCAAGAATCGCGCCTCTCAAGAATATAAAAGGCGGCAAAAGGAACCTTTTGCTCCTCGGAGCATCCCAAGACATCAAATATCTTGGTAATCTGCTTTATCCATGCTTCCGCGAAGTGGTTTTGGCTCTCCTTTAAACTCCGTGGTCCCAACTCCTTGAATTGTTTAGCGGTGACCGCCTCGAGAGTTTTCCGTGTTTCCACCTACGTTTTGGGCGAGAGTCGCTTTACACTGATGTTGCATGAATTCTAAAACTCTTAAACGTCTCACGTCGTTAGTCAATTGATCGGTGTTGTTGTTTACGGAGGATTATCGCCATCCTGTTGTACATTGTTCGATTATTGATCATGGAGAATCAACAGTCTCCATGCTCCATTGCTATTCTCAACATTCTCGGATGCCATTTTCAACATCGCCACAAAATAAGGGTTAATTAACATATCACATATTATCCCTATACTCTACCGACCAATTAAATACCAAATAAATTTAGGTAGGTCATACTAGCGAAGGAATTCCCCGTCTCTCCCTCCTAGTACTATTCTCACATCTTAGCCGTGGATCATATCCTAAGCTCGATACCAATCTGTGACTTCTATCCCTTAACCTAGATAGCCCTCACAATGATACCTATAAACTTGCCATCTTCATTCACGATGTCGCCACTGAAAGTCCGGCTTTCTTGCATTCCACACAAGGAAGTCAACAACGAAAGGTTCTTGAGCTCTTTACTTATGGCTTGATATTACAATGATTAACTTTAGGGTTTGGTTACTTTGAATTAAGTATAACGGGTTGGTTAGGAATATGAAAGCTAACAACCTTACAAAAAGAATAATGAGTAATTAATCAATCGTTTTCAAAAATTACCTCAAAGGCAAGTATTTTCAAAGAGATAATATCGACGAGTAACGTGAAAGTGTTTATTTGAATCAAACAAGATTTAAAAAAAAGCGATGGAGGTAACGGGTTTCTCCCAACGAAGTTTCAATAGATAAATCAAAGTCTAATTTTTTTGGTCAAATTTAAACATCGAACACAACTAGGTAGAATAAAAGAGTGGGTAGAACTTGTATTGAATAAAGTATAGACTTCATGATAATTAATTTACCCGTAATAACTTCCGTTCGGTTTCTCGACAAACGCTCTCGCTTAAATTACCGAGGTTTGACTTTACTATAGGGTACATTCCACCCTTAAGTGCTTCTTCACATTCCCGATCCATGATTTGAATCATTATTCTCCGATCCATATCGAATTCGGGTTGACCGCTATGCATGGGGTAATTCAATTCGATGTTAAATTCTCCAATTCTTGTCAAAAAGCAAAGTCCATTTCATCTATTTTGGCTTTATTGGATCGGACGTCTTTTTCTACACTATCAACGTTATGCGGCTTTTACCCATGCATCGCCTATTCTCCTTCATTCATTGTTTCTTCTTTCAAATTGATCTTTGATTTTTAAATTCTCGATTCCAACTTTAATATCTTACACCTCGCCAAAGCGTGATTTTGTTCGAGCATCACATATCGGGTAACCCAATTTTGAATTGTTGTATCCCTTTGTTCCACGACCG